>OX377204.1:73997484-74205075 GCA_947396885.1 Heligmosomoides polygyrus polygyrus | reverse complement strand
AGTTTGTGATCTGTTCTGGTCACTAGAATCATTAGGTTTTAGGTTATTTTATACGTAACTCTCTTCGTATCGAGGCCGAGTGTTGTTATTTTATAAAGATTTATTATTGGTATAATTAACCAAGTTTGAGGTTGACCTGCAATAAAGGTGTGTGATCTACTGCTAGTAGAAGTACGAATGCTTGAATTCGCAAGTGGGACAATTTAGAAAAGGTCACGAAGGTATTCTATAGATATTGATGCTGCTCAGAAAATATTGAGCCCATCAATTACATATAAATCTACACGTAATTGTTCCGCTAATATAGTGTCATCACGATGAAAAAATCCAACATTTTTTAATGCTTTGAATATATCGGAAAATCGTCATTTCATTTTGACCGAGCGAAGATATTAAAATGCTTGTAGGGACTACAAATGCAAAACATTCATTGATTTCCAGCGACTTCGACTCCCTCGATGGCCAAAGTTTCGGACCGATTGAATGACGTGCAAAAAATCGATAATTTGATCAATATCGATTGATGGCGACCGATACTTCCAAAACGAACTTCAGATTCGTGTTCAACGTCCTCGATTACCCCCCAGGCTGGAGTTTCGGGCCGCTGTCGATGGCTATCGACCGTTGAGTACTGCCAACGCGCCGTGCCCCCACTCCAGTTGTGACGGACGGAAACACACACAAACAGATTACTCTGTACCCTTTTGTATACAGTGGGATAGTGTTAGGTCATGTAGAACCTTCTGGTCTTTTTCCTGACTCTGAGACTCAAATAATTGTGAGTCAGTACAGGTCGACAGTTTTAGTAATGTTCGGCATATTTCTGCCGAAAAATTCATTAGAAAGACTCTTGAAGCGTTAGGTATATGGGCCGCCAGCTGTATTTTAAAACTCATCTTCAGACACCGAACGAGGTAAGGTTGAGATGGAAATAAATTCGGCAGACAGGGTGGAGAAGACAGACGTCAGGGCGTTGATGACATCAGTTAATGAATTGAGAGCAATGCACGAGTACAGACAGACCAAGGATAAGGGTAGTGAATCGCACTTTAGGGCCACCTAACACGGATGAGCCTAAAATACAAATCACACTTCATGAAACCACAAAGAAACCTTGAAAAAGGGGAAAAAGAAAAAGGGAACAACGACAGAGACGAAAACGAATACGAAGTGGAAGAGGAAGGCGAAGACAAAGACGAAGAATCTCCAACAGAGCCCTCAAATTCCCTTAAGCCCTTATTTATAGCCTTAAGTGCAGTCAAGCAGATTAAAATGCTAACATTAAAATAAAAAATAAAAACATTAAAATAAAAATATTCTGGCGTAACACAACAGCAGTTAGCCAGTAGCATCGAACTTTATCCTAGTATGATGTATCCGAAGGTGGCCCATATTTTCTACAAATTTTTTTTGTGCTGTTTTCAGTAGTTTGTGTGAAAATGCTAACTCTTTTAAAACGTTCGGTCCTCTAAAAAAGTGCACCCTAAACTCTGATTTCGTCGTCTCCCGGCAAGATCAAGTAGTGTAGTTTTCTTCCTAACGAACGATGGCAACTCAACTCCACAACTTCAGATCGCTCCCATTCCCACTGTAAATTGGTGGACAGAGATCAACTATAATTAGCTGCGGTGGCTGCGGTCAAGCCCTAACGCCACGCCGGAATCGAACCCGCGTTGCCCACTATCCAGTCAGTATGCTTACGCCATTACGCTACCGGCGCATCGATCGAAATTGATCATCGCAGTGGTAAGGGTGAACAGCTCTTCGTGGCCAACGGTTACTCGGTCTAGCATATGCGACATTGTCGTGTATGGAAAAAAGAAAGCAGTTTCTGCCATTGCCTCTTTCGAAGAGTGTTCATCGAATGCTTCATCTACCACCCAAATGTTAGAGCGGAACCGAGGATTCGCGTTGGAAATGAATACGACAAAGAGGCCTTGTATCTAAACTGTTCGCAGGCACGGTACCGTACCTGCGAAGAAAAAATTGGAAGATGCCTGGTAGTTCATTTCGCCCAAGATACAAAATACAGATGTTTTAGCGGAGTACCTAAAGGGGCCATCCTATCACAAATTCTTTTTTGATGTATACTCATGATTTGGCAAAAGCACTCATATCTCATTCTCCTGTCAGTATGAAGGCTTATGCTGACGATGTAGTTAAAAATCTACGCCAGCTTGAATGGGTCAGAGGTGCGTGAAGCTATTCTTAATGCAGTTGAAAGAAAAAATGTGTAGGCTAAAAGAAATGGAACATTCCACTTAACGTAAACAAATTCAAATAGAAAGTATTGAACTCGTAAAGATTCTGAGTATTGCAAGGGTGCATCGGCGGATCAGCGGAGATACCGTCAAGAGCTGTCTTACGATCGCACTCACCTAGGGCGAGCGTGGCGAAGGCCTCCCATAGTTGTGCGGCGAGGAACAACGCGTTGTAGACCACGTAGGAGGCTAGAGACGCTATCAGGGCGATGAGCGTGTAGTTCTGAAAGCTGTTCTTCTCAGATTCATCGGCACTGCCAATCGCAAAGCTATTTCAGAAGTTTGATGGAGAAGGCTCTCAAAACTTCGTTAAGTTGTCCACACTAAGCAAAATGCTTTTGGAACAATATGTAGAAGTGACTTGCTCCGCTTCAAAGATTAGTTATGGTTGTTGAAACATTGAATTGTTGATTTGGTTCCCACATGGTATATCGAAGCGCTCGAATGCAGCTTTTTGGTGAACTGCCAAGAGAATTTTTCCGAATTTAGAGCAACAACGTCGTCTGTGGTATGAAGATTCCAAGTAACCAATAAAAAAGAATCAAAATGGCTCCATGAGATACAAAAGCAAATTTTGCGGTTTTGTGGTGAACAAAGACAGAGCTTCACCTTGTCATTCCTTTAGTGAAGCAGCATAACAAGTAAGGGTGTTTAGTGTCACAACATGTGCATAAGGATAAGGATAAAGACTGTTTGAGTTACTCGGCCCCGTTTGGGATGCACTGCGCATCCTGCTACTGCGAGATATTGTGGAGGCAACCTGAATGCGTATTTGGCCTGACAGTGACGTAGATAGATAAGTGAGTGATTCGTCTTTCCCAGACAACTCTGGCACTTACTCACCGACCCCCGAAGGGACTGCTTGGCCTGGAATGGTAATTCGAACCAAGAACCTCGAATCGGGGTGTGCACCGCAGTCGGCGCCTCCTCCGTCTGCGTTACCGAGCATGCCTTGGAGGCATATAAGTGCACAAAAGCAAATGCTGTGAGGAAAACTCAATGTTGGTCAATCGGCCTTGAGATGCGCCACGCATTTTCAATATGCACCATAAGCATAGGCGCAGCTTAATTGTTTCAAGTAGCAATCTTCTCTTGAACTACCCAAACCTTTCGTTGTAGCTATCATACTTATCGTATAGAAAAGCTGTGCACACGTTTTGTGGAAATTTAGACTTCTAGGGTTTTCGAACCCTTCTGGCAATGCGGTCCCCGTTTGACGCTTCATGTTTCTTGGCATTTTAACGTTGTATTCGCTTCGGTTTCGACCTCTGTCTCATGGCCCGATAGATTCCTAATTGTAAGGCGGGTGGCACCACGGGTTCTAAGCTCATTCTCCCATCTCCCAAGGTTGTCGATGGATTTATTTGTCCACTCGCAAATATTAGCTTTTTGGCTCTCTACGGTGTCATTCTTTTGTTTCTTCATCTTGTGGGTGGTTTCCTGTAGAACGAAGTGAAATGTAAGAGGATTTTTTCTCAAACCACTTCTACTTTTCCAGGCTCCGAACCAGCAAAAAGCACAACATCGAAATGTTAGCCGTAAAGAACATCGGTATCAAACTTGGCTCAGCTAAGCAATCCAGGCGAACACCTGGCAGCAACGTTTGTCAAACGTATCTTCATTATAGGTCACTTTTGAAACGCGGTTGAAAATAAAATAGAATGGCGGCTTTCCACGACTGCAATCCGAGTTTCTACAACTGTAGCCGCGCAGTGTGTATAAGATATTGTATGAATTCGTCGTGCTTGAAGACTAACAAATACAATCATACAAAATGCAAGACAAATACATATAATCGTAATTGTAAATATTATACATGTAATTCGAGGAGTTACCGAAAGACTTAAGAGTAAACGCAGAGCCATTTAAAAGAAAAAGCTCTCAAGATTCCCTTTAATTTTTTTGGCAGTCTTGATGGCGGATCCGAATTGGCCTAGAGAACAATTTATTTATTTCAGTAGTCATAGAATAGTCTACGCTGTTATTTCCGGTGGCTATGGGAGAATGTTGACAAAGGCCTTCTGCTTTTATGAGGTGATCTTCGTTGATAGCATATTCTGCTTTGGAACAAATTGAAGTTCTCTCTAGAAGAATCATTGATTTATGTCTTGAATTTTGTGTTTTTTAAAGTTTTGTATAAGTTAACCGACAACAACTGAAAAAAATTAGTCAGTAGCACACCAAAAAAGATTCCCAAGAAACATGAAGATTTCTTGGCCTTTTCTATTTACCTATTTCTTTTTCCTCTCGTCCTCTTCTAATCACCGAATTCCTTTTAACTTTTGGCAATTGCTACCTTTGAGTAGGAAAATACACCATATCTCCTGTAGTATTAACAACAACGCAATCAAAAATTTGGGCAGAGGAGTTCTAAAATTACAAGCGGTCAAAATTTTATCAAAAAGGTATGTGGCAGTATGTTTCAGCACGATAAATACATCTGGCAGTTAGAATGAACCGTTTAAGAATTTTAGTGAAAGTTTGGTACTACGAAATAAATAATTATGGTTATAAAATAACATATTTATAGTGGTGATGCATGCTTTCTTCATATGGTATCTTATTATTCAGAAGTTCGAATTTTTTTGGAAAGAACTCAGCGATTAAGAAAGGATGAAAGCGGAAGATACCTTACTGTATACGTAGATCAGGAGGGATCCAGTGTGCATCTGTTATGCATGAGCGGTCTAGTATACACTTGGACAGAGTGTGACGCGAAATGTACTACCGTACGCCCGTTCAGTGATGACGTCCACTGCACTACCGTATGCCCGTTCAGTAATGACGTATCATTTTCCAGGGGAGAAGACGGCTTCTCTGATTCACCCCGTGCTTTTTGTGAACCAGACTGCGATTATCGCAGAAGACATTGCACTTCAGACACTTTGAGTTGCTGCGAGCACCGTTTCATATCTTGTCGCAGCAATGAAAGGATCAAACCGTAATGAGAGGACCATTCACCAGTTTGGGAAGAAACGCGTTTCTCTTCCGTGACTACAAACGTGTCTCATTGAAGACCACAAACTTGTAGGCGTGACAATTCCAATACTCTAACCAACAAAAGAAGGCTTACATTGCGCTGCAAGGTCGAAGAAGGGATTTACGACCGTTTTCTATCAGCATTGTAAAGGTGCAGTACCATTGTGGAGGTAATGTTTGACAAGCGAGAAAGCGGTGATCTAGAGAGGAAGGATCGCACTCCTGAATGGGGTTTGATCGATTCCCTGCGTATGTTAGCCATCCCAATATTCACATCTGCACTGCAACAATACAGAAAGGACCCCGCTAGCGGTAACGTCAGCATCAGACTGCTGTTATGTGTTACACTTGACTGATATTGCACTTGAAATAACATTACTCAAAGCCGGACGCGAGTGGCGCGGCTGGAGGACGTCGACTCTTGTGTGTACTCGCGTCAAGGGCTAACCAGAAAACTACCTCAACGGTAGGTCAGAACGGCCCAAGTGCTTTATATGGCCAGAATCACCTCTATCCAGGAAACAACAAAATACAAATATCTCGACCCCAATACAATTCTGCGCAGAGTTAGGGACAACGGAAGTTGGCCGTTAACGGCGTTAACCTTCTGCCTGCGCGCGAAGGGCGGGCTGAAGTTGGCTGGAAACAGCGATGACGAGCGAACGGCAGTGACGCAGTGAGTAGAGGGGCGACGTAATCCCCATGATCGCTGTTTCCAGCCAACTTGAGTCCATCCTCCGCGCACAGGCAGGGGGCTAACGCCGCCAACGGCACAGCTTCCATCGACCCTAACTCTGTGCAGAGTTGTATTGGGGTCGAGATATTTGCATTTTGTTGTTTCCCAGAGAGAGCTGATTCTACCCATATACAACGCTTGGGCCGCTCCGACCTACCGTTGTGATAGTCTCCTAGTAAGGTTCGGATGCGATCCAGGCCAGCCAAACCTCCTTTCCCTCTTACCACTAGATGGTGAGTTGTTACTAGACCTGCCTGGAAGCTGCAAAACAATGACTCAACCCACTACGTTAGTCATCGAAGCTTCAAAGCCAACGAGTCGAGAAACAGGTACTGAACTTCTACAACCCATTTCACAAGTAATGTAAAGTGCGAATACACCCACATCCAATTGTGGAAGACACATTTCTATTTATAGAAACAACTGTACTTGAGATCTTCTATATGTAGCTATTTGCCAATAAACATTAGCTGTTTACGAATCTGATCACTTCTCAGCAGTCACGTGTGTAAAGTAGAATAGACTCAATGTTCATTGTCATGCGCTCAGTAGACTACTGATAGCTTATTTCATTGTGCTTTGTACGGAATTATGTGAGATACCGATTGTTAGGACCACGGGCCAGATTCATGGGCCGATTACCGCCCTCCAACGGTGAAAATAACGGTGAAACCGCCGAACCTGATGCTAATCAATGTCATAGTAGGGAATTTGGCGGTATTTTCACCGTTAGACGGTAAGCGGTTGATGAATCTGGCCCCAGAAGGAAGGATATGATAATTAGCGATTTTCGTTCGATTGATAGCAAAATTTCAGTTTGCATGCAGTTTGACACCTGCAAACAGTGTAACACAAATAATTGTAATAAACACACACATTCTTACTTTCTTGTCAATCAAATAAACCTTGCGTTGAACTTTTTGAGTGCATGGCGCGATCCAGACTTTTATTGTGGCCTGTGAACTTTGAAATCAAATTGAATATCTTCAAAATCGAGACGGGATAGATTGTCTGACCGCGATCTGAGCTAATCACGCAACACCCACCCGATCGATTAAGTCTGAGAGAGAACCAATAATACAGGTGAAACGATCGATAATATCGATCGGTATAAGGTCTTAATGGAAGCCAATATTTACCTGATAGACCTTGCGTCGGCCATCGTAATCACACAACACTCATCCGGATCGATAACTTGTGAGTCCATTAAACGAACGTTACGTTGAACTTTTCGAGCGCATGGCGCAACAACAACAGCAACGAACAGTTTAATAACAATGTCTTCTTTGTTTGAACAAAGCTACTAAAAAAACGCGCAAATTGTTCCAGGAGCTAGAGAAGGTCCTTCTGCCTTTAACTCATTTATAGCATGATTATTTGGAGCTTGGTATAAAGTTAGGAAAACGTTAGACTAGGTGACGGATGAAAGATGATATCACCATTCAAGTTCGACTTTCGATAAATCTTGGCATGGCGTTGTTAAACTGTTAGTGTATTGTTCTTGTTGTAGCCGTTAACCAAGATTGTTATGATCTTCTTTATTCGGCTTACGTTTCGGCGAGTTTCGCCTTCTTCAGAGCCTGGAATAGCCGATAACATCTACAAGACTACCAGCCCAAACATCATTTCATACTACAGGGTACTAGTCTTGACGAAAACAGGAACGTGATCCGACACCACAGTTCCCAACGACTAACCTCGGAGGTGGATGCAGAAGCGGACCACCAACACCCGCAGATGGACGTAGACGTGCGTGAATGAGCTTTGGCCCCGAGGCAAACCGACTTAATCAGCCTGTGGATAAGATCACGAAGATCGAAACCCACAGAGCTGTGCGAAGGGTGCCAGCTCTTGTGTTACCACCAGGCATTCATCCTTCCGGTTGACCCGAGGACTCGTAGCTCCGATCCAAAACAGAGGTCCTATGTGACTAATTATGGATACAATTATGGATACGATGGATACCCAACTCTCTGACGCTGTAGGGCAATTTAGCGTTTAGCCGTTTGGATCGGAGCTACGAGTCCTCGGGTCAACCGGAAGGATGAATGCCTGGTGGTAACACAAGAGCTGGCACCCTTCGCACAGCTCTGTGGGTTTCGATCTTCGTGACCTTATCCACAGGCTGATTAAGTCGGTTTGTCTCGGTGCCAAAGCTCATTTACCCACGCCTACGTCCATCTGCGGGTGTTGGTGGTCCGCTTCTGCATCCACCACTGAGGTTAGTCGTTGGGAACTGTGGTGTCGGATCACGTTCCTGTTTTCGTCAAGACTAGTGCCCTGTAGTATGAAATGATGTTTGGGCTGGTAGTCTTGTAGATGTTATCGGCTATTCCAGGCTCTGAAGAAGGCGAAACTCGCCGAAACGTAAGCCGAATAAAGAAGGTCGCAACAATCTTGGTTAACGGCTACAACAAAAACAATACACTAACAGATATCACCATTATTCTCAGTTCTTTCACCTGGTCCCTGCTGCAGACCTCTGTTTAAGAGAAAGAATTGGGTAAACGTTCACGATTTTGAGCAACGCATGGAGTTCAAATGTACGAGCCACATGCAATGTTATTTCTGAATTCCATCTCGAATGAGCCAAACAGTACTGCTCCTAACGTCGAAAAACAGTGTCTAACAGAAATCCGTCTGTCATTCCTTTAAAATGAAATGGGCGTTCAGAAATTTTGCATAATCGCGAGAAACCTCGTGAGATCATGACAGTTGGGCCTATTCAGCTTCTTGCCTTTTGCCAAGACATCTCCACACAGATATGCAAGTGCGTGCTAGCGAATGGTGACAAACAATCACTATTCCGTCCGGCATACTTTCGAATAAAAATTCGTTTATTTATATTGGGTGTGAGAGCTTCCAGACTTATGGCCAACCAGAAACGAGAAAACCAGCTGTTCTAACCTAATTCTTGAAAAACTAAAAACTAGAAATAGAACCATGCACACTACCAAGGCTTTCCACTAGGTAGGTTTTCGAAGTGATAACTGCGAAATGCGTGTTTTCGTTCTAATACGAAACTATCTGTTTCCGGTGCGTCGGTGCATGTATTATACCAATTTTCATGTCGTTTCGGAGACTTTCCATGTCGACACTCTTCTAAACAAACTTGATGTTTTTGAAATCAAAGTGAACGTCTTGCAAATGTCTTTTGTTAATCGAGATAATCTTTTGTTTATTGAAAATACAATATAACTTTCTCTGAAATCTTTTAGCGCAGAATTCGAAAGAGTAAAACAGTCTTATAAAAGTTGCATTTTTTAGAAAAAATAATAAACCAAATTTTGTTGTAAAGTGCGACAAGGCAGCTCTAATTTAATTTATTTATATCGCGCCATGCATTCGAAAAGCTCGTCGCGATTTTTGTTTGCTTGGTTGTGCAAGTGCTGCTTAAATAAACCACTAAAGTGAGGATATGTTTGTTCTTTACAATTGATTTGTTGTGTCGTGTGCGTGTGTAAAACTACATTCAAATAGAAGTATTGCAGTCAATATGATGAAATTTCTGAAGATTTCTAAATTTAAGAAAAATGAGAAAGAAAAGTCGTCTTCACTAAAGCGCACACTCTTAAAATGCGTTGCACCGAAAAATGTATTCTATCTTTTTTGGAAAGTCCAGTTCAATGGTAGTGAAGCAATTTTTAACTTGGAAGATTTCCATTTGATTTAAAAAATGTCAGTATTGGTTAGGAGAATGTCGAATTTGGCATAGCAAATGTCTGAAAGATGTTCAGTTCAATTTGAAAAGAGTAGTGAAACGAAAATGGCATATAATACGCTTACAATGCGCACTCTATGACAGCGTTTTAAAATCTCATCTAAAAAAACAAAGGATAAATTTTTCTTCAGCGTGGGAAACCAACATTAATGAACGAAAATTTACGTAGGAGTAGGCTCCAATTCAGTTTCAGCCTTCGTTTGCGGAGTTATCCATTTCTCAGAAGCTGAAGATTGACAGGAGATTAATTTGGGAAGGAATAAATAGCCGAATAGGTACATTGACCTGTGTCTGCAAGGACAAGCACCACACGAGGTGAGTGCCACAACCTGTAGATGTCGAATGGAGCTTTGCGCCGACGATTGCCCTTAATCGCTCACATGCATATGCAGGCCATGTCTTTTATATTGTACATCTTCGCCAAGGCAGCAGAATGAATGACATAGCCTAGGGCTGACGTTGGCTCACCTTGCCCTGTCGCTATAATCGAATACCGTGTCATGTACTGGAAATTCCAGTCAGAGTTCTGAAACCTCAGCTGTTCGTGAACGTTCTTTCAGTTCCACGATACTTGAATAGTTCGCACTTATCAGCGGGGCAGCTCTTCGTTGTCTGCAATGCAACAGCATTGGGTGCCTGCGTCCTGAACACATTACAGAGCGTCTTATCAGATTAGTCATCGTTAAGCGCCATCGATCGAGAGCAGCACTGTGAAAAACACTTAAACCGTAATGGGACTGAAGCAGTCGCAGCCCTCCGAGACGTTGTTGGAAGCTCAGTTCGCTGAGTGACGGAGCAGCAGGCAGTTCTTCGTCGATACAATTGACAGAAGGCGTTAAAATCGAAGATTTTGCTTAAAATCGAAGCAGGGAGCTGCCATGGAGGACGGGAAACGGATTGACTCTTCAATTTTTTTCGAATGCATTTGATTAAATAGAAAATTGGGATAAAAGGGATAAAAAACGGCGTTAATCAATCCTTTTATGGGATGCGCCACGCGTTCTACTTCTACGGGATGCCATTGGGAAACTCGGAATGCCTATTTATCCTATACAATGACCTGCGGTGGTCATCCGATGGAGTAGAAGAAAGTAAGTGTTTTATTCCTCCCAGAAAAGTCATTCACCGGTACTGCAGAGATGAAGGCCAGGTTAGCCTGGACGGGAATTCGAACCAACAACCTGGAATCGGGTGCACGCGACAACCGATACTTCTTTCGCAAAGCATGGAACAATTTATAAACACGGTGAATGGCCTTCGAATTGAGCCTTCTGTAATGACCACGCGCGAAGTATTAAAACAGCAGAATATTACAAAATGGATTAGAGCCGTTTACAACGCGATAACTATAACTGTAACCCAGATCAATACCTTATCTTACTATCATCATCAGCAGACCACCAATTGGAAAAGTCCACAAAAACATTCAGGATACACATCGCCGTCATCTACGACGGCAGGGGTTAGCTGGGTAGACTCTAATCTCTAGCCCATGCTAAGTTACCATTTTGCTGTTCACAAAGAGATGCAAACGTTATCGCAACTTCTGCCTCTGTACCCTCCATATTAAATCTAATGAACCCTACAAGACGACAACGTCGGTAAGGGTTATGACATCGTAGTTCTGACGCATGCTTATATTAGTAACAGCATTGCGTTGCTTAGGAAGCCATTAAAAAGAAATCTGTATGAAACGAAAAAAGTTATTAGAATTATCCTTGAGACAACTAAATCGGACAAACGATAAAGATCGATGTTAGTCCGTTTCTTTGCGGGATGGGCCACGTATTCTACTTCCACGCGACGTCGTGGTTCCAATTTGAGTGCGCATGGCCAGCCGATGAAGAAGTCTGTGTTTTGTTCTTCCCAGACAATTCTATCTGTCAATTCTGTGACAATTCTGCCCAAATCTCGGAGGGGAAGAAGGCTTGGTTAGCCTGGACGGTAAATACGAACTAGAAACCTGAAATCGGAGTGCATGCGACAGCTGGCGCCTCCTCCAGTTGGGTTACAACGTGCTTTTTGAGGCCACCAAGGCTTCCAACCGTCTGCAGTTAGGAAATTGTTAACAGAAATGTCTGACTGTCTAAAACACAAACTTTCCCCCTCTTAAATAACTGCTGACGCAGAATGTGCTTCAGCGCGGAAAGAGGGGTTGTTAGGATGGAACGAAATCAATGGTGACGTTTCGTAGGAATGCGTCGTCCAGCCAGTTCAGAATTCGTCACGATAACTTCGCAATCCAACTCTTTACAGAATTTGATACCACAGGACTTAAAGATGTCCTTGTGGGCGTTTTCTGAACACCTCTCGATCCTTTTCAGACGCTCTTTCATGCACGCTCCAGGTGCTGATGAACTGGTTTGCTTCAGCAAGGAAAAAAGCGAAGCATTCCGCAGAAATGGGCAATGATATAACATGTTCTCAGAATACGGATAAATGTGATTTTGTGGCGGTCGTGTCTAAACTTGCGGTAGCGCGGCAAAGGAAATTCATCAAGGATCGTCACTGTGTCTTCGGCGGTTTTTCTTGTTCGTCGGCCGGAAAGTAGTTCGTACCCATCAAAGATGATGGCCCGAACTTATCGTTGCGAAGTGGTTATTCTTAAATATATATGTATATGTATACATATATATTTAAGAATAACTACTTCGCAACGATTTATATATATATATATTCAAAATATAATATATATAATATATATATGAATATATATGTATATATATATATATATTCAATTCACGAAGTCAAGAAGGAAATTCATGAAGTCATCCTACAGTCAATTGACCAATACGGTTCTTCTTGCGAGCAAAGGAGTATAAACACGGAATAAGGAAAAGCTATTGTGAGAAAGCCCAATATTTCGCATAAGATTTGGTGTCCGGAGTGCTCCATCTGAGGTGCAAAGAATTTTATCAAAATTTCTCACTCAGTTTTGAAATTTATTATTAAAAAAATCTAAATTTCTTAAGCTTATGTTTCATGTAAATTGTGTTACGGACAATTTTTTTGACATAGTCATGTGATTGTTATAAGATGTTGAAATACTATTTTTGCATCAAGCATCAAATGAAACACTTTTCAAAGTAAAATGGACTTTTTTCGAAGAAAAACTGACGTTTTTGAAATCAAACTGCACGTCTTCCTAAACAAAATTCCAGTTCAAATAGCAGCTCCTCAAATCGGTGGGAAGAATTTACTACATAAGAGAAATTTGGTATAACGTTTCTTGGATTTTTTACTCACCTGCCTCGATAATTGGTCATACTGTTTGAAGTTTAAAAAATTTCTGAAAAAATAATGTTTCAAACACTATTTTGAAGTGCAGGTTTACATGTTATTTTGAAGTGCAGAAATGCTGCATTTTCACTGCTTACCAAGAAATCGCGCCATGCAGGAATCGCGCCAGGAAGTGGCAATTTTCCATGAATTGACAGCTAAAAGTGGTCCTAAAGCAGAATTGCGCAAAGCTTGTCATCGATACTGCCAAAACACTGTAAAAAGACACACATCTACACAATTTTATAAAATTTCAAGCAGTGTGTTCACTTACTGAGGCGGACAAATTCAAAATTCAAAAAAAAATCACACTAAATTTTTCTTAGTCAAGAAACTATACTAACAGTCCATGAGTGTCTCTAATTTAATCTGGAAGACGCTCTTTTGAATCTATTATAGAAGATATTCAGATTGAGTTTCTAGTCAAGCTTGCCTAGAAGAGTGTCCAATGTGGTTTTAAAAGTGTTCAATTTGATTCGAGAAGTGTCTAATTTGATGCAAAAACGGTGGTAGACTGGTGAAGAAGAGTACCTAGGGTACTAGGCTGGCTTGTGCTGACATTCTGAGACGCCTTAGGTAAGGCGTCTCAGAATGTTTGTGTCATAGGCTTGGTCCTGTATAATAGATCGCTTTGAATTTTGCCATCGTTGCAGAACGCTCAGAATGAGGCCCCTCCTCCCAGCACGAAAGATTCTTATATTCTAGTCTTCTTCTTGTCCGCGTTGGACATAGCTCAGAAACTACGTTCTGAGAATGACCTTCGAGCGTGTTAATCGTAGTGCCGCCAAACCGGCCGAAGTTATAGCCGATTTTATTTACCGGATTTAGTCCATTTACCGCTTTGAATTTTCGCTAAAATCGAACTAAATATACCGTTCCCCCATAGTCTTGACGAGATCTAACAAGGATTCTTAGAAAGAAGAAGGAGACGAAGAAGAGGAAGAAGGAAAAGAAGTGAAGTGTCAAAAGAAGGACTTAACGCAGATGGAAGATCATAGCATATGTTTCATGAAGACATTATCATAACACTATAGAATATTATGGTACGCTGTGCTCGGACACTTCATTCATAGTGTTACTTTGGAAGCTCGATTATGATTTTTGGCACTATGGCGCTGGTCGAGGAGAGATTGACAAAAATTTTCGCCAAACTTCGCTTTGATGGGGGTTGGAGTGCTGATCTCGAATTTGACATCCGTTTTTGAAATTTCAGCCAAATACGGTAGGTTACGGTAGGTACCGGTGACTAAGGGTGTCGAGGTTATGATCACCGATTTCGCCCAAACTTCACCTATGGGGGTTATTTGGAGCACTGATCACGCATCTAACACCGTTTTTCGTTTAACGCTGGAGTACGGTAGGTTACGGTAGCTACTAGTGACTAAGATATAGCAACGGATTTCGCCCGAATTTCGCCCAGTAAAGAACGCTTGAGAATATCTGAACAAGTGTTTTAACTTTGCACAGCAGGCGGCATCTAATCAGCTTCTAAGGGGATCGCGTCCGTCCTGCGCCCCAACCTCAGGAACGATAGCCACTTTTCCTTTCGTATATTCCGGATGGCCACTGGTCCGGCGCACCCAGCGCCCTCTATTGTACTTCCTCTTGGTCACACAAGTTTTATCCAGCTCCCCAAATAACTCCCCTCCCTAGGCGAAGTTTGGGCGAAATCGGTGATTATGAACTCGACACCCTAGTCACCGGTACCTGCCGTAACCTACTTTATTCCAGCGTGAAACTAAAAGCGGATGTTAGAAGCGTGATCAGCTCCCCAAACAACCTCCTAGGCGAAGTTTGGGCGAAAATTTTTTCCGACCTCTCCTGGCCTCTTTAGTCCAGGGAGTACAACAGTGAGAGATTTTTTTTATTTTTATGAAAAATTTACGCCGACCGCAAAGAACAATAGCGAAAATATAAGAAACTTAATTTTTTTAAAATAGTGCTGAGCAGTGTTGTTAAGCAATGCAAAGAAGTATACAAAAAAAAAAGTTTTTCTTTAAGCACAAACGATTCCGTTACCTGTTCACTTTTTCAACCCCTGCTGTTTTTATTTTTCATTCTCTTTGCTGACTCCTGCTGGTAACCGCAGTGGCAGCAAGATTATGCTGCTTTAATTAGTGCTCGCATTTTCGTGAGAATCTGCTTTGAGGGAACTTGTTATGTGCTGCTACTTAGTGTGTGATTCGCTTCAAAACTGAGAACAAGAACAAGCGAACATCCTTGATAAATACAAAGAATGGTAGATATTAGGTTCATAGATATCAAGAAAGAAAAAGGCTGTTTGCTGCTGGAAGCTCTCGTGATGAACCAAAGGTACCCCTTTGAGTGTTACTCAAAAACGATCAACCACCACGAATTCCTCCTAATTACGAACATAAAATGAAAGTTAAGTGCAAAAGAATAGCAGAGGGAAATACCCATACCAGGTCCGCCATGGTGCTCAGCTGGACGTTATGAGGGCATAGAGGACACGTCAGATCGTCGAGTAGGGTGCGACTGTGGCCGAATTCGAACCGCGCTGAAGAAGACGGCTTTTCTCGGAGCGATAAGCACTATGTCAGCGCTGCCGCTGCCTGCACACCCACGAGCACCCGGGCACTGATAGCCATGCCATTCCGGCGCTCGGTTCCGGGCCATACCGAAGTCATACCGGCTGCACCGAGACGGCCGCTGTCATCGCGTTTTGATATGACGACGAGTTTGTTTGCCTAACGGCCATGAGGCGGTGAAAAACGTCTGATGACAACGGTCGACAACGACATAGCAGCGCAATCTGAAATCCGTTTTCTTGACCCTTAAACGCAATGAATTATAATAGAAAATTCGTTCGCTATGAATCAATTTGGTTCACCGGACGTCAGCATCCTTGGAAGATGGGACTATCCACACTCATTTTTCTCAGTTTTTTCATAAATTGGCTGAGGTGAACGCTGAATGAATTTTCTCCAGGCAACATTTCTCATTTTTCGAGGCTTCATTTGAGGGACTGTTCTCGAATGTGGAGTCCATTTCAGGCATTGAGATAACACACGTTAGGTGTGCAACTCGTATTTGCTATGCCGCTGACTAAGTAGCCGAAACGACAGTGTTCTGAAACCGGGTAAAGCATCAGGGTGGCAAGAAACTCTTGGAGTGCTCGCCATTTTGCTTCCTTATTTCAGCAAACAACGGAATTATTTACTTCTTTATTCACAAAGACCAAACCATTTTCTAGCACATAGACTGTAAGGAAACATAAAAAATAAGGGAACAACATAAAACGAGGCGAATGTAACCAACAGCCATGTTAAAAACTATTACAAACAACGCATTTACATAATGGCATACTTTACTATTTAACATCTGACAAATCTTCTACAGGCCGGGGCGGAGAGTCTCCCTAGATCCTTGTACTCGCCTAGCAGGAGGTTGAAATTTTTGAGGATTCCATAGGTTTAGAAGTCTGATGAGTCGTGAGTTAGCCACTGAGACTTGGAGTTTCAACTTTCCTCTCATGGTTCTTGCCAGAACGTCATCAAAAAACTTTCTTGGGTAGACAGAAACGCGATTTGTGAGAATTTCGTACACCACGATAAAATCGGCTATTTTTCTTTATCTCTCTGGGAAGAAAGTCCAAAGAGCGCAGACCGTTGAGCAACGCTAGGAATGGAGTTATATTAGTTATATAGTTATATTTTTTTCTATTGAGAAGCACATCATCATAGATCTCCAGGTGAAGGTGTTTTAATCGCTTTCTAAAAGACCTACACATTCTTCTTTGTTTGAATTACACCGATGCCCCACATTCTAGTGGTCATAGATTTTGAATCCACATATGTAGACCTGAGGCACATAGGATTTCATAGCCTTGAACAGATTATACATAGGCGCGATAGTTGGCTTTTTTTTAGCTCGTTAGTGCGGTATTTCGTTATCTTAGGACGGTTTTTAGTCCCGATAATCAGGCAATTTATTTATTTATTTATTTATTTGCGCTAAAATTGTACACTGAGGGCGCGTGTAGCGCATTCGGAGGAGGCGCCGACGGTGCACCCGATACCAGATTCCTGGTTCGGATTTTCCGCCCAAGCCAACCAAGCTTTCCATCCCTCCGGGGTCGGTGAATTGGTACCAGACGTGTCTGGGAAGGATAAAGCGCTGACTTGTTCATCGGCTGGCCACCGCAAGTCATTGCATGGCCAAATACGCATTCATATCGCCTCCACGACATCCCGTAGAAGTAGAATGCGCTGGCGCATCCCAAAAGGGATTGAGTAACGCCGTCCTTTATCCTTTATCCTTTAAAATTGTAACCAATAGTGAAAAAATTGGACACGATGTATCAATAATCGAGAATAACTGAATAGAGTAAAATAAAACCTCAACAAATCAACCTATTGTATCCATCTTAACTATGCGGTGAGAAAAACCTTCAATAAAGAGAAAAAAGTAGTCTCACACAACAAATGAAATCAGCTTAAAAAATTCACTGGTCTGGGGTCTTCGTTTCAATCACGCTGATGCTTTCTATTTCTTTAGTAACGGGCCAGCACTTAGCTCCATAAAGAGCTACTGATCAAACGACTGCTCTGTAGATCTTCGACTTTAGGCGCTCTGGTATTTTCTTGTCGCAGAGCACTACTGTCAGAAAGCCCCATTTGGACCAAGCTGCATTCATTCGTGAGTTCACTTCAACGAGAGCACTACCATGGGCCGCGACTGCTGATCCCAAGTACTTGAAAACCGAAGTACGTGGTAGTTCAATGCCGTTCACTTTAATGGAGCGAGACTCATTTTCGTCAGTGGTCAGGTACACGGTCTCTTTCACGATAAGCTTGAGCCCAAATCTCCCTAAGCGATCGCACCACGATTGTGTCTGCCTCTGGAATCCATTCCTGCCGTCGCTAGCAAGCATTAGATCACCAGCATAAAGCAACGTCAAAGGAATAGGCTACTGAAGATCACGAGTCTATAACAACGATAAAGAGTAGGGGAGAGAGCGCAGACCCTTGATATACTCCGACAGAGATGGAAAACTTCATCGACGTTCCTGCTGCAGTTTGTACTCGACTCTTTGGACAAGAGTACAGTATTCGCACTCACACTATGAGCTCTTCTGAGACTCCGTGTTCTCGCAAGGCATGCCATATCACTTCACGCGGAACGCGATCAAACGCCTTTCCAAATCCAGGAAGGAAAGATGCACCGGCTTCTGTTTCTCCCGATGTTTTTGTATCAGAAGACGAATGGCGCGTATGGCATCGACTGTGCCACAACCAGCTACGAAGCCGCACTGGTTGGTAGAGAGCTGGACGATATCACGAATGCACCCGTCTACAATCCGCTCGAAGATCTTCATGCTATGCGAAAGCAAGCGGAATGGACGGTAGTTTGTGCACCGGACTGCCCTCCTTTTTCAAATCGGAATCGTCGTGCTCCTCTGCCAAATATCGGGCACCTTCTTCTCCGCAAAAACCTGGTTGAAGAACGCCTCCAGCCACTTCGTTGGGTACCAGGTTTTCAACTTCCATTAGTCGGCCGCCAAATCATCGGGGCCCGTTTCCTTGCCCGGCTTCATCTTCTTCAGAGCCGCTGCTATCTCCTTTCCTTTATTCATAAAGGGATCGTATAGAGGAGAAGAAGATGGAATGCCGAGATATGCACACTCTACTGTCCAGACTCCCTCGAAGTAGGTGCGCCATCGATTCAAAACCGTCTTGCGGTCCATGTGTATATGACTGTTCTCATCCTTGATGCCAAAGAACTTCTCAACATCCTCAGACTGGCGATGACGGACTTTCGCAATTCGATGAAGAAATCGCTCGATATCGGGCGAATCAAGCTTCCCGTTGACATCGTCGTGATGAGTGGCTGTTGCAACGGCAACCGCCTTCTTAGCGGCTTTCTTGGCTTCCTGATACAGACTATTTATCGGCTGTCTTGTCGCCAAGAAATGCGAGATATAATCTCTTCCACTCTCGGACTTTTTCCTTAACTTCGTTAGTCCACAAGCATGTCTGCTTGTCGACGTTACGCCGTCCCGGTTTCGCAGTGCCAAGTGCGAAACGCGCAGCACTGAGAATCGCGTCGGTGGAATTTTTCCATGTCACGCCGACGGTCGTGACCGTCGGCAACCGAATGCGCGAGATCACAGCTGCTTCACTCTCTTTCAGTCGCCACCACTTGATCCTTGACGGACCGCTCCGTTCGACCTGTCTAATCTCGGTTCATAGAGCAGATCAGTGAGCGGTGTTGTGTGGCGACCGTTTCATACGGCACGACCTTCGCGTTTGTGACAAGCCCTTGGTCACGATTTCGCACAATGGCAAAGTGCGTTTTAGAATTCCCGTTGTATAGTGAGTAAGGTGGGATTCACGTTTTCGGAACCTGGTGTTCACGATGGTAAGGTTGTGCGACTCCGCGTACTCGAGGATACGCTCACCGCCAGCGTTACTGAATCAAAACCGAGCTCAGAGAAGCGAGGCTGCGGAGCATATGCAGAGAAAAGATGAAACCGCCGCTTTTTGGCAGCGACAACGACCTTCATGAAGTGGTCATTGAAAAGTTCCACGCTTTCAATCGCGTCTCGGTAGCGCTCGAAGACGATTATGCCAGCACCGCTGATGGTCCTGAGACTGCCACACAGAATGACCCTATAGCCTCTACCTATGTCCCCTGACTTGCTACAGGACCACCTCGTCTCCTGCACCGCACACAAGTCAGTCTTCCTTCGCTCCAATAGCTCTGCGAACTCAAATGAGCAGCCCGACAACGTAGTCACATTCAGCGTTGCCACGCGGGTTCTGCTTACGTTACGGGACTTTTGGACTAGCTCAGTTGCCCCCCGATACCGTCCTCGCATCAGGGACCCTTGCATATATTTTACACTCGCCGGCTTCACGCTTGCGCGTCGGCTCCCGCGGGCTATGTGCCTACGTGATCACAGGAGTCAATGTGTACACGATTAGTGTTTTTGGTAAATAATAGTATTTACCGGCATCAAACCAAATTCATGAACCCGTGAAGTGTATACGTTTGTGTGCATTTACGGTATCGTTGTTGCGATGATACAGTCTCAATATGATCCATTGGTTGAGAGGTAGCTCAAATGAAGGCAGTAAAGATGTACATTTATTTACTAAAAGCAATAATAGCGTACAAATTGACTGCTGTGATCACGCAGGCACGTAATAATAACGACTCGATGTGTGCAAAAACCATGGCGGCACCAGTGGTCGAACCGCAAAACCCACTTGGTCCGGCCGAGAGGCGACGTCGCTACCCACTTCGCCAGCCGATCACATTCGAGTGCGTGGCAGCAGAGCGTAATGAGCTCGCGCTTCCACACACAGAAGAACATTACGAAAAAAATTAACTACGGTTTTGGACTCCCCTCACGGAGCCTTACATCCTGTAAAAATTACATAGCAAAAGTTCACCGCCACTTTGGAGGCTCTCTTTCTAAGGAATCTGTTCTTTCACTGCGGCCAGTTTCTGGGTTCGGCTGAGAGCTTCGATATTAACGCTCCATGCTTCGAGGGTAATGTTGGCTACTCGAGATCGGTGTTCATTGTAGCCTCCACTTTGGGGGCTCATTATAAAGGTTTAAGAGTCTAGGGTGTGCATTCTTCGATCATAATATAACTTTGTTCAGCAGTTTGCATTTGTACTTAGAACCAAGTAAGCGTTACGGTTCACTAGATGGAAGAATGGAGTAACCTTTGCAGAAGACAAATCTGTGCCGTCGATCACCCTCCTGTTCAACCCCTATTCTGTTCGTCCACGGCAGCAGAGACAGTTTATTAGGTAGCCTGGAATACAGCAGAGACGATGGAGATCCGGCGGACGGGCGAAAAAGAGAGGATAATGAATCCAGCGGCGAGGACCCGGATATTTATACTCCGTTTCCCGCCAATCGACCAACAGCGTAAATTCAAATCGAATTCAAATGCACACGTGAGAAGTAACTGCGCTCTAATCTATACTGTGCGCAACGGGCTATTCCCGTACAAATCGCAACAATTCCTTTCTGTTCTTTATTTATTCCTTGCTCCTCTACCTGCGTAAGCTGTAAGCGATTATTACCTTCTATTCAATATGTGTAAGCTAAACTGCTTCGGAGCATCCCATAAAGTAATAGTAATAGCGCAGAAATTGTTGAGAACGCCATGTTAGGAAGGAACTGAAATGTTTGCCTTTTTGGCCAAAGAATACCTCGAAACAAGGAACTCAACTATGCTGCATCCCAATAATTCTTATACGCACCACATTCAAAAATTAAATGTTTATTTCTAGTCCATACATTGGGGACAAAAAATAAAACAGATCTGTAATACTCTACTGGTCAGCTTAGTCAATATCTACACTACTGCTTAGACTCTGTCATTGCAGCACATTAACCCTTGGCGCCTCTGGCCCCTGGGACATAAACGCTTTCGCCTTCAGCCGAAGGGGCCTGCATCTGACTTTCGACGCTTCCTCCTCCTTGCTGAGCTTGTGGAATGCCGAAGTATTCGCTGTCCTGCTTCCCTTCGTTGCTGAATTTCTCCTTGGACTCCTTTGATCCCCGGGTCTCCTTTGATCGCGACTCTGACGAGGCTCGGCGCTTCTTTGTACGAGCGGTCTTGCTGGGGCCGTTTCTCGATTCCGCACTCTCCTTACTCTTGCGCGCGAACTTGGGCACTTTTGGTCGTCGGCGTTTCCGCCGTCGTTTCCTCAGGAATGTGGCACAGCAGACAACTATCACGCACAACAACAGCAAGCCGGCGGCAAGCGACAAGCTGCAAATAGCCAGTTGAATGCAAACTCTCTGGGAAAAACCTAAGATGAAGTCTATTGAACAGCGTTCGGTGGATTTGGACATGCATCATAATTAAAATTTTCTTCTCATAGTGATAAACCGATAAGAGTTCCAATGTCCCATTCATAAGAATATAAATAATGCTCCCTGAAATCAGAATGGTCCTAACTGTAGAACAAGTATTGAACGGGATTGAGAGCCTTTCAGAGTTTCGTGACAGCGATGGTCGGTGACAAGAAGCATGTGTGGAATCAGTGCCATCGTACTTCACTGCACCGTTCCTCCTGCACTAAGAAGTATCCATAAACGTGCGGTCTACGCAGTCGGAACAAACACGCAATTAGAATGTTGTTTAGGAAGGAACGAGGAATAGGTTCCTAGCTTTTACGCATTATTTTCATCTTTTTATTTTCAGGTCTTATTTTGATACTCTATAGATGTCAGTTCTCTTTGGATCGTATTCAGTAGCACGCTATAAGTACGCAGTAACGCCCACCAAACTTACATTGCTCGATCATGTTCGGCCAGAGAGATTTTCACAGTTGTATATTTATTTTGCACTGCGTTACTGATAACAAGCGGTTGGATGCTTAGTGGATGCGTTGTGATCTTTCAGCATGCGCTGTGTGTTAATCGGCCCGTCGTGGAATGATCTGGTTATAGTTGCTGGTATAACGGATGGCGAGAAATTGGTTACCGCACCCTGCTCAGGGCCTCTTATCCGCGCCAAGTTCGAAGCTCACCGAGCACGTTCCGGATCCTAAAGCCTTTATTAATTAGTGATATATTACCCTCTGTTCGACAGGAGTTCGGCAAGGGGATACCATATCCCCGAAATTCTTCAGCGCCACCCTCGAAAACGTCATGCGCGAACTAGAAAGGGAAGACATGGGAGTGAAGGTCAACGGCCGGCAACTGCACCATCTTCGCTTCGCTGACGACATCGTGCTCATAACACCGAGCATCAGTCAGGCGGAACGAATGCTTGCCGACTTCGATCGTGTATGTGGAAGCGTTGGACTGCAACTGAATCTTACGAAGACGATGTTCATGAGGAACGGACAAGTTTCTGATCCCCATTCTCGCTCAACGGAATGAACATCTCCGAATGCTCCAGCTATGTGTATCTGGGTCGCGAAGTCAATATGGCCAACGACCTAGCACCAGGGCTGAGTAGAAGGAAACGAGCGGCTTGGGGAGCTTTCAAGAGCGTCGAAGAAATCGTGAAGAAGACGAAGAACGTTTAACTCCGGGCCCACCTAATCGACTCCACTGTTCTTCCTGTCATAACATACGCTTCAGAGACCTGGGCTATAACAAAGCAGGATGAACACGCGATCAATCTCGCGCAGCGTGGAATCAAGAGGACGATGTTCGGAGTGACACGACTCACGCAAGTGAGAGAAGGCCTCCGGAGTTTCGAGCTTCGCCGACGTTCGAAAATCAGAGACGCTGTCGCATGGGCCAAGTCGTCGAAAATTAGGTGGGACGGCCAAGTAATGCGATTCGTAGGCACCTCTGGACGAGAGCCATCACCGACTCGATTCCGCGGGATGTCAAGAGAACACCAGGACGCCCACCAACGCATTGGTCGGACTTCTTCATGAAACCCTGAACGACCGATATGACGCTCTTCGTGTCCCTCGAGCGAGTAGGATCCATTGGACCATTCTCGCACGCGACAGGGACGAATGGAGACGCTGCTGGCGCCCGCTCGAGCAAGTCGATGATCAACGGGACGACAAGTGATACAGGTGATATTACCTTCTGTAGGGTATGATTTTTGGTCTCGAGCTGGACAACGATAAGCTGTAATCCGCTGCCGATGACCGTTGCCTTTGTGCATAGGATGGAAGAATACTGAGGCCCTTATTGAAAGGCAAAACACCGGTTAAGCAGGTTTTGCCCACATTTCTGCCATTTGTTCCGAATAGGACACACTCCTGTTTTGGTCTGGTGATTAACTTTTAACTTTTACGCCCATTTATTACAGCTGAAAATGGCATAGTGCTTTCGACAAGGAATACGAAATTTGATTCATATATACTTCTTTCTGTGATCGTCTTCTAACGATACAGTTATAAAGTAGTTCTATATAATAACGCGACTAAAAGAACCGGAGTGGCGACGACTTTTTCGCGCAGAAATGGAAGAGTTTTCTTACTATATAAGGCAGGCAATATGGGTGAGGGACGCTCCGCCTGAAAGCGGCGCAGGCAAAGACGTGGGACAGTGCCTGGGGGCCAAATAGCGTTGACTCGCGCAGCGACACTCACCACTTCGCGCCAGCCCTCACCGCGAGGCGATGCTGACCCAGCCAACCACGGGACCTGTAGGTGGTCAGATTTGGTGTGATTACAATCGACAGAAGGATAGGAAGCCCAGACGGCTTGCATTGGCAGTACAGAAATTGGAAATGATCTGTACCCTACCAACTTCTATATTAGAATTTCGAGCTCTCTCGAATGAGCCAGGAAAGAATTTTGCCTCAATAACCCTCACAACAATTTTTTTCAGGCGCTGTTTAACTTTCGTTAAATATCAGTGTTTATTTATATCAGAATTGACTACGAGGCATGCTTCCAGGCTACTGATGTGAACTCTACCATCTCCCGTATTATATCCTGTCTATACAAACCTTTCGGCGACTTTTTAGACGTTGTTCATTTGCGTTATGTGGCAGTTTTTATTTGACTACGAGGCATGCTTTGATATTATTGACGTAAACCCTACCATCTCCTGTACTAGAATTTCGAGCTCTATCGAACGATCCAGAAAAGAACCTGCCTCAGTAACCCTTAAAGGAAATTTTTTCAGCCGCTGTTTATTTTTCGTCAAATATCAGTTTTTGTTCACATATATCAGGATTAAATGCGAGACTTGCTTCCAGGATAAAACTGCACGCGGATTCCAACTAGATAGACGAGGAATCTTTTAACAGAAGTTTAAAGCGTTAGGTTTAACATGACATCTCTTTAGCATCTCGTAAGCGATTTTTCTATGGAACTTTATACTGCACACATCATATATATCGAGACTATGACTCGATAGGTGGTTCATTAGATCTAATGCTCATCGTGAATGGGCAGTTCGAGGCAGTAGCCACCCAACACGTGCGCGAACAGAGCCGTGGCGCCGGCTTATTTTGCAACGCCTCACGTGCCCTCCTCGGCAGCGGCGATTGCTCACCTCCCGGCGCTCCCCTTCGGAGAGAGAAGTCGTGCCTCAAACATGGGTGATTAAACCATCGAGCCCGCGAAGTTTACGAAGTTTCGAAGAATTACGAATAGACAAAAAACCCTCCTCTATTATATATATGGTGGGATGGTGGGATTACGAAGTTCCGAAGAATTACGAACAGACAAAAAAAGACCCTCCTCTATTATATACCATTTTCAGTTCAAATTCAACGTTTTCGAAAGCAAATTCAATGTTTTCGAAATCAAATTCAATGTTTTCGAAATCAAATTCAATGTTTTCGAAAACGATTTCAACGTTTTCGAAATCAAATTCAACGTTCTTCTGGAATCTCCCCCGTATCATATTAGCCGTCCCTTCCACTCTGCAACAGTGCCAAATTTTGCAAGTTCATTGAAGAACTTTTGAGCCGAATTCGCGACAACGAAGAGATGAATGGCGCGTGGCTGATCATGGACAACGCCAGGATTCACAAAGCGGGCGACCTGCGGACAATTATGGGACAATCATACACTTTAAAGTTTTTGTCGCCATACTCTTACATGCTTAATCCTTCGGAAAACGTTTTTTCAAAAGTGAAGGCCACGGCGAGGCGCCTCCTAAGTAATCCTGTCGCGGAGAGGACGCTGGCCGAAGTTATTGAAGAGGGTGTTCATTCAGTATCGCAGCAAGAATGTGCAAACTACGTCCTCCACATGATGGCAAACATGACAGCAGCTGCAGCAGGGCAAAGATTCAACAGTACATGACTTACTTTCACTTGCTCATTGTGCTATTTTGAATAGTTATTGTTGTATTGCTGTATTGTTTATCATATTGTGTAGTTGTATCGCTTAGTTTGCTCACTACTATGTACTTGTGTCGCATCACTACTGAAGTGCCTGACTTCCTTTAGTTGCTAGTTGTTTCTAATTTTCGTTGGATAGCCTTTTCTGAATGTTTTAATTTTTTGAGAAGAAGTAAGCATTGAAACGTACAGCTTGCAAAGAAGACGTTGAATTTGATTTCAGAAACATTGAATTTGATTTCGAAAACATTGAATTTGTTTTCGAAAACGTTGAATTTGAACTGAAAATGGTATATATGGTGGGATCGATGATTTGATGGAATGTAACATCAACACATCGTGGGACCAATCATCACTCACCCCTATATCGGGATGAGCAGGTCGCTTATATCACATGGAACCATTTAAATTGATGGTCTTGAGAGGAATGATTCTTTAAAAATATTAATTTATAATTGTATTTAAGCGTCAGGTGGCTGTTGCGGAGGACATAAGCTATCATAACGACGTTTCGCTGTGATCAAAACTCTGGCGCCAAGTGGGACTCTAACCTGCACCACTGCTTCTGTTCTGTGTTTGGTTTTTGCTGAGTCCTCGAAGCAAAGGAGCTAGAGGCCCCGAAGTTCATTGTGGAGGCGCGCAGTCAGCGTGCAATACCAATATGTTGGTTTAAGAGGCGGCGGAAGGCGACAATTTAAGCGCCGCTGTGTTCATTCCTTGTTTGATATTTATCACCCTCCCAATCTTTCGTCGTCATGTATATCACCCTCCCAATCTTTCGTTTCAGAATCACAAAATTTGCGATTCTGACGTGAAATATATGACGACGAAAGATTGGTAGGGTGTGTTCGGTAACAGCGTTTCATCAGTTGTTCTGCCGTATACGACTTTGTATTTTGGGAGATGATAAGTACCAAACAAGAAAGGAGCAAAAATGAAAGTACACAACAATGGATGGGAATCGAACGCCTGTCCTCCCAAATATAATGTAGCATTACGCACTACTGAGCCACCAATCCGCTTGCTGCATAGAAATTCGCCGCCTTTGCTAGCTCTCGTGGTGCATACATATGTCTAACACTGCGATCCCATAGTAAAGTTAGAGACAGTAGCTCCTTGGGAGCAAGGACTGAGCAAAAAAGAAGCATAGTTCTCTTCTACGACTATTTGGATGGTGGAGATTCTCGCAGTCGTATACATTTCTCCATTCGGACAGACGCCTGAGACCCTTGCTTGCTGCTACAGGGTTCGTGAGCCTGCAGGCTTTTTTGGTAGCAACTTATAATAGACTCTACTCAAGTATTCATTAAACATTGTTGGTTCTAAAAAGCTAAAATAATATTTAAATTGGAATGAACATGAACTGGGCCCCAGCTAGATGTTCCCTTGTGAAGTGATCTATTAGGTTGTGCTACACGGAATGTCGCATAGAGTCGCATACATTCTGTCCTTCTTTTCTCACTTATTCGCATCGGCTGTGAGCTCACTTAGGATTAGTTTTTTTTTACTGCGTTTCATCTTCTACATTTCCTTTTTTTCCTACATTATTCCTTCATCGGTTTCTAAAATAATAGTCTTCAGACTACAATGGACCAGAAAACGATTGTGCGCGCGTGCCTGCTCTAGGAGTTCAAATTGAAGAAATCCGCAGCGAAACCGCATCGCTTTTTGGTAGCTGCATTTGGCGAAGATGTCGTTTTCAAAAGACAATGCGAGCGGTGGTTTAAACGCATTGCCGCCGGAAACGAGAGTCTTGAAAACGAGGAACACGGAAGACGGCCGCCTATCCTGGATCGCGACATTTCACGGAGTGCCATTGAAGCTGATCCGACGAGATCCACTAGGGTGCTTGTAGCAGAGCTCTCTAGTCGATCTCAAATCAAACTCTAAATCCTGCTCTAAATTCGAATCCAAATCGAGTTAACACGCTCTCTACCAACCTGCTGCATGCTCATGCGAGGCCTCATATCGCAAAGGTCGTTCAGCAGAAAACTGAGGAACTTGGTTGGACCGTTTTGCCTCACCCGCCGTACAGCCCTGACATTGTTCCATCCGACTACTACATATTCCGCTCGATACAGCACGCCTTGGCTGGGAAGAAGTTCGCCGACAACGACGAAATCCGGATTTGGGTGACCATCTTTCACGATTCGCGGTGAGCTCATTTCTCTAAAGACGAGATCAAATCTTTGCGTGTACGTGAGGAAAGGGTTGTTGATATTGGGATAATAAATTACCGAATTGCGTTTGGTTTTAATTCCTTTGTATGAATTTGACTTTACAATCTGAAGCAATTCCGTGTGGCACACCCTTATAAAACACTGGCTATTCCTTCACTAGAAAACTGTGCTATTTGGAGTGATTTTTTAAAAATTAAATCTGATCTTTATAATACTAACCTCTCTGTTTCAATTGAATTCAAGTAACTTACATAGTTAGAGCGACTATTTCGAAATTTTCTGTTTCTGTTTTCTGTGAAAATGCTTGAAAATTTGAAAATGAAAATTCCGCCCATCCCTGATCGCCTCGCACCAATTTCTAGAGCGGCACCATTCGTCACGGATTCACGCGATTCGGTTTGGTGTCGACGCAGAGCTACGCGATCTATCAATTTGGCCTCTATGCATGGCATCCCATCGCACGACGAAGCAGTTTCGCGGCTGCGGCACGTCTACACTACCCTCAATAACAGAAGCCACAGTGCAGTGCACTGTGAACCTACCAGTGATGAAATTGTGATTATTTATGCTGATTATAAGACGATATAAGGCTTGCCACTGTGTTTGACAATGGGCAGAAAGTCTCCGACAATTGCGACTACGTTTGCGATGGCGTCGCACCACGAAAGGAGCTGGCAGATGCCACAAAACTCTGTTGCAGGCATTAGGCCTCTGTCATACTATCGCTCACCTCGAGCGACGCCTAATGATATGCACCCATATCGATTCCATCGCGGCGCCCGATCGATATGGGGCATATCATTAGGCGTCGCTCGGGGTGAGCGATGGTATGGCAAAGGCCCTATAGATTGGGCTAGGCCCGGCGCCACGCCACATACCGAGGCTTTAAGTACACAAATAAATGATGTGTAGATGGAATAGAAATCAAAGTTTTCCTTCGTTCTGATATCGTCAAAGGGGAAATTATACAATAGTGCAAATGCAAAGAAAGCCACAAAACTGACTATATGACAAGTGCCTTGTCCATCTTTGTACTCTGGGCTTCTGCGGGTTTCTGAACAGTGTCCTCCTCCATTTGTTTTGTTGGACGCTCACCTAAAGTATGACAGAACAAGTTGTCATTGACTCTACTGCTATGAGCTCATACTTATATTTATCACATGGAAATCCATGTTAACTAGCATGTTCTGCACATACAAAAGAACAGAGAATACAGAAGCGGTGATGAAATACCAGAGGGGGAACGCATCATCACAAAACATATGAAACAAATATAACAATCACCAAGCTATACATTGCGGTTCCAGGTGTTCCACAATAATGTTTTTGAAAGAGTATAAAGATTGTGGAAGTGCACAGTTCTCACTAGTTTTGATATAAGAGGAAGTTGTCCTAATGACCAAAAATTGAACCATACAACTGAACCTTGTTTTTGGTACAACTAACAAGGGAAGGATACTAGGTGACCATGGGACTTTGAGATGAGACGTATATCACTGGATGCAACTTCGAACGCTGACTCCAAATATATGTTCCGTTTCTGCTGTGCGCATCTGTGAATTATGGACCATTTTCATAGCAGGCTCTTTTGCCATCTAGGTTCACGCAAACCGGGCCAGTCACAACAGAACGAGCTCGAGTGGGGTTGAAACTGCGCTGCGGGCCGAGCAGTGGTCGCGCAGGGGTAGGGAGCGATGCGGCGAGACGGGGTGGTTAATGGTTCGAGTCTCCTGTGGTGCAGGCACTTCCTAAAAAAGACAAACCAAAGCTCTCCACGTCAAATTGCAACGGAAAAGTCACCAGAAAGAACTTGTCCTCATAGTGACAATATCATACTGGCACGTGGACACAATTTATCATGAATAGTTGCTACAAACATGGTGAGAAGGCAAACAATTCGTTACACTAGCAACTGTGAAATAACACTACGAAATGTTCAAAAGATAACAGCTGTTGGCAATAACCGCAGCGGACAAAAATACATCAGTGCAGCCGCTGTTAGAGCAGTGGGGTGGCACAGGGGGTAGAGGGGTGGCATGGTGAGACGGGCTGGTTTATGGTTCGAGTGCCCTGTGAGAATTTTTGAACTTCCAAAAAAGATCTGCCACGATCAACCAAAGCTCTCTATGTGAAATGGCGACGTTTGGAGAAATCGATTACCATGATTCCCCACCCATACTTACAAGTAGATGATCACTGCCTTAAATAACCCCTTGAGCGAATTCTTTTTCGACACACGGGGTCGGTTAGGACAATACTGCCGACTCCCAAACTATGTCCTCACCAGCTGTTGTGATGGCGTGCGTTTTGAGAAGTCCTTCCGATACTTCACGCGTTGAAACAAGGCAAGAGAAGAAGATGGATGACAGTTTCACATCCGTCTTGCGAGATGCGCAGTGCGGGAGCATCGTGGTAGAGGATGAAGAAGGTATCAGTGCGGAATCAGAAGAGGATCAGAAGAAAAGAAAGATCCGCGGCGCCCAAACGTTGCTACTGGTCGAGATCTGGAGACCATTAAAGGATCACGAAGCCATTTCAATGTTTAACTTGGGAGTGGGCAATGTTATAGGGGTGCGAAAATGCAGATGAGGCTTGTGTGAGGCATTTTTTCCGACTTCCATGGACCACTGCGAGAAGCGGGGAGCTAAAATGACTTAGACTTAAAATGCGTACGAGAACAGAGAGCCTAAGGTACTTTACTACTGATGACATGCTCATAGCTCCTCAGCTGCCTAAACTGCCTTAGCCTCAGCTGCCGTTTTAGAGTGGCTAAAGCTAGCGGTTAGAGTTTCTTGCGCTCCTACTCGCCCAGATTTGAGTCTTCGACACTCGGAATGGCACCTTCCGTTTAGCATAAAAAGCGCTATCGAACGGTATCAATTTCGACCGATTGTGGAAACATCAATTTTTTGACAGTTTCGCATCGAGGACGAGGCCGCGGCGGAAGGACGATGACATCGAAAAATCGATATCTTCGATTTGGGCCATGCTTGATGCCGTTCGATAAAGCTTTGCATGCTGAGTTGAACGGTGTCATTTAGAGTGGGAAAAACTGTAATTTGGGCGAGAAACAGCGCGGAGAGCGTCTGCCGTTGTTGCGCTAAATTGCACGCGCGGACGTATTCGGAGCACAATAACTCTGTCAAGTTCGAATCATTTCGGCTGCAGCTTGTGGATCTTGTAGGCAGTAGAACGGTCTATTGTATCACTAAAGTAGAATGGCCTAGCTTAAGAGGTGCAATGTTACAGCGGTGCGAAAATGCAGGTGAGGCTTGTGTGAAGCATTCTTTCCGATTTCGGTGGACCACTGCGAGAAGACGCGGCGAGCTAGCGGCCTTAAAATGCGTACGAGAACAGAGAGCCTAAGGTACTTTACTACTGATGACGTGCTCAGAACTTCTCACCTGCCTAAATTGCCTTAGCCCCATCTGCCGTTTTAGGGCGGCGGACTTAGCAGTTGAAGCTTCCTGCCACCTTACTCGCCCATATTTGGGTTTCCGATACTCCATGTAACACCGTTATATTGATAACGAAAAGCTCTATCGAACGGCGTCACTCTCGACCAATTTAAAAAATATCGATTTTTCGACAATATCGAGGACGTAGGTGCTTTAGGCCGAGCTGCGCGGACGATGACGGCATCGAAAACCGGTATTTTCGAAATTGACCAAATTTCCTCGTGCAAACTTCGTCCAAAATCTAGGGGCTATTTGGGGCGCTGATTACGAATCCGACGTTCGTTTGTGAAAATTCCGCGGACTTGAGCAGGTTACTTCCCGTTTGAGGGTAGTCGGGTCAGGATACCGATCACCCTCAGTTATCGGTATGAGCGGTCCCCTCCCGTAATCGTCCAAATGTACTTTGGCATCGTGTTCGGCACCCCCGAATAAGTCCCCGACCCTATACGAATTTCGAGCAAAATCGATGATCCTCACCCGACCACTGTCAGTTATCCAGAAAAAATCCAAAACCTTCCGAAGTCGACGGAATTTTCAAAAACGAACGTCGGATTCGTAATCAGCGCCCCAAATAACTCCTGGACGATTTTGGACGCAGTTTGCATGAGGAAATTGGGCCAATTTCGAAAATATCGGTTTTCGATGACGTCATCATCCGCGCAGCTCGGCCTACCGCGCCCACGTCCTCGATGGGATGGGATGGGATAGTGTCAAAAAATCAATATTGCCAAAATCGATCGAAATTGATAGCATTCGATAGAGATGTTCAAGGAGAACATAATGGTGTTATTAGGAGTGTCGAAAACCCAAATATGGGCGAGTAAGAGGGCAGGAAACTTCGACCGCTAAGTCCGCTGCCCTAAAACGGCAGATGGCGCTAAGGCAGTTTAGGCAGGTGAGAAGTTCTGAGCACGTCACCGTAAATTACCTTAAGTGCTCTGTTCGCATACGCATTCTACTGCCTACAAGATCCACAAGCTGCAGCCGAAATGATTCGAACTTGACAGAGCTATTGCGCTCCGAACACGCCCGCGCGTGCAATTTGCGAGCGGTCGCCCCCTCGATTAAAAGGTGCGAATCTGTATGCATTGTTCACAGCGCACTCTAAAGGCTCGCTGGACAGCCTTAGAGCAACTCCTGAGTAGGGCGGCAAGACATTTCTGATGAAACTCTCAAAATGCTCAGTTTACAAGCTGCCCCCCTCGATTGAAAGGTTGTTCTTTGTCTGCATTGTACACGGCGCACACCAAAATTTCTTTGGGGCAGATTGGTCCTGAGTATGGTGACTAGAAATTTCTGAGAACCTTCTCCAAACGGTTCGAAATAGTCTTGAGAATTTCGCATTTCCCACTAAGAGAAGATAGAAGCGCAGTGGACATGCGCTCGCCCCCTCGATTGATAGGTTAGGTTCTGTGTGCATTGTGCACGGCGCACTCTCGGGGCATTCCTATCACGACAGAGCACTGGCAACGTACACCATGCTTGAGATACTCCGAAAGCACGCATATCCTGGGAAATAAGCTGCTCTAACCGCCCGTCCAGTCAATTTTGGACCACCCACGGCAAAGATATGAGTGTTCCGGTAAAGTGTTACACTCGTTTGTATAGACCGAAGAGACGAATCGAATGGTGCCAATCTTTTTTCAGTAAACCTAAAACTGAAGGTGTTATGATCATGCGACGCTTTGCGACGCTATTTTTGCGTTTTTTCGCCCACTTTTGACCGTGCGGCGCGAGCGTTATTGTAGAGGGCGAAGGAGCCTGCTATGACCATGGTCCATAACTCTGTTCACAGATGCGCGCAGCATAAAAGGAACATATACTTGGAATCCGCATTCGAAGCCGCATCTAGCGATATACGTCTCATCTGTCAGTTGCATGGTCAACTAGTATCCTTCCCTTGTAAGTTCAACGAGTCTTGAGTCTGCCGTCGTCGCGGGTGGCCGCCTCTTTCGCTCGCCCGTCACCGCACTCCGTCTGCTACCTGGTTTCTACATATTCTGCTGGACACTCTTCGGTCTGACTGTACGATTTGGTACTGTATCTGGCGGCTTCACTGCTGGTTTTCCTCTTCCGCCCTCCCGCAGCTACTTGAACATCGCGTTTTTGTGTCAGAACTCGGCTCAGTGGTCAGCGTGATTCCTCGTGGCAGGGAACCGAATATCGAAGATCGTCGTTATTGCCACCTGCTCAGGTGTATTTCTCTCGTTTTTGCGCGCTATTTCGTGTTTGCATTGTTGGTCATGGACTCTACACCTCGTCGTTCCTTGCCCGTTCCAGCCATCAAGCGAAAGCATGTGGAGTTCGTCACCAGACGGACAGGACAAGATAGCTAAACTGCTTGATCGTGCTGGCGAGGAGATCCCGACGTATGCCAAAGTGATGATGGAATGTCTACTTGAAACGATGAAGCATATGAGTGAAATCCATCAGTGGTTGCGTCAATGTAGCTGAAGAAAACACTAAGCTTAAGTTAGAGATTGTGCAATTGAAGCAGTCAGCTGAGTCACGCGAGTCTAGTATCGGCACTTCTCGTTGTACGTTTGAACCTCCTGCTTCTCAAAATATGTTCTCTTCCGCAATTCCAAATGCTCCTGACATGTGTCCTTGCCATGAAATGGAAAGGAAGAGATCTATTGTTGTAATCGAAGTGCCAGAGTTGTCCTCTTTTTCATCAGTTGATCGCGCATCATATGGCCTTGCACAGGTGAATTCTATTCTCGCCCATCTGAATATTGAGTGCCTTCCATGTTCTGTTTACCGCATGGGTAGGCCTAAGTACACTGGTAGTCGTTTGCTGAAAGGTGTTCTCCCTTCCTCAAAGCACAGGGACTTCGCTGTTAGTCTCGCCCCGCGCTTGCGCTCTTTCTTCTTTATTGGCGTATATATACGCCCATCACTTTCTAAGGAAGAATTGGTGCGCTTGCGTGAGTAAGAGATTTGGCTCCAGCATGCCCAATTCCGCTCGTCCTTTCAACTCTGTTGCAAATATAACTGTTTCTTGTGAAAACTCTGTGGATATGTGCCAAGGCAATCTTTCTCAATCTCACGTAAACGAAGGATCTTCGGGAAACGCCTAAGGGCCTCTAATCATGGCCGAGATGAGCTCAGATGTATGCTTGCAAACATCCGCTCCTTGGTTAGGAACCGTGACTTCTTTGTTTCTGCCATGATGTGCATGGGATACGAGATGGTACTTGTCACTGAGAGGAAGGTCAAAGAGGTCACCGTGGAGTTTCTCAAAGCGACCTATATAATGTTGTAGGGTGTACTCTGGGAAGCACCATAGTTGTGTCCAAATTTCCTGCGGACGTCTGGGTAGGTCAAAAATGGCAAAAAACTGTACCGCTTCAGTGCGGGCCGATAGCGCAAACTAACGCCTGAAATAGCCTTGTTGTGCCCACAAATAGTCCTGCAAAAGGTTTGGAGCTTCAATCATTGCTAGAACCTAGGAATTGATTATTTCCTAATTGAAACGAGACGGCGCATTCACGGGAGGCGCACGCCACTAGTGTGCCACGGACTGGATGGCCGAGTGGTTAGCGTGGTGGACTTGCGGGAGAGAGGTCGAGGGTACGATTCCGGCGGTGTGGTTTCTGCGTTGCAGTGCCGACATCTTGCATTTTTGCCACCGCAAAGTGCGTTTCTGTCACGACTAGGTGTCATATTCGATTTTCAACCTTGATTTAAACCTTCTGTGATACGATTTTACTTCAAAATGCAAGTCATGCTAATGATTAGACAATAAACTGTTGAACAGCTGTGGTAACGTTCTATAAATCACGCGAAGCAAAGCAGGTTCTGACACCAGCAGTAGCGGATAAACGCCAAGAAAGAGCAGCCGGAAGGTTCCTGGCAGGACGTGTCGACAGGCACTTCATCGAAGCCACCGGTGTTGAGAAGTGCACCGGATACGTGTCCGCATATCCAGCTGCCACCTACGCGCGCTACATGTAAGCATACGCTGCTCGCCTATTCAAGCAGGCGAGCAGCGTATGCTAGCGCCTTTGTGCATCTTCTTTGGGAAGTTTTCATGTTATGTGCATACGTGTTGTATGTTACACATATACCATATTACTTTACAAGTGTCTCGTGTTGTGCAATCCCTGTCGTCACTGACCCATTCGTACACTATTGTTCGAGTGCTATACGCTGACGGCCGACTTGGAGACAAGCTCTTTTTGATTTTGCAGGGGGCTAGTGGATCTTTTGCTCAATGCGGTCACTGATCGGCACCAAACCTTCTTATAGTGGCAGGAACGAGCCACATCATGACAGAGCAACAAGTCGCGCGTTTCTTTCGAGAATGCGTGGTTGGCTCTTCGGCAGCACTCCTAACCATTGTCCTCCTTAACAGTTGGCATGGGTTCAGGGATCACGAGAACCCCGTTTCCGAGGTGCCTGCTGGAAAAGAGCTTAAGCTGATGACAAAACCGCTAGGAGCGACGAGTCTTTGCCAGCCTCTCGATGTATACTTCTTCCGGCTTTTCGAACGGATCGTCCGGCGAATTCATGAACATGTGCTCCACTTCCGTCCAGATTTCAACTGCTTCTCAAGAGACAATACTTTGAAGGTAATCACGAATCGCTTCGAACCAGCTCACTTGATGTCTAAATTTTAAAGGCAGTTTTCAAGGCACCCGTCCTTGCAGGTGGTCAGTCAGACGTATAGGCAATTCGGCGCTCCGGTATTCCGAAGGTGCTTTGCGTACGCATGGGTATCAGCTGGATATGTGGACACACATCCGGGGCACTTCTCAACACCGGCGGACTACGTCTCCGATGAAGTGCCTGTCGACACGTCCTGCCAGGAAGCTTCCGGCTGCTCTTCCTTGGCATTTATCCGCTGCTGCTGGTGTCAGAAGCTGCTTTGCTTCGCGTGTTTTATAGGACGTTACCCTAACTGCTAAACACTTTATTGCATATTCATTGGCGTGACTTGTGTTTTGAAGTAAAATCGTATCACAGAAGGTTTAAATCAAGGTTGGAAATCGAATATGACACCTAGTCGTGTCAGAACAGCACTTTGCGGTGGCAAAAATGAAAGATGTGCGCCCTGCAACGCAGAAACCGCACCGCTGGAATCGCACCCTCGACCTCTCTCCCGCAAGTCCGCCACGCTAACCACTTGGCCGTAAGTGCTGGTTAAATAACAAACATGCTACAGAGCCATTATTGGGCATTGTAAATTCTCAATACTCTATCATTCGTTGTGATCGTTTGCATACAACTGGTGGAGGGCTGTTTATTTTGCTTAGGAACACTATTAATTACAAAGAAATTTTCAAGGAATCTGTTAAGGATGGCTAAGAGTTTGTGACATCTTTCCGGAAGATAAGGTAGTTAAGATCACCCTTGTCTACAGAGCCCCTAATTGCAGTTCCCGTAATTCCATTATGCTTTGTAAAGTTATTAGTGATTTCTCAGTGGTGGACTGCCCTACTATTGTGGCTGGGACTTAATCTCCCTGATATTAACTGGAATTGTTGCAGTGCCTACTACCCTACATCCAAAGACTTTCTGAGTTTGTTCTCCTCACACTATTTTATTCAATACTTTTCTAAGCCCACTCGCGGCTCGTCGTATCTTGATCTTATTCTTAGTAACGACGACCAAATCATCCATAATGTGTCCTCCGATCGGCTGCAATGATCATTCCAGCGTTACTTTCTTCATTCGTCACCGCACGAGTGACGACATTATGACTTCGACCAAGGATTTTAAATCCGCCGACTGCAGTACTATCCTAGAATATTTGGCCGATATTGAATGGTTTGGCTCATTCGGGAATGGTAATACGGTAGATGAGAAGTATGAGATCTTTCTTGGTATCCTTCACCATGTCATAGATTTATTTGTCTCTTTGCGCCGCGGCAAAAGTGGTGTAAACTTGCCTAGATATCTTGTTTCTATGTTCAATCTCAGAAACCGCTTATGGGATCGCGCTGTGAAAGCTGATAATAGTGGAAACTGAGATAGTTACAAGTCTCTTGATTCACGTCTTCAGAAATCTCTTTCTAAATATTTTACGTACATTGAACGTAAGCTTGTCGAATTCGGTGGCCAAGCTAAATTACATTTTTACATTCGCAAGCGTCTAGAAGCAAACTACAGCATACCTGCGATTGTTACTAACGGAGAATTGTCAGCTATTTCTGACCGTGACAAAGCTAAACTTTTTGCCGAGCAATCTCAAAAAGTATACCTTACCGCCAATTGTAGGCCTTGTCCCGATCTCACTCCTTGTGCTCCTCTCATGGAGCCTAACATCTGGTTCTACCGGGATGATATCGCCGAAGTTCTGCTCAAGTGGCCAACCTCTTTCCCAGTAACCCCTGATTTCCTTCCGCTTCGCTTTATCAAGCGCGTTGTAGACCACATTGTGACGCCGCTGGAATTTCTATTCATCTTGTCGTACATGCGCGCCGAAGTGCCTAGGAGATGGAAGCAAATGTTCATAGTTCCGGTGCCTAAAAAACCTCCTTATAATTTTCCTCTCAACTATCGCCCTATTAGTATTATTTCCATCTTCGCTAGGGCCTTTGAAAAACTTGTTAAGCGCAGATTAGTCCAGCACCTAGACGGAAACAGCATCATACCGACAGCCAACATGGCTTTTGTAAGGGAAAATCTACAGAGACTGTGTTGCTCTCTTCACTAAACGGCTGGACTATAGCGGTTGATGCTGGAAAGAGTGTGGACGTTGTGTACTTCGACTTTTCAAAAGCATTCGATAGTGTACCTATCACTTTCTTACTGGGTAAACTGGCCAGGGTGGGGTTGCACCCCAGGTTGGTGGACTGGATTGGTAATTTTCTGCGTGACCGCTCCTGCCGAGTCCGTGTGGGTTGTGAGTTCTCTGAGGCGTATAATGTTCCTAGTGGCATCCCACAAGGCAGTGTTCTTTCACCCTTATTGTTTTTGATTTATACTGCCGATCTGCCCCAACGTTTACTGATATTGGGATCTGCTGCGTCATGTACGCAGACGACATCAAATTGTAGAAGACTATTGAGAGCCAGCGTGATAATTTAGTTTTGCAAGATACTATTTCAGCGGTTGACGACTGGTCCTCAACGTGGGGATTGCCAATCGCAGCGGAAAAAACCAAGGTCCTGCATATTGGAAACAAGGAATCTGTTTACAATTATAATATCGGTGAATCTATATTGGAGAATGTAAATGAGATAACAGACCTAGGATTCAGATTTACAAACAAGCTCTCCTTCGAGCCGCACCTCAAACTCATTTTTGGCAGGGCTATTCATAGAACATACAACTTGTTTAAAGCAGTTAGAAGTAAAAATCCCGTTAGTCTTTTAAAGGCGTACAAGTTCTACGTAAAGGCCTTGGTAGAGTCGGGAACAACTGTTTTCTCCACATACCAAAAAAAAAGTTTATTGCATTGTTGGAGACTATTCAAAATAATTTTACCCGCAAATTTGCTATGCGGTGCACTGGTCTGCCTTATCGTTTTCTGCCCAATGGGGAGCAGCGCCGTCGAATTTACGGGCTTCCGGGTTTGTGTAGCAGACGAAGGAAGAACGATCTTCTGATGGCTATCAAAATAATTACTAATAAAACGCGATTGGATCCTGCAGAATTCTTTACTTGGTACAGGTCCAGAACGAGAGGCTCCACTTATGAAATTAGAAAGCCATTTGCTCGTACTCAATTACGGAACAACTTCTTCAGCATTAGGGTTATACCTACTTTAAATAAGAATTGGAGCGAGGACTTGGCAAGCATGGGTGTAAGGGCTATTCGCGCTTTTGTTGGAAGGCTGACGATGTAGAATCGAGGATTCCTCGTATATTTTTTTTCTTTTGCTCCCGCCTCATAGTTTCCTTACAAATCATGCCTCTTGTTGTGTTGTCGTGGTTTCCTTTATATTTTCTTGTTTTTTTTCAGGCTCTATCTTATACTAGTTGTACACGAGTAGGTTATGTTTGGCTGTTTGTCCGCGTTGAATTTGATGTTTTGTTTGTTTTTACGTGTGTGAAAGCACACGTCAATCAATCAATCAATCAATCAATCAATCAACAAAAATTGGTCGTCCAACTACAAGACGTCCCTTGTAATGTGACGACCTAACAGTCAGAACCATTCGGGTGCAGTAACGGAGGCCCAAGTCGGAATTTTATGCAGCTTGTTGCGAATCTATGTGAAATTTGCCGAAACAAACGCTATACTCCAGATGGAGGTAAGACGTTCAATTCTTTTTTCCGCGACTCAAAAGCAGCGCTTCTGCATTTTAGAAAACGATTGTGACTGACTGTAAACTCTTTATGTATTCAACCATATAAGTCCCATTTTTGATCTAGCACACCTCCCCCATGACCTATCAGCACTATTCCTCAATGATAATTGGTCCTGGGGCTGTGCCTAGTGCTCAGCTAGTGCCTTTTCATCCTGCTAAAGGTATTTGTATAATGATTTCTGCATTTTCTCATAACTCATTGGATCTGCTCGCGCCTGTACGGATGTTTCGACATCTTGACCAAACCTTACTGAGCGGCCATCTGGTGTTTCAGAGATAGGTTCATAATACGTTAGACAAGCTCCTTTTGCTAGATTTTCTTGTTTTAGCCGCGGCTTTGTCACCGCCGTTTATTCTGCTACTGATACCCACATAACCGAGCATCTACTAGGGCTACCCAAGGCTCAGCACTTGCCCAATTATAGGAACGGAACCACCGCTGATCAGCGTATTTTCACTTTGTGATTTTGTAACAACCCGATCCCCATCTCCGATCTGATGCACTCCTCGTTCATAACGTGGATGGACCTGGAGATGCAAGGATTCTTCTACTTTTTCGAGCGCGTATTCTTGGCAGTTGCGGTCGATCCAACACACTATAGACGATAAACTCTGCCCGAGGAATAAGGATGCTCACCAGCAGTGCCCCGCTATCACATTCAGACTGTGTCTTCTGAAAAATAACGGTCGTGAGCTCACTGATAAACTGACCATTAATTATATATAGTGGTCCCCTTAAGAATGGTCCAGGATGAGCTGTTAAAGTGCTAAAACTAAAATCCTTCAGAATTGATTCCCTTGTATGTACGTCACGGAACCCATCACACATGCCTCTGCGGGGTAAACAGGGTGAAGCTAAATGGGACTGGCAGCAGTTTCAAGATTTTTGATAGATTTGTAGGTTGGTCTTTAAGCAACTGGTCTTTACGAATGGGGAACTCAGCGCATATAAGACAGTGAGAGCAAGCCCAGTGAGGTATGGAAAACGAACACACTTGTGTTGATAAAGCTTCCAAAATCATTACGCAGCAGTTATATAATTACCGATGTACTGATCAACTAGAAGTGGGAGAAACGTACGGATAGGAAACACTGTTCCATCCGGTGGTGGCTCCGTGGTAGATTCGCGACGAACTGAAAGAACCCTGTTTCAAAACAGTCAGGTGTTGAAACAAGGCTATGCTTACTCATGGTCAGAATAAGTAAATAAACAACCGATTAGGGTAAACGTTTGTATTGCCAATACCTGTACGAATATGTGCCTCGCAACAACTAGGTCTAAGCATTAGCTTCCTAGCAATTTGCTAGCCATCCACACCGCACGACAGTCGTCAAGGGAGTTTCGCTGGTTTGGTTCAGTTTTCTTGTTCTGCTTTATTTCCTTTATAAATTTTTCCTTAACCAAAGAAGGTGAGGCTTGTCTTATCATTTGGTTAGAACATTCTTATTTCTTCACTCACATTCGATTCTGTCACCTCCCCTCCGTCTATTTTTAGTATGAGCTAAATTGATGTATATAACAGCTTAGCCAAGATTGGTACAGATGTTTATTTGCGCCTATACTTTGGATGGTCTATCTGTTCCTCATTATCTGACAACTGAACTGGAATAAACATCTTTGCAGCCCCAGCTAGCGTAATCACATATTATTCGAATTCCACGTCCTCTTCTCACATATGAATTTTTGGCGGGCAGGATACGACAGTTTCGTATCCCATTCTTTCTCTCTATTGAGCCCTATCATGTATTGAGACGGTTTGCGACTACAAACTGCCTCCGTTTCACTAGCATTTCCATGCACTCATATCAGACTTCAACGATGAACGACAGCACTATCTCACACCACCTCCGTAATTTTGCAAGCACTTCGTCAGATTGCTTCACAGTTCTTTTATTTTTGAAGAAATGCATTAAGCAAGAAAATTTAGCAGTTGGTTTGCCAGACATAATTGCTTCTTTATTTAGAACTGGTCCACGAGTCATATCATTCTAAACACTCTGTTGCGGCATGTATAATACATAGCTCGCATGATTTAGTGGAAGTCTTATATGCTAATATAACAACAAGCTGCTAATTTGGAGAGGTGGTCGATTATAGATGAGCGCTCAAGCTATTAAGAAATGAAAATTCGAATTTTTATACCGCAGGAGAAAAATTAAATTTCGAAGCATGTTCAGTAAACTTCACTTACTTTCGGAACTGATCTCGCTTATGTTTTGCTGCAATGCGGCGATCGCTGAAAAGTTGTTGCGATGCAACCGAGGTGGATAAAATCGTTATATAATTTTAATATAATATGGATTTCATCTACATTTCATTCATTTCATTTATATTTTTCTTTGACTGTTATGAGTCAATAGAATTTAACTACAATTGAAAGAATGTAACTGTATTGAAATAACAGGAACCTTGCAGAACACATTGGCTTTGATTTGTGCTTTCCTTGGAAATGGCTGTCTCGTTCCACATTTTCTAAACAGAAAACATTAACTTTAGTAGCATTTAGAGTTACACATAATGCTTAATGAAGCTAAGTGCGCTGCGAATTGCAGTTATTGACATAATGTACTTAACGTGTAGAAAATACCATAAACGAAGTAAGGTTTCCGTTGCAGAGGTCTTCCATACAACAGCAAGTAGCTGTCGGTTCAGCTGCACAGAAAAACTTCTTGCTCTTTTGTATTTCCTGAAATTTGTAGGTGAAAAACAAATTGTATTTCTTCTGGAAGCACAGTCGTAGGCGCCTGCTGTTTCATGCACCTCCTGAACATTGCTTTGGACTTTTAGCACAGCACGACCAAGCCGCACCGTACTTGGATGAAACTCTGAATTGTTCATCCATGACTTTCCACCGTAATACCTATGAGTACCGCGGGAGTGTCCAAAGACGGAACTGTGCCTGGACTCCTGTCCTGGCCAATCGTCGCCACACCCGCCGTCTGCGGATCGCCGCGACGGATGATGAGAGGGGTGGTAAACTTCGCGCCCTCTGGAGGACGGCAGCCGTCTGCAGTGCACAGCGGAAGACTGTCGGTTACAGGAGTCGCTTCAAGTCTGGCGCCAAAAACGCGCTCCAATGTGACGCTTGCCGTTCCGGGCCGGTCCACGGAAAAATGCCCGAATCTCACGGCGAGCGTTGCGTGCGGAGAAAATGCCCGCAACCAGGGGAGAAAATGCTTGCGATCAGAGGAGAAAATGCTCGCGACCAGGGGAGAAGATGCCTGCAATCAGAGGAGAAAATGCCAACAACCAAGGGAGAAAATGCCCGCGACCAGCAATCTATTTCTGCAACGTTTCATTCGTATCAAAGCTCTAATAAGAAGTTGATCGCAAAATTTCATATTCGAAAAAGACTCTATATTTCGAGAAGGTGCTCTTAAAGATTTTTGGCGAGGTGCTGCACCGTAGGCTCTGGTCATTCTAATAAGGTTTTTGGTAAAACCTATGTTGCAACTAACCATTCAGATATTTAAATCCTTTATTCAGATATGTGGAAATATCAGAAAAACAACAACAAAGCGAGTCAAAATACAGGGAGAACCAAAATAACGTGGACAAGATTTTTTTATCATAATTATAAAACAACAACTAAATTACAACAATACAACAATTAGGACACATCATGTTCAAGTGGTTTCAAGGTGCTACCCTGGAGCGGATGCAGAGCGCCAAACGTTTCGCGATTTTTTTGGCGATGGAGACGAGACACCGCATGTCATCAGGAGACAACCACTTCCACTCTTGGCGCAAGAATTCCTTCAGGGACTCGAGACTGCGGTGGCGTTTGACGCCGACCCTAGCCTCTAAAATGCCCACACACTGTAGTCCATCAGACTCAAATCCGGAGAATATACGGCGGCCGTTCTGAAGGCGTGATGAAGTCGGGGAAATTGGCCTTGCACCACACCTGCGCACTCTTCGCACTATGTGCGGGTGCAGAGTCCTGCTGGAACGTCCAATGGGCATCGTCGAAGTGCTGGAGGGCCCAAGGAAGAACTACGGACTCAAGAATGTCTCGCTGGTACACATCTTCGTCGATTTTTACTCCTTTATACACGAAAACCAGGGGTCTTGCCGCTGGTGCAGATTCCGCCCCAAACCATGACAGATTGTGGGTTTTGGACGATAGCAGAGGCCTCTGTAGACCACATCCTACCATTTTGGCAATTGTCCGCCTGCTCTACGGTGAACAGCTTCTCATCCGTGAACAGAATCTGGTCCCAGGTATGACCTGCGGCCCATCGTCGAAAAATTCGCGAAACATTTGGCCCTCTGCATCCGCTCCAAGGGAGGCTACTACGAAACCACTTGAACATGACGTACCCTAATGTTTGTATTGTTGTAATTTAGTCGTCTTTTTCTCGAAGCGTTGGTTGTTGGCGAAATTATGGCGAAAAATCTTGTCCACGTTATTTTGGTTCACCCTGTAGAAGTCCTACACTGAGAAAAACAATAAAAAAGAGCACAACACGTATTTACGATACAAACGGTGTATCAGATAAAAATCACTTGAAAAGCAATGAATGTTAAAAGATCGATGTTCAAATCCTGTTTGAGTAAATCAGGAAATGATTGGTCAAAAATGAAGACTTCATCAGAAAGACTCAGTAAACCCTCTTCAAATTCCTAAATAAGTTAAATAAATTCCTAAATAAGTTTTGTCATTTTTTCATTTTATACTTCTCATGACTTTCAAGTAATTTACCCTACTGTTCACTCCATGTGGCGTTCATGTGGCTCAAAAACAAACTCAAAAATTGAGGTGGCCTACAGTTCAGCAGCTCAAAGCTTCGAAAAGTAATTCTAAGTTGCCAGGTTCCGCTGATGTGCTTGTTTTCTAGTTTTACGCTCTAGAAATTGAGATCTGGGCGAACACGCTTCTTTCGCTCCTTTCAGTGTTTTCAAGTGTTCTTTTCACATAAAACACCGTTGCTACTAATTTAACCGTCGAGCATGCCTGCTATACCGAGAAACTTTCCTCATATTCTCCAAAGCTTCTCTATGACGGTAAGGCCATCAAGTCTGCTAGGGAATCCAAATGATGGTGCCACAGTTTCAGCTGCCACGCCCACGATTTCTCATGCCCTTTACTCGACGGCATGAGAAAAATACCGTATCCCTGTCCACGTGATTACCATGTGTTTTGTTGTAGTGGTTGTTGTGGCGGACCATATCGAAAGCTTTAGTACGTGTGTCCGTGTGTGTTTGTATGTCACAAACCTGTGTAAGCCTTTGAAATGTGTCCAACATGTGAGTTAACCACACGTTCATGTAAAATCTGTCAAGGTGACCATCATGTGCGGTTGATAAAAATGAACGAAAATTAGCGGAAAATGGTCAGATCCAAAAACAGAAGGTGGAGAGATTCATCGTACCACCAACGTCGTTCGATATTGTCGATTTTCGACCGCAGTTATCGGTTTTCGCACAGATTTGTTCGGTTGGAGCGGGAGTCAGGCTATTATGATGGCCGATTGATCGACTTCCACACCAGGGGCCGGATTTATCAAAGAATTAGTAAAGGATAAAGGATAGGATTATCAAAGAATTACGTAACTTTAACGGAGAATTGTAAGCTTATCAAGCGATATCGTGAACGATAAGCCGCGTTAACGCGACTTATCGCTCATCCTATCGCATGATAAGCTGCGTTAACGCGGCTTATCGCTCACCATATCGCTTGATAAGCTTACAATTCTCCGTTAAAGTTACGTAAGCCGTTGATGAATCTCGCCCCAGGTGGTGGTGCTCAACCATCGGTGAATATCGATTGGGTATTGATTTTTCTACCGGAGCTGCCAGTTTGCGCTCAGATTCGATCTATTGAGGTGAGGAGTCGCACGATCGTTTGTTCGAAGAAATTACTATGGCTCGCAGGAATTACTCCAATGTGCATACGATGGCGTCCAGGTAGGATTCACAGCAACTAAGCTGTATCGGCCGGTCAACAACATCGATTTATCGAATTTTCTGCGGATTGGACACTCCGGAATGAGAATTGCACAAGGAAGATGTAGCGTGGGGATGTCTCACGTCAACCGTTTTAAAGACATTACCTTACCTTGCCCCATATAATAAGCCAAAGGTTTTAAAACCCAGTAAACCAAGTCGTAGTTATCGGGGTTTGAGGCGAAGCGCCAAGCAGAGGCCGCTGCACGTCTGGTTAAAGGATGAAGGATAAAGAAAGGTGCTAATCAATCTCTTCTGGGATGTTCCACGCATTCTATTGTAGACGCGACCTGAATGCGTATCTTCCCATACAACTACTTGCGGTGGCCAGCCGATGAACAACTCAGCGCTCTGTCCTTCCCAGACCGGCCCGGTACTGATTCCGGAGGGATGGAAGTGTTGGTTGGCCTGGGCGGGAAATCCATCCTAGGAACCTAATATCGAAAGCCAGCGCCTCCTCCGACTGTGCTACATGCGCCTAGTTACAGAATTAATAAAACCGACTGCACAACTTTTTTATTTTTCGTATATTACTACAAAGATATATTAATAATATAACAATATGTTTGTTGCTATTATGTTTTTATTTTAATGCGTGCTCCTCTCGCTTCTCTAGCCATGATAATTAGTCCGGGTCTGTGAAAAAATAACGCAGTAAGCTGTGAAAGTCTTCTATATTTCTCATTCACTATAATCGCGACTAAAGTTCACCGATAGCGGCGCTACGATGCAATCCTAGTCTGAGGTGGAAGCGGCTCTAAGGGGCTCGGGGGGGGGTCACCGTGAAATTCAGCCCTGCAGTCCATTATGTATTACACAAAATTGAAAATTTTACACAGCACTAGTGTGTTCTATCCCAGTGGTGAACTGAGGTGGGTCATTTCCAATGTAATTTAGCATTCACGAGCGTTCCTACCAAGGCGGATAACCATTCACAAGTTAAGGGTCTGAAGCGTATGTTTCAACGGGGGAATCGAGTCATATAGGGAGAGTCCTTACCTCACACTTAGTATAAAAATGTGTTTACTTTTTGCCAAGTCGTTAAACCCAAGGAGTAGAGGGTCCTTGATGTCACCATGGAATACAGCGCATCACGAGTTTGGGAGTCTTGTACGCCCGCGATGCCTCTGCCGGCAGGCGGCTCGGAGTGCAGTGGAAGTGGGGTTGCCTTATATGAGGAATTTCGGTGTTTTGGTTCTTGTGCGCTGTCGCATTTTTGCATTTCGACTGACTGGTTGAGATTTGGGGATTCTGATGTCTATTTTAGACGTTTTCTGCGCATTTTCCAGATGTGCGCTGTGGGGAGTACCCTTCTTTCGACTTGTTTATTACTGACCGGATTTTTAAGATTTCTTCGTCAACTTCAAGTTGATGTGCTTCGAAGTCCTCTAGTATGCTGGCCGTCCATTCGGCCAGCTTGATTTCTTCCCTCGAAGGTTCCATGTCTAAAGGTGGGCCACACTTCAGCGGGAGCAGGTGGATCACCACTCGAGCGTCTTCAGACGTTGTTGTTGTTAGACTTTAGAAAATCTTCAGCACATCTCTGATTTCCAGGTAACAGACAAAGATGAGGAAAAGAGTGTATCGATGCCCTTTAGGTTAATTTGCGGCATCCACAAAACGCGTTCCTCACTTGAACCACCTCTGACCTCACATTCTGGTCTCTTTTGGAAATCCGAGCAGGATGGTTTCTCGGAGGTCATTGGATGTGAGGAGCCTGTAGCCTTTATACGTTGCCCGTTGTCGTGACTTTCGCCACGACTCTTGAAGGACGTAGAGTCTCTGCGCCCTCTTGGTCCCGCAGCGCAGCCTGCCGAATACGCAGCATCGATTCGCTGCGATGAAGTATGAACGCGAGCACGGGCGCCACTTCTCCCGTCTGCCGCCGCCCCGGACGGTCGTGTCCGGTCGTCGTCCTCTCGCCAACATCTGCTGGACGTCACGATGTCTGGAACGAGCCGATTCCACGGCGAGGAGCACCGCCTCGTGGGCACACGCCCCAGGCAGGACCTCTAGTGGGCTGCTGTTGGGGATTCCCCTGGTGAGAAACGACGGGTTGGTTGTGTGACTCGTAGATATGTGTGTCGTATGAAGTAGTAGTGCATAGTAGTAAATCTGTATATCTATCTGTGTCTGCGGGAGCTACGTGAAGACTGGTGAATACCGTTATCTTTATTGATCGCAATACTATATGAGAAGGGGAATGCGCAGAGTCGTAGAGCGCTCAGGGAGCTAAAGTCCATCGCAGCTCCGTCCCAATGGTTCGGCTGGGGCAGCAGGGCCCTACGTAGTTGGTGCCGCGTGGCTGGAAGGAAAGAGCATTAGCGTGCTGTAAGTCCCCACCGATCTGCCGCACACGTGGACCTGGGTCTAGATCATCGTTACCGAGCAGCCCGGGGCACGACACCCGTATTGTGCCCAGTGGTGATTCATGCACTTTGTACCTGTGTATCACTGATGTTGAACACTTCTACATCATCATGCTGAACAGGCAGAGAAACGTCTGAAAATGATAGACGTCAGAATCTCCAAATCTCAACCAGTCAGTTGAAATGCAAAAACGCAGCGCACAAGAACCGAACCCCCGACCATAATCTCATGAAGCAATTCCGCTTCCACTGCGTTCCGGACCGCTTGCCGCGAGAGGCATCCCGGGCGTACAAGAACCCCTAACTCGTGATGCGCCGTATTTCATTGTGACTTCAAGGACCCCCTTCACCTTGGGTTTAACGACTTGGCAAAAAATAAACACATTTTTATACTAACTGAGGGGTGAAGATTTCCCCATATGATTCGCTCGCCCCGTTCAGACATACGCGTCAGACATATATACACCCTTGTCAGTACAAGGTGACCCCCCCCCGAGCCGCTTTGCGCCGTGCAATTTCTTAGGAGACAACTGCACTAACGAAATCAAAATAAATAACACAGAATTCGTGAAAATATATAACATTTGTGAGCCAAGTCGGGGAGTTTGCAAATGATTAGGACGTGGAGTACGTTTTCTTGCCTGTGTCTAAAGCGCTGATTGATGGTGTTCGGCCTATTTCTTATTTTACTAATGTTATCTTTTTTTAGATTCTTAAAACTGAGCTGCTCTCGTTGTAAATCTATTAAAAGGACCCTCCCCTACCAGGACGTGTTGGAAATTCCCCAAAATTCACTTGGTATCTAAACGGATCAAGTCCCGCACCCGGTGGACTTCAAAGGCCTTCATTTTACCTCCCCAATATAAATGTTACTGACTGGATCCGATACAATTGCATGAAACATCAACGACTTCGGCTCGCATGGTTCTTGAATAGACATGCCACAGCATTGGTCTTCGTTCACTTCCTGCTTATTTGAAACATAGAGTATCAAGCAAATATTCATGCTGCTTTCTGTTTTTTACCACTCACCGTTATAGTTAATTCGTCGGTGACGTTCTGTTGAGTTGTATTTGATTTGGTAAAACATTTAAGGCAGAGCGAATTAGGAAGGACTGATGTGAACACAAAGCACCCTGAAAAGGCGTTTTGAACCAATTTTGCACATGGAAAAACAAAAAGCCCGCAGAGAAGTCGTATACCTAGAACGAGTTTCATACTCGGTGAGAAAAGCGAAGTCCGCCTTGCGGCTGAAGATGTTGATGAGGCGGATCGGAGGATGGCGGCGGGTAGTCGTCGAACAATGTCAGCTTTAACTGACCCAATACGAGTAAACCGAGTCCTTAAATACCCTTTCAGAAAGAATCATCTTTGCATTGATTACCTCACCTATCTGCAAAATATTATCAGTGAATACAACACTCATCACGACAAGAGCTCCTCTATTTTACCAACTGAATAAGTCTTTCTTTGATCTCTCTGAAGCCTCCAGAACACCATCCTACTATATATAAAGGAGCAGTATGTGTGTGTGTTTCCGTCACAACTAGAGTGGGGGTACTGACCAGGGAATGCCGTCAGCTTCCCATGGAACTTTGGATTGAGACCTATATCACATGAAAGAGCTCGAGACGCTGATCACAGATATGTAGACCAAATTTGATAAATGGATCTCCTGAGCGAGTTATGGCCGGCGGAAGCCGCGAAGTCTTCCATGTGTTAGGCGCGCTCAATCAGCGTTCGGCGCAGTATTGCGCGGAAATCAGCGGTTCGGCTATCAACGCCGTGAGCAGCGGCGGCGGCGCAGTGGTAGAGTGCTCGCTCCAAAGGATTGGATTCATTGATTCGGTTCCCGCCGCTGACGGTTTCTTTGCATTTTGTGGTCTATCTTTGACGAGGACCTATAATCTCATTTTTAGCATATTTTTGAGCGAACGGCTAATGGCGACTTGCATTTCTTCTTCTTCTTCTTCTTCTTCTTCTTCAGCGTTTGTCCCGCTTCGTGGCGGGGTCCGCTATTCTGGTGTCATGACGCCACCTTTCCCGATCCAGCGCTAGATCGGGGTGGACACCAGCTACTTTCAAGTCCGTATGTAACGTATCAGCCCAGCGCTGCTTCGGTCGCCCTCTAGGCCGCTTTCCTATTACCTCGAAGTTAAGGCCTATCTTGCGGACGCTGTCTTCTTCTCCACGCAGAACGTGGCCGTACCATCGTAAGCGAGCTTCGCGCATCTTGTCAGTTATCGGCGCGACACCGAACTTCTGCCGAATAGCATCGTTTCGGATGCGGTCCATGCGCGTAACTCCTGCCGTCCAGCGCAGCATCTTCGTCTCCATGACGCTGAGGCGCGTTTCAACTTCCTTGGTCGCTGGCCAACACTCAGCGCCGTACATTGCTACTGGCCGGACGACTGCTCTGTAGATCTTCGACTTAAAGCGCTCTGGTATCTTCTTGTCGCACAGCACGCCAGTCAACGAGCGCCACTTGGACCAAGCTGCACTCACACGTGAATTCACTTCGACCATCAGTTTGCCGTCAGACGCCACTGCTGATCCCAGGTACTTAAAGACCGCAGTGCGTGGAAGCTCGATGCCGTTAACCTTGATGGAGCTAGACTCGGTAACGTCCGTCGTTAAATACTCGGTCTTCTTCACGTTCAATCTGAGTCCAAACCGCTCCAAGCGATCACACCAAGCTTGCAACTCTCGCTCGAGTTCTCCTTTATCTTCGCTAGCGAGCATCACGTCATCGGCATAAAGCAACGTCCAAGGGACGGGCTTCTGAAGATCTCGTGTGATGGCATCCATGACGACAACAAAGAGGAGTGGGGAAAGCGCAGAACCCTGGTGTACTCCGACAGGGATGGGAAACTCCATCGAGGTCCCAGCTGCAGCTTGAACTCGACTCTTTGGACAAGAGTAGAGAATTCGCACCCACTCTATGAGCTCTTCAGGAACTCCATGTTGACGCAGGGCGTACCATATCACTTCACGCGGTACGCGGTCAAAGGCCTTCTCCAAGTCGAGAAAGGCGATATGCACTGGCTTCTGTTTCTCGCGATGCTTCTCTATCAGGAGGCGGACGGCATGTATGGCATCAACGGTGCCACAGCCAGCCACGAAGCCGCACTGGTTGCTGGAAAGCTTGACGATGTCCCGAATTCGTCCATCGACAACTCGCTCAAAGATCTTCATGCTGTGCGAAAGCAAGCGAATCGGACGGTAATTGGAGCAGTCTGCAGGACTGCCCTTCTTCTTCCAAATTGGAATCGTCGTACTTTGACGCCAACACTCAGGCACTTTCTTCTCCGCCACAACCTGATTAAAGAACTTCGCCAACCACTCAGCAGGGTACCAGTACTTGGACTTCCATAAATCAGCTGCCACGTCATCGGGCCCAGTCGCTTTGCCTGGCCTCATCTTCTTCAAAGCCGCTTCAATCTCCTCCACGGTGATCTTCTGAACGGGGCCGTGGGTTGGAGCCGTGGAAGGGATGGCTGGATGAGGAAATTCTACTGTAGAGATTTCCTCAAAGTAGTCGCGCCATCGCTTCAATGCCTTCTTGCGGTCCGTAAGAAGATGGCCGTTCTCATCATTGATGCCGAAAAACTTCTCAATATCCTCGGTCTGCCGATGGCGATTCTTAGCAAGCCGGTACAGATACCGCTCGCCATCGCGTGACTCGAGCTTCTCGTTGACATCTCCATAATGAGTGGCTTTTGCAACAGCCACGGCCTTCTTTGCAGCTTTCCTCGCTTCTTGGTACTTCCGCCAGTTATCGGCCGTCTTCTCGCCGAGAAACACGTGATAAAGCGACTTCTTCTCTCGCACTTTTGCTTTCACGTCATCTGTCCACAGCCATGCCTGCTTGTCGACCTTCCGTCGCCCAGGCTTCGTAATGCCGAGTTCCGACTGTGCAGCTTGACGAATCGCGTCGGTCGTTTTCTTCCAAGTTTCGTCGACAGTCGTGACTGTCGGTAACCGCACGCGAGAAATCACAGCTGCTTCCTTCTCTCTCATTCGCCACCACTTGATTCTTGCTGCACCGCATCGCTCGACCTGCTTCAGCCTCGTAGGGGCGATCTTCAAAGTGCAGATCAGCGGTCGGTGCTGTGGTGCGACCGTCTCATACGGCACGATCTTCGCGTCTGTGACAAGACTCCGGTCACGATCCTTCACAAGCACAAAGTCTATCTGAGACTTGGAGCTCCCACTATAATATGAGATGAGGTGGGAGTCGCGTTTTCGGAAGACGGTGTTTACAATGGTGAGACTATGCGATTCCGCATACTCAAGAATGCGCTCACCATCGGCGTTACGTGATCCGTATCCGAAACCACCATGACAGCTGTACTCATCTTTCGTAGCACCTACGTGCCCATTAAGGTCACCAGCGACTATGATGACATCTTTCGACGGTACCTCTGCTGTCTTCTCATCCAGCAGGTTCCAAAACTCATCCTTGGCTTGATCGGAGCAGCCAGTCTGTGGAGCGTACGCAGAGAAGAAGTGGTAGAGTCGCTCCTTAGCGGCGACAACGATCTTCATCAATCGATTGTCAAAGCGCTCAACGCTTACAATCGAGTCACGAAATCGTTCGGAGACGATTATTCCGACACCACTGGTGGTCCTGGGACTTCCACACAGAACGGCCTTGAAGCCACGTCCTATGTCCCTTGACTTGCGGCAGGACCACCTCGTCTCCTGCACCGCACAGAAATCAACTCTTCTACGCTCCAGTGCTTCAACCAACTCGCACGAGCGGCCCGTCAACGTACCCACATTCAGCGTTGCCACGCGGGTCCTGCTTACGTTACGGGACTTTCGGACTAGCTCAGTTGCCCCCCGATGCCGTCCTCGCATCAGGGACCCTCGCATACTTCTCACACTCGCCGGGCTCTGCGAGTGCGCGTCGGCTCCCGCGGACGCCGTAGCACTATCACGAAAAACTTGCAATGTCATGAACCATGTGATGTGACATGGGTGTTCGTAGGCCGGCCTGTCACAAGGGCCTGTCGCCTGCAATCGAATGTCCGTGTTCGGCTTAGCTCGCAGAACGGGCAGTTTCCAGTGGCACCACGTGGAGGAACGGACATCGCCACCTAATGGCGACTTGCATTTACATACGTCTATTTGAAGACGGAAACGTTTTTCGGGTAAAATGTTTTATTTATGATGTGAAGCAAGTCAGAAATTCAAATCAAAACAAAATAAAAAGTAAAAATAAAATCAAAAATCAACAAAACTTAATAAACATAATAAATAAAAAGTAAAGGCACTAGTTAAAAGTTCCGACTCCACCGACACGACTTCGGTCGAAAAATTTTTTTTGCTGATACTTCGTCTAGGGGGGTTATTTGGGGTGCTGATCACGAATCTGACATCCGTTTTTCACGATTCGGTCAGAGACCACCCATACCGTTGTTACAACTGTTCGGCCGAAGTCGTGTCTTTGGAGTCGGAACTTTTAACTAGTGCCCTGCGAAATCGGTGACTCTGCCTGGACCACCCTTGTTAAAGGTATGAGTTATCTCCGACCGAATCGTAAAAAACGGATGTCAGATTCGTGATCAGCACCCCAAATAACCCCCCTAGACGATGTTTCAGCGAAAAAATTTTTTCGACCGAAGTCGTGTCGGTGGAGTCGGAACTTTTAACTAGTGCCTTTTCTTTTCATTTATTATGTTTATTCAGTTTTGTTGATTTTTGATTTTATTTTTACTTTTTATTTTGTTTTGATTTGAACTTCTGACTTGCTTCATGTCATGAATAAAACATTTTACCTGAAACACGTTTCCGTCTTCAAATAGACGTAAATGCAAGTCGCCGTTAGCCGTTCGCTCAAAAATGTGCTAAAAATGAGATTGTAGGTCCTGGTCGAAGATAGACCACAAAATGCAAAAAACCCGCCAGCGGCTGGAACCGAACCGATGAACCCAATTCTTTGGAGCGAGCACTCTACCACTGCGCCGCCGCCGCCGCTGATAGCCGAACCGCTGATTTCCGCGCAATACTGCGCCTCACGCTGATTGGGCGAGCCTAACACATGGAAGACATCGTGGCTTCCGCCGGCCATAACTTGCTTAGGAGATCCATTTAGCAAATTTGGTCTACATATCTGTGATCAGCGTTTCGAGCTCTTCCACGTGATATAGGTCTCAATCCGAAGTTCCATGGGAAGCTGACGGCATTCCCTGGTGAGAAGCCGAACACGGCGGTAACCGTTCACGGCGACCCGTAGACGTGCCGAACACGTCGGCAACCGTGCGTGGGCATTTAGATGACCATCGACGGGAGCCGATGACAGCAGGGAGGCAATCGATATTGATCGATTTTATCGATTTTTTGTGGATGTCGTTCAAGCGGCACGAACTTTAGCCGTGGGGTAATCGAGGTCGCTGAACACGAATCTGAAGCCGATCAATCGATATCGATCGATATTATCGATCTCTCGGGGTAATCAATGTCGCCGAACACGAATCTGGAGTCGACCAATCGATATTATCGATTTTCGTGGATGTCATTCAAGCGGTAAAACTTCAGCCCTGGGGGTAATCAAGATCGTTGAACACGAATCAGAAGTTCGTTTTTGAACTGTCGATCGCCATCAATCGATATTGGGCAGAAAAGGGTTTTTGTGGATGTCGTCCATTTTTTCGCTTTTCTTCTAACTTGCCCTAATCAACGTAGTTAAGATGTTCTTTCTGAGAAAACCATGACATGGGTGGTAGCTACAATTGATGATGAGGGGTTATTTCCACGGCGAAGCTGTCGGTGCGGACGGCTGGTGAAAGCATAAATGAGAGACTTGCTTGTTGGCTGGCAGTGCATAACGTCATAGGGCCCTCACCTCAATTCAATCCCTCACCATCGTGAAGCTTATCAGTTAATCGCTCGATTTTGTGCACTACGGCTGCTCTAGCCTTCTAAAAGGAGGTATTCGAAAGGCGAGGGAATACGATAATCGGCAGTGTGCTGTCTGGAAATGACAGCTTTTAGAAGTTTATTTAGTTGAACGAGCGTAGTAACTTGGGAGTTTGATGAACTTCAGCGTAACAGGAAGTATTCCAGGACCCTCGAGAAAAAGGAGTGCAATAATCGGGCTTTCTTATTTTTACTGCAGTAGTAAGTTCTAAACATAGGATAACACGCACGAGTCGTTTGTACAGGGACTGCGGCTGAACCTACGGGAGTGTATAAAATGCGGGTGGACCTGCGGGAGGTATAAAATGAAGTCAGGATTGTGATGAGGGTAGCATCAATCCAATTTAGTGATGAGCAGCAACACCTGCATTGGGTATTTATGGGCATATCTTCAGGAGACCAGTGGATCCGACGAAATTAGTCCTAGAATAGGAGGCCGATGATGCCTACCACTATAAACTCCAGATCGTAGGGCTCCATCCTAGAATAAGAGAGTGGATTAAGGAATTTTTGCGTGACCGTACATTTCAATTTCGGGCAAATGGACAGGTATCAACCGTAAGATCAGCTCCCAGTGGAGTACCTCAGGGGTGGAGTTTTGTCCCCAACACTGTTTAAAATTTATGTATACGATCTTCCTATGCTTATTGAACAAACTGGTGTTTCTTGTAAGATGTTTGCTGGTGACGTTAAGATCTTCAGCAGAATCGTGCACGAGCATGACACACTGAAAGTTCAGGAAGCTATTGATGATGTCGCTGAATGGGCAACAGTGTGGTAGCTACCTCTTTCGCTTGAAAAAACGAAAGTTTGAAAGGTTAAAAACAATTAGAGATCTTGGCTTTTACTTAGATGCCAATCTGAGCTTTGACGATCATTGCAACCTAATTGCTAGTAAGGCTGATCAAAGAGTCTATCTTCTATTCAAAGCTATTAGTACCAACGATCCCTTGCTGTTAATTAAAGCGTACAAAACTTTTTTCGTCCTATTCTCGAATATGGAACCTACGTTTCCTTTCCTGATAAAAAATCTATTGTGGAGAGACTGGAGAAGGTTCGGCATAGTTTTACAAGAAAAATATTTATTCGAGCTCTTGGTCTTACATATAACAGTATACCCGTAGAATAGTAAGGAATAAGATGCTCAATCTGGATAGTCTATATCTGAGGAGGAGGCGTAACAATCTTTTGACAGTTTACAAAATTATTAATGGTGTTGTCGATTTGAAAGTTGGAGCCTTTTTAAAATTCGTTGCCTCATCTACCCCCGGCTATAGCTCCAAGTTATTGCTTGGTAACCCTAGAGCGAGCTTTAGGATTTTTTCGCATTTAGAGCTGACTCAGATTATGTGATATTGTGCAAACAAATGCAGTTATCTAAATCATTTTCCACTTTTAAAAGCGATGTGTACCGCTACCTGCGAGGGGAACATTACTTGTTAGTGTTCTTTTTTCTTAATCTCTTGTACATCTTAGATACTCAGCTTGTTTGACTTTGTTTTGTCTCATGTCTTCGTGTTGTTATCTCTACATGTGCTATGTAATAAATTTTAAATGTTATAAATCTGAACAAAAATGAGAGGACGCCAGAAAGGAGTTCTAGCTTAGAGGAGATAAGCAGTGGTGGAAATCTAGTTATAGAAAGGGAACCGAAGCGTACTAGAATTATTTGAATGACAAAGGCCGGCTGTTCACAATCATGTTTTAGTTGCAAGTTGGAGCTAGCTAGGCATTTCTTGATAATCCTATAAGTGGTACCAAATATTAGGAGCTAAAAGTAATGGGACTTTGAGTTCTCCTGCTTATCGCATTTGTATGCTTGTATGCTACTTACTGAAGGCCACCTGAGAAGTTACCACTTCCGCCCCCCCCCCACCACCCCCCCCCCCAGAAGCATGCCAAAAACCCCGGTCTGACGAGTCGACCTGTGTCGCGCAAATCTCGCCCAATTCCCAACCCGAGCAGCCCGGACTCAATAGTCACGCAAGATAAGAAGTACGTCTTCTACCTTAACGCTGCCAAGCAGCGAGTCTGGGTGAGGCCTGGTGACCTGTTACCGACCTTCGTTCGGCGAGATGCTCACGGCGAGAAGCACCTTTGGAGATTTTGAGTCTGCGCCCATGAACTGGTATACTGGAAGCTGTCTTCCAAAAGCACGACGAATGACTCCAAGGCCATGGCGGGTTCGCACGTTAGGTGTCTCCCTGAGTTACGGTAGCGCGCCACCGCCGCCCACGATTACGGTAGCGTGGCGGGTTGTTGAGCCCGCCTTGGACGAGGTGCAACGGATGAACAGGGATGAACAAAATGCGCCGTGGAGCGGACTTTCTGTCGCAGAATGGTGATTGACGACTTTGTTCGTTTCTTGCCCTTTTTTCTCTTTGCCCTTCTAGTTTTCATATGCTTTGGGCTATGAGTGACTTCTGGGGGAAGGGGATGTTCACCTTATTACGCACTTTAACGAAAGCAATAAGATCACGTGCTAGTAAGAACTGTACTCAATAACGGACTATGAAACAACTAAAAGAAACCACAGGGGAACTTAAAAAGGGAACACGGCCTGAGCGAAAGCTGCAAAAAACCAAAAAAAACCTAATACTGTGAAGAAAAAGCACTTGAACGAAGAGAAGAAGAAAAAAACGAAACAAAATATGAAAGGCAAAGCAAAACAACAATCAAGCTGAGACGTTGGCAAACAGATGTCCAGAAGCGGCAAGAAATGAGAATAAAAAGACTCAGCTGCTGTTCACTTTTTAGTTATTGACTATTGGTTAAAGTCATATAACGGCAAGTAACGCTAGGGATAGAGCCACTCCTCATGAGCAAGAGTGTATGCATCTATGATGAGCCATATGAAGAAGTCTAACAATGTCAAGTAAAAGACTGGTATTGGTTAGCCGAAGAGCAGTCCTGCATTTTTTATATAATAAAAGAAATAATCTGCAAAAGCCACTAAAAGACATAAAAAAACATATTCTTGCGTTAAAATTTAGAGCTTACCGTAGAGTAATCATGATCATGACCTATAAAATGCGCTAAGTCTACAACCTCCTAAGCTAACGATGCCAGGGCGGGCCCTGTATCTCAAAGGCCTCTTAAAACTGATACGCACCCCTGGCGCTGCATAGGAGGGAGGAGCGCATGTTGATGTATATTCATACGGTGAGTGGAGGTTCTAAAGTTGAAAAAAATGAGATGTAGTTAAAATTCAAAAAAAATGCAATCAGGACTACTCTTTTGCAAAGCAACACATAACTTAAACGCGAGAAACGAGCAGACAGAGTAAGAGGGCAGGAAAAGTTACTTGGGTTCAAGGAGTTTTGCAGAAATGGAACCTACTTCTCCACTATTTGATGGGTAGAGACTCTCACAGTGGTCATTTTGGCTCAAACCTGCCTTCAGCCCTGTCGGTGATGTGGAGCTTCATCCAATCTTCGCTGGTCAAAATCCTTTGTCCACGAGGTGCGCAGTAGTGGCTCGACTAGAAGATGGACGCATGGATTGTTGAGCGGTGATGCAACGAACCACTCTCAGGAAATTGCGGACCACACTCTCTAGCAGCTCTGTACGTGTCGAACGGAGGGGGAGGAGGGGGAGGATTACCACACCAAAAATCAGTCTAGTGGGTCTACCATCGGATATTGTCCAGTTTCGATCGCCTGATTTTATCTATGGGGTGGTCCACATGAAGTGTTACGCAGAAAACCAAAAAAAGGAAAGTGCACAACCATTCGAAAGACAAGAAAATTCCACATAACATGTAAATCACCACATTCAAAACGAGTTCCTTTGGCCTCAATGCAAGCGTCCAATCTTTTCGGAAATTTTTGAGGATGTGCGCGATCATTTCCGGCGAAATTTCGTCCCACGCCTTCTCCAGAGCTCTTCTCAGTGAATCTAGTGAACTGTGTATGAAAGAGCAGGTCTTTTGCTCTAAGAATGAACCGATGGCGAAGTCCATAGGGTTGAGATCGGACGAGTTTGAAAGCCAAACTTCCTTCGTTCACAAATCCGGAAGGTTGGTCTCACACCCTTCCAGAGGTTTCTTGGCACCGTGAGCTGGTGTTTCTGGGAGGTCCGATCTTGTCTTTAGCATTACCTTGTGCCCAAGGTATCACCACGTTCTCCAGGATTTGTTTCCGTAAACTTCGGCATTGCTCTTAACTTCTTTTTGAATAAAAACAAGCTTGATCTTGCTCAGGCCCGATATTTCAGCCCATACCACCCAGGACTGTGGAAAATGAACTCTTTCGACATTAACGGCTCTTGGAGATTCGTATAACAGCCGCTTCCGTTGATTTTGCGCATTTTGGAGTGGTTCGTCGGTAAATATCTCCTCGTATGTGAGTAGAATCCGGTCGAGCTTGTCATCGCGCGTAAGGCTCTTCATCTTTCTGTATTTCTTTAATCTTGAGACCTTCATTTCGTTCGTGAGGCGCTGTCCTTTAGCGAACTTGTAGCGATACAATTCCAGATCATCCCTGATCAGTCGTTGTATAGTTGAACATCTTACGTTGTGCTCCTTAGCTAGTTTCTTGATGCTTCTTGCAGGATTTCGGTAAAGTTTGTCTTTGATGACCTTTCGAAGGGCAGAAGTTCTTGCAGATCGTCATGGTCTTCCTCTCGAACGATTTTCGGTCCCTTCAGGTCTCTTCGAAGCTTTTGATGACTTGCATCCGATGCTTGAGCATCTTTGAAATCGCGGAAACGGACGACCCGCGTTTAAACACAGCGAGTACTGCTGAACGATCCTCAAGCGAAACCATGTGTACCTGGAGAGGAAGAATAAGACTGACCTGAGGTGGTCCAAAAGATGCGGAGAAAGCGAATAACACCACAGCAAAGCACAAAAAGGCGGGGAATTTTCGAAAATGGGCTTTATATAGCCCGTAACACTTCATGTGGACTATCCTGTTTTTTTTCTGTAATTTTCTGAAGAATAGACACCAGAGTGGGAATCACGCAAAGGGGGAAAGAGTTTGTGTGTATCCGCCACATAAGTTCGAAGGCACACTGGAGAATAAAGGATAAGGATAAAGGACGGCGTTACTCAATCCCTTCTGGGATGCGCCAGCGCATTCTACTTCAACGGGATGTCGTGGAGGCGACATGAATGCGTATTTGGCCATACAATGACTTGCGGTGGCCAGCCGATGAACAAGTCAGCGCTCTATCCTTCCCAGACAAGTCTGGTACCAATTCACCGACCCCGGAGGGATGGAAGGCTTGGTTGGCCTGGGCGGGGAAATCCGAACCAGGAACCAGGTATCGGGTGCACGCGACAGTCGCGCCTCCTCCGAGTGCGCTACACGCGCCCACGTATAGTATAGTGGTGAGTATCCGCGTCTGTCACTGGAGAATAAATTTCGTAAATTCGATGGAGGGTAAATAGTCTTTAGAAAAGGCGTTTAGAGGACCGTACCGCACCATATTCTACTATCGCATTCTATATTATATTTCAATCCCCTTTTCTACTATTTTAAGTATATGAATTAATAAAGAAGAAAAGAGGTACCGTTGCGGCCGAGTAGTGGTTCGTCATAGTTAAAAGTCGAAGCAAGCAGATCTACAGTAAGTTGTTTAGAAACGAAAAAAATTGGAATCATGGTCCAAAAGTGAGGTGATAGCATTGTTGTGCATTCATACAAGTGCACTGAAATGGAGATGAATATTATGATGCAGTCAAAGCGCTTTGAAACTCTTTATTCGAGCGCATCCTAAAAAATGTTACAGAACCGAGATGCTCACATGCGTGGTAGTATTCATCTGATTGGAATCAAGTTATGATGACGAAATGAGATTGTGGGATTGAGTGCGAACAAGTGAAGATGAGAGTCTACTTTTTGACGGATACACGTTGAAGGCTGTCTGATGATGGGTCGTTACTCTTCGTAGATCGCACGGAGCTGCTCGCTCCTACAACCGTTTGCTCCCTGCCTCCACGAGCGATTTTCTGCTTCTGACGTTTTTTCTTTGCGTAAGCAAACAAAACGCACAGCACTACAACAGTGATGACAATAGCGAGGAGCAGTCCCATTGCCCTGAAAACAATACTTTTCTGGAAGCAAGCTCTAAAACGCAAAAAGGCATTAGTTAGACAGCCTGACATCATAACAAAACTCAGCACCTGATCACGAGAAACGCGCGGCTCATTTCCTTTGTTCATTTATCAGAAATAGGTTTTATTCAGAACGTCTAATGAATCTGCTACATCTCCGCCTAAGTTCTCCTATTCCATGGAACGGAACAATGCAACTTATTCGCGTCCACTTCATCGCAGCCCTTTGAAGTGAACAGGCATTGAGCAATTTTTACTACGCGTTGCCATTCAGTCAATCTCAAAAGTTGAGAGTAAAATGTTGCAATTGAAGACGGTCATTGGCTGGAAAGATTAATTTATGAGCCGTTGAAATATGTGATCCTGGACGACCCATTTTAGAAAGCCTTCGTCTCTCTTACTGCAGGGATCTAGGGCTGCTTGTTGCAGTCAACGCCCCCCCCCCCCCGGGTTAGGCAGTGGAATGAATCGCAAACCAAAAACGACCGTGCACCACCTGGGGTGAAGGGGATGGACTCCTTGCACCTGTTGTGTCGCGCCGGCTCACACCTAAGTACTGTCTGTGCAGATTATGTCCTGCAGATTATGTCCTTCCAAAACCTTACACTCTGTAGACTGGGAGAGCATCGAAAGTTCGTTCGAGGCCGCCTGAAAAGTCTCGCTCCGAGCCTTGGAGTTCCTCGCGCTCACGACAGAGTCTGACTAGCTACACATGTGTATTGCAGTCAAACACAGCAGCACTGAAGGGCTTCATTTCCCTGACCCCAAAAGAGCCCCATTTCTGCAGCGATGGGATGGACGTGTACGGAGAGGCTGCTAAAATCTCAGGGCCTAACCAGGCTGCGCAAATTGAGAAGGACTAGAATGACGATCTATACTTACAACGCCCACACGCCCGCATCTAAAGCATCTGTCGAGGACCTAATGATGCGATCCAGGGAGATCAAGTACGACGTCATTGGACTGACCGAGACAAGAATACACCACCCCCTACACGCCGCCTACGACTCTGGAGAAGAACTGTTCCTCGGAACATGTGACAGCAAGGGAGTAGGCTGCGTTGGTGTCCTCGTCAACACGCACTTGGCCATGAACATCGATGCGTACGAGTCTCTTACAACCCGAATCGGACTGAAGCGATGTGGCTCCGCGCCAGCTTTGACTGTGTTCGTCGCGTATGCCCAATATCCGACTACGACGACGAAGAGGTCGAAGCCTTCTACGTGGAGCTGGGAAAGTTCTATAAGGAAGATCGCACCTTCTATAAGGCGATATCAACGCCAAGATCATCTTTAATCGCAGTACAAATGCGAGCCTGTCAAGCTGCACAAGGGGTTCACAACAAGGATCTAACCGTTATACAAATACGTCATCATTGGGGTGGAGAGGGATTCGGTAGGGGAATATCCTGGAAGCCCATTGCGCCACCATGGAAAACCTAATGCGCGACTTGGAGTGAGAAGAAAGGGAGAGTTAATCTGAGGATCGAGCTTGATCCATTGCCAACGAAGTTTCGGTTTTTCAAGCGTATGGCGTCTAAAGCTTTTCTATCATATTAGTGGCATTTTGAATTGTATTTGATAACAAAACGAATCTGGAATGTATGCGTTACTGTTGCTGATGCTACTCACGTCTGTCGTATACAGCGTAATAAATTGAATTGAATTGAATTGGAGAGAAGGTGCATGACTGGCAACTCACAATCTACGCTGACAAGATTGTGCTCACCGAGCCACCGAGCATTAGCCAGGCGCAGCGGATGCTGGCCGACTTCGATCGTGCAAGTGGGCATGTTGGACTGCAGCTGGATCACAGGAAGACAATGTTCGTGAGAAACGGGCGAGTTTCTGATGTCCCATTCTCGACAAACGGAACGATCGTTTCCGAATGCTCCAGCTACATGTGTCTGGGTCACGAGGTCAACATGGCCAGCGACCTAGCGCCGGAGCTGGGCAGGAGGAAATAAGCGGCTTAGGGAGCACTCAAGACCGTCGAAGAAGTCGTGAGGGAGACGAGGAACGTTCTTCCTCCATGGCCATCTGTTCACCTCCACTGTTCTTCCCATGCTAACGTACACCTTAGAGACCATATGAAAGCAGGATGAACCCGCGATCATTGCTGAACAGCGATGAATTAAGAGGAAGAAAACCCGTAGTGATACAATTCATGCAAGTGAGAGAACTCCTTTGGAGTTCCATGCTTCGTCGAGAATCGAAGATCAGAGACGCTGTCGCATGGACCAACATGTTGGAAATTAGGTGGACCGGCCACGTAATGCGCTTCACGAACACCTCTGAACGAGAGCCATCACCGACTGGACTCCAAGTAATGTCCAATGGCATCCGGAGACCACCGATGCTTGGCTCGAACTTCTTTGGGAGTCCTGATCGACACCTTTCATGTTCTACTAGCGAGCAGAATCCATTGAAACACTCTGGCGCGCCACGGGGCGAATGGAGGCGTTGATAGCCTTTTTCGAGTTTGAGGAACTGGAGTGTCAATGGACGGCGGCTGACTCAGGTGGTGCAGGTAGTTATGCTGTCTACCTTACCATTGGAGGAAATAAGAAACCAAACAACTGACATCGGTATGAATTTCATCTTTGATGAGCTCTTGTTCTTTTCTTTTGAACTGCCTTTCTTCGTGCCTGTCTTCAAATTGCTAGCTAAAAATATCTATTATTAGCCTCATATCAACTTGAGCAAGATCCAAAATACAAATTGCATGTAAATGTAAGCTAAGGCAAAGATGTTGTTGGGATGATAATTTGAATCATAAGCATTTTCGGTTTTTATACCAGTCCTCACAATTGTGCACCATTCTTGGTGCACATTGTTAGCACCTACAACAATCATATTCTCTACAGGTCTGTGGGGAAATTGATTCAAATGTTAAGATCTTCCCTGTAGGAGGGTGATATCTCTAGAAAACTAAAACAAACGTCAACCGGGTAGCCTGTTCGAGCCAGGAAATTACGAAGGAAGACCTTCCCGCAAACCAAATCGGCTTGTCGCCTTTGCAAAATAGTTCACTGTTGATTTTGATGTCATTCACAAACAACTAAGTGAAGTTCATCCCCCCCCCCCCCGATGGGATGATCCAAATTTTGTATAGCTGCGCAAGTTAGAGTTTATTAAAGTTAGGAAGCATTTTATTAGTTTCCCATGCCTTGTACATACTCAGCAACTTGGCCGATTAGATAGTTATGTTTTGCAGTAGACGCTTTGCTGAGATCCTCAAGATTAAGTGGTTTGGTATCAAGTATGTGCGGAATTTCCGTTTCCGTGTTCCGAATTTCGGTTTCCGGCCATTTGAGCTCTTCCGTTCCGTTCCGTGTTCCGCCTGTTTCTGGGCCGGAAGGTGAAAACGGAAATGGGGACTGTTCCACACTTCTTTCTATTAAACACAATCAGCTTATCAATTAAAAAGTTCTTCATATAATTGTGAGAGAAGTACTTTGACAACTCTAGTATAAATATTCTTGAAATTGGTTAGACTACCAAAAAAGCGCTCAAAAAATGGCAACGGCTGGGTGCAGTTAAAAATTAATGTGCCGCAAAGGCTATGTATGCATTGTTTGCTAAGAAAATGCACTCAACATTTGAATGATCATAAATGATGCACTACATAGTTACAAATAGCTACAAAAACTTTGCAGGCATATAGCGCTGTATCATGATACAAAGAGTTCAGTGAAGGTTGTGACAGTTGTCTGATCCAAGACTACATAGTAGTTCTGATCAAAGGTGTAAATTTCAATTTTTAATTTCGTTAGGTGTGATACTTATCTATAGGGAGTTATGCGAATCATTTTTTAATGAAGCATCACGAATATCTACCAGGAGCTGTTATTTTGCCTGACTGTGGTGATTTATTGAATTCTGACACAAAATTATTGCTTCGAGAAGCGTCTAGGAACTGTTCAGCTGTGTCATCTTGGGCGTAGGGTTTCTAGGCTGGCACAGACTGAATATTCCTCTGGAATGTGGACCCATCAATGACTAGTCGGTTATCCAGTTATCATCTTAGATCCCAGAATGAATTCTGAGTACTAGTTTTGGTAATTACAATGTAATTGATAATGTTGAGTATGCAGATATCTGTGCAGTCCCCAAATCGTCCATGATGCCGCAGGTTTCTGAAAGTGTTGAGAGGAATCTCCTTCCTTGTCGGAAAATGATCTAGGTGGCTACTCCAGTTTTAGACTTCACCCGAGTTAGTTTCTATAATGCGGGTCTGCAAGTAACCTCAAGTGGTTAAGTCGGTTAAGTCTACCGTTCAAAAAACATAAAAAAGTCAGCGAAAGACCCGTCGCTGGAACTATTAGGTTGTAACGAATTAAATGGCACTGGCTCGCGCCATTTTTTGGCGCGTCTTTACGTGTTTGATCAAGAACAAACCGTAACATGTGACATATCATTTAGAAGCGCAAACTCTGATCTACCGGTGAGTACCAAATTTTCTATGTAAAAGTGGGAAAACTTTAGAGTTTTATTGACTTTTTTGCAGATGGACAAAAGGGTAATCCGAGGCATTTACTTGTATGAATTCAAGCTGGGCACTACAGCCAAGGAGGCGGACGAGAAGGTCAACGCCGCATTCGGTCAAGGATGTTCCACAATTCGGACGGCGTATCGTTGGTATCAGAAGTTCCGGAATGGAGATGAGAGCTTGGAAGAACATGAAGGTCGTGGGAGGCATAGTGATGTTGATGAGGACAAGCTGAGAGATGTGGTAGAGGATGATCAACACAAAGGTACTAGGAAAATAGCGAAGGTTCTTGGCGTCAGTCACAACACAGCTACCCGGCATCTGAAGGAAAATGAAAAGACCAAAAAGCTGGAAAGATGGGTGCCTCACGAGCTGTCTGAGGAGCAAAGAAACCGACGATATGAGATCTCGTCCGCACTGCTTCTACGGAACGAAACGGACCCATTCCTTGATCGCATCGTAACCTGTGACGAGAAATGGATAATATACGACAACAGGCGACGATCGGCACAGTGGGTGGACAGCGATGAGAGCCCCAAGGTTTTTGCGAAGCCGGAATTGCACCAAAAGAAAGTAATGGTGACAGTATGGTGGTGTTCGCTGGGAATTATTCACCACAGCTTCCTCCCTCCCGGTGAATCCATCACGGCAGAGAAGTACTGCATTGAAATTGAAGAAATGATGAAAAAGTTGAAGGATATCCGGCCGGCCTTGGTAAACCGAAGGCGAGTTCTCCTTCTGCACGACAATGCTCGCCCCATGTAGCACGAATGACGTTGCAGAAATTGAATGAGCTGAGCATTGAAACTCTACCACATCCTCCGTTTTCTCCCGACCTCTCCCCAACAGACTACCGTTTCTTCAAGCATCTTGGCGACTTCTTGGCAGGGAAAATATTCAAATACCAACAGGTTGCCGAAAGTGCCTTCGAAGATTTCGTCAATTCCAGAACTTCTGATTTTTATGCTACTGGGATAAAAAAGCATCTGTCAGGTTGGCAAAGACGTGAAGAATCAAAAGGTTTTTATTTCGATTAATAAACTTGCCTACAAGCCGAGATATTAACTGTTTAAATTTACAGTGGTTCAGTGCCATTTATTTCGTTACAACCTAATAGATATGGAAAACTGTATGCTGAAATGGTGAGAAATAATGAGATAAGACCTATATATAAAAGAGTTTATCCGTGGAGCGATCTAACATAAGTGAGGTACGCCGCATCATCCACAGCGAGAGCGGTCGAATGATCTAACCTGAATAAGGTACGCCCCATCATGTACTGCGCGGGCAAAATTTGCTATTGAACGTGGGATGTGATTCCGTCATCGTCCTCGACTGCGAGCGGCTGCGTTCTATTGGGTCCCGAGTACACCATCCTCAACCCGTCGACCATTACTAGTTCTGCTGCCATTCTGCTCTCCATTATTGCCTTAAGCTGCGGGAAGGCAGTATTCTAGCTGACTGTTCAGAGAGCTTGCTAGTTTAAAAGATTTTCTTTGCAAGTTAGCAGTGATGGCAAGAAACGTGGCAAATCAATCGATGTCCTCGTTGGGTCGTGGCTCTGGCATTGCAGAACACACGAGATCATCGTCAGCGGTGGACACAGCGGAAGCTATCAGACAACTGCAATCGTTGATGGCTAGAGGAAAGGTCCCAGCATACGTCATGCAAGTCGTGCAGCTTCTCATAGAAACAAGGACGGAGATGAAGGAGCTCAACAGGAGGAACGCGGAATTGTTGGAAGAAATCCGATGTTTGAGGGAAGAGAACATTTCTTTGAAAGAGAAAATTGCATGCTTTGAGAGATCTGCTAAACGTAGTTCTAATGTTGAGATAGGCACTGCCTCGAAGAATGTAGATCATGAACTTGATAGATCTATTGTATTGTCGCATGTGCCTGAATCCCCTTCATCTAAGTCATCCGAACGCTATAGCTCACGACTTCGCTTTTGTTGTGGACTTACTTGCTTTTTTTGATGTTGAGTGTACACCGGTATCTGTCTACCGTATGGGAAGGGTAGCGCAGAACAAACCCCGTCTCGTTAAAGACGTGCTCCCAAGTAGCAAGTTTCAGCGGTTGGCAGAAAGGCGCGCTCCGCGTCTGCGCTCCTCGACCACTCAGAAGGGCGTCTATTTACGTCATTCGCTGACATGGGAGGAGAGGATGCACAGGCGGGAGCTGCGCCAGTTCAGTAGGGGACTGAGAGATGAGAGCACCACCGGAGCAACTCGAGCTCGCGATGGTCTTCATACCCCGGCTTCTCCTACAAATTGCAATGCTGGCCGTGTATTGACAAACTTTAGGTCATTTATAAGAAATAGTAGTGCTTTGGTTATGAATTTATGTCACCATAACTACGACCTGGTTGTGCTCACAGAAACGTGGCTAAGTAGCAAGAATGACCTAAAGCCTCTTTTAGGCGTAGCCATTAACCACTATGTTGGACTTAGGTGTGATCGCACTTCGAAAAAAGGCGGTGGTGTAGTGCACCTGCTGAAGAAAACATTTTCGTACTGTGAAGTGTTTAAGGAGTCGGTGGCAATTTGCTACGAGATCTTAGTGTGTGAGATAAAACAGGACCTTACTGTATTTCGAGTCATATGTGTATATAGAGCCCCTGACTGTAGTGTTTCAGGTTCATATCAGTTGTCTAAAGCCATAAGTGACTTTTCTTCAGCTACTGTGACAACCCTTTTACTTGGAGATTTTAATCTTCCTGATCTGATGTCACATAACAGCCGTAATGTATCTAAAAGTTTTTCCGAGATGTTCGATACCCATGGTTTCCAACAGCTTGTGTCAGCTCCAACAGGGAAGACTCAATATTGGACCTTGTTCTGTGTAACAAGCAAAGTTTCGTCAAGAACCTAATCACAGGTCCTTGCGTTGGCAGTAGTCACCATGGCACAGTTATATTCCAGGTAGATTTAGAACTTAAAAGCAAGGAAATTAGATGGGTTCCTAACTTCAAAAATGCTGACTACTATCAAATTGAAGCATATTTAGCCAACATTGATTGGATTGGTATATTCAATTCTGGGAGTACAGTGGACCAGCGGAATCGACTTGTACGTCCCCATGCGAAAGCTGTGCATTGATGAATTATACCTTCCTACGCATCTCAGACGAATGAATTGTCGTCGTTTTCTTCTTTGGAAGAAGGCAACTACGACAGAAGCTGAAGACTGGTCGATGTATGAGCTTCTGTCAAAAAGCTGAATAAGGCTTTTTATCGTTATAATGTGTACATTGAAAGAAAATTAGCTGAGTCGAAAGATAGGTCAGTCTTCTATAAGTTTATAAGACTTCGTACTGGAAAGGGCGATGCAATCCCTACCTTGATTAAAAGCAATAGAAAAGTGGTCTACGATGAAGGATATAAAGCTAATTTATTAGGCGAAGTGTTTAACGAGGTATGTAATAAGGAAGAGATAGGGGGCGAAAACACACTTGTCATTGATGTGGAAGAATTGCCGCATTTCCCACAAATGAACGATACCGTATGGTTTTATAAAGAGGAGATTATTGAAGTGTTATCTAAGTGGCCAAATTCATCCTCATTATCCCCGGATTTCCTTCCATTAAGCTATATAAAAATCATTGTGCATCAAATCGCTTATCCTTTGGAACACATATTCAATCTGAGTTACACTAGAGCAGAAGTTCCTGTTAGATGGAAACACGCGTTTGTCACCCCATTTTCCAAGAAGACTCCGCTCAGCAATCCCGGTAACTACCAGCCTATAAGCATCACCTCAATTTTTGCTAGAACCTTTGAAAAGATACTGAAGAAGCATATCTTAGCGCACCTTTATACCAACAAAGTAATTTTAGAAAATCAATTTAGGTTTTTAAAAGGTAGATCCGTAGAAACGAGCGTTCTCACTTCCTTGAATGACTGGACTAAGTCAATTGAGGACAAAAAACGCACGGATGTTGTGTATTTTGATTTCTCAAAAGCATTCGACAAAGTTCCGGTAAAAAAATTGATGCTCAAAATGGAAGCAGTGGGTATTCATCCCTTGCTTATAAACTGGATTCGGCAATTTTCATCCGAAAGAACATATCAAGTTAAAATCGAGGGTCAATACTATAAGGTATTTCATGTATTCAGCGGCGTCCCTCAAGGGGGAGTCCTGTCTCCAATTCTGTTCTTGCTGTATAACTTCGACCTTCCAAATCGCATCAATAGTCTCGGGGTTAAATGAAAAAGGTATGCTGACGATGTAAAAATTTACAGAAGAATTGAGAAGAAGGAGATCCTCAACAATACAATCTGCTATTGATTTTCTCGCTCTTGGGCAGAAAAATGGGAATTACCACTCTCAATAGAGAAGACACAATTCCTGATGATTGGAGAGAAAAGCCAAACTCAATCTCCAGAATATATGATTAATGGGCAACTTCTGAAAAAGGTCGATGAAGTTCGAGATTTGGGTTACACTATAACGAGCGACCTTTGCTTTTCTAAGCATTGCAGGATGTTGGTGAGAAAGGCCAGTTATCGTTTATATAATATCTTCAGAGTTTTAAAATCTAATATCCCCGAGGTTTACATAAGGGCCTTTAAAACCTATGTACGTCGTATCGTAGAAGCTGGCACAACTGTCTTCAATCCAACTAAAAAAAAGGATACTGACCTTTTAGAAAGTATTCAAAATAGCTTCACTAGAAAGCTTATGATGCGGTGTTTCTCGATGGATTACAGTTCAATTCCATGCGGACATCAACGGACGATTTACTTTCGTCTTTCATCACTGAACGCTAGGCGAAAAGTTGCAGATCTTATTATGTTGTATAAACTTCTAGCTAAAAAGCTGGTTATCGATCCAGTAGATTTTATTGATGGTGAACTGACACATTCTGTAAGAGGAAAGGTCATTCTTCGACTCCCAATTGCTAGATCACGAGTCAGATCAGATTTCCTTACTTATCGGATTCTCAAGGATTTCAATTTGCTACTTGGTAAGTACGAGGACTTGACGAGGTTGTCTGCTCAAGCCTGTAGAAGTTATCCCAAATAGTAAATGTTGTTGACGCCTTCCAGTCATTATATGTTAAATTGTTAACAGGAAGATGTGGTTAGTACGCATTTGTTTCTCAAGTGTTGTTTTGTTCATTTTTACGCTAGACATCCGTCTATGCTCATAAATAAATAAATAAATAAATAAATAAATAAATAAATAAATAAATGTTGCTACAGCAGGGGAAACGCAGCCCTTTAACACAACAGCACCTACGCGCGTTTCTGAGCTTCCAGATTCAGAAGCCGACTTCGTGCCATTAGCATGAGAAGACTACTAAAGGAGTAAGGGTAGAAGGGGGAGTTTGAGGGTGGAGAACCAACGGCGATAAGGAGGCAGCGGCCAGGAGGAGCATCTGATGGTCGATGGGGAGAGCAATGAAGCAGGCCAGGAGGTGGCACCTGGAAGAGTTTAGACAATATGCAATATCATTAGGGAGTTACAAATTAGCGGATGGGGGACAGTGAGGAGGATCAGCAAGGGGATCCATTAACATTAAGAGAGACCGAATTTAGAGGATGTGACACCGATGTCACACAATGGGCGTTCGCTCGCCATTGTCGTGAGCGTGGGAAGCCTACTTAATTGGGTAGAGTAGTAGGAAGGATCCCGAGGGGGGGGGGGGAGGAGGAATCTACCTCGAAGAAGGGACTTCGAGGCGGGAACAGGGCGGGGTGCCAACAAGAAGGGAGCCGTAAGGGAATTACGAGAATTACGGAGAACAGGAATCTGCCATATGCATAGCCTCTTCATACTCGACACAGCGGCGACTGCGCGCGCTTCTGAGCTTCTTGATCCAGAAAACGGGCCCCCTACGTTGCGCAGCAAGCATCCTGATTCTCAAAACGTGTCACCTACCGTGCCGTGAGCATGGGAGGACCACCAAGGGGTAGTGGAGAAGGGCGGTAAGGGGACCTCTATGTTGGACCAGGAGAGCGATCAGGAAGGAAAGGAACAACCTGGAGGAGGGGCCAGGATGGAGAAACCAGCAGGAAGAGACAAATGGGAGTCAATAGTGGAAACAAAGAAGTGGGCCAGTGGTTGGGACCAGGAAGGTAGGTGACTAAAGAGGGGGGGGGGGAAGACCTGTAAGGGTGGACTAGCAATTAGTAAGAAGAAATCCAGTAAGAAGAAACGAGAGAGGCGAACCTGGCTTCGGAAGTCATGTCAACGACAACTTGAAACGCTAGCTGCTGAGCATGAGAACGATTGCGGAGGAACAAACTGAGGCACAGGAGTCCTGCGCAGCACAAACCAATGACATTACTGGCCGATCAGGAAAGAATGTCTATGATGATGGTACCGAAGTGGTGAAGGGCTTGATGCCGATGAAGTACGCACCAAGTCCTAGATGCTAACGAATTTTCTGTTTTACAATAACTACTTTCCATAGGTCAGTGATGCTACAAAGTCTCGCGAAGCGCGCAAATGCGAGACACGCCGTTAGGCGTGTCGGAGCACTTGTCCTAACAATAATATGAATTCATGCTTCGTCATATTATGTTATGGTAAGGATGCGTATTAATCTGTGGAAGATTCTGCTGCTCGCAAAGTTCTGAGCGAGAAAAAGTGCAATAGAAGCCGCTTCCGACGCCGTTTAAAATGCACTTTTGAAAAGATGGCGAACATGTGCCATTTCCGTTTTCGCGTTTCGTATTCCGGTTTCCGGCCATTTTTGAGCGTTTCCGTTCCGTGTTTCGTCTTCCGCTTTTCCAGAAAAATTTCCGCACATCCCTGTTTGGTATGTAGAAGGAAAGCTGTAGAGCCGCGTGCTCACTCCACAGAGGCAGTGCGGCAGCCACGCTGAAGCATGCTGCGGAGGGTCGTAGTCGCACTGCGGCAGCGGACGCCGCTGTGAAGGTGTGCACACTTTCGTTGCCGCAGTACCGGCAGCGGCCGCAGCGGCAGTGGCAGCGAGGAATGACTGGCGCATTCCGGGGGACGAGCGTTCTAGCCCTGGTCCGCCCACCCCCAATCCCTGGGCTTGCTCGAGAGTCCAGTGGCTGCCTTACGAGGTAGTTGAGAAGCAGGCATTTGCAACGCCTCTGTTTAAGGGCTGAGGGAAGAACGCCACTCCGCCGTGCATTCCTCACTGCCGCTGCGTGCGGCCGCAGTGCAGTTCCACAGTGCCGCAGTGGTATGGGAGCGGAGACCAGCTTCGCCTCCATTCCACTGCGCGCTGCCCGCCGCAAAGTGCGCATGCGGCTTATATAGTCGGTACGAGGAACGCTTGACGTCCTCGGTTGCAATATCCTCTCGGAGACCTCGATAAGACGACCGAGACGGTCTCACGGACGACGTTCCGACGAGCGAGAAGCAACCAGCAACCAGGACATCAGCAAGATCGGCAAGAAGCCGAGAGCGTTCAAGAGCAAGTTCTTTTGATGTCAATGTATGCTAGGCAAACTGTCTTGACCCTTTTACGACATTGTCCGACGATGCAGTCGGAAACTTTTTTGTCGCGTGGGGCAATATCCAACGATGTCGTCGGACACCATCATAAGAGTAGTTCATGGAAAGTTATCAAGCATTTCATAGTATAATATTGATCGCGGAGTCCACTAATATCTGCGGTCAAAGTGGTCTATGGGGAACTTCATTTGTTGCTTTTTTCATAGCAATTAATGCAAATAAAATAATACAAGCAATCAGCGCCCGGGAAAAATCCGCGCTGTGCAGTCCCTTGAAAATCGCGCGTGTCGTGAAAAAGTTAAATCAAGTCTGTTCATTCATTCTCACAACAATCACTACACATACAATACGCCTAACCCTCACGGCGCACTTCGGCTTTAGGACGACACTAGCCCAACAACTAAATTTTGCTTCACTTGTACAACTCTGTCTTTTCTACGAGTCAGGTCTCCAGCTTAAACGAGTTAAGTAGAGCAAAGTACTGAATTGTCAATGTTGATGCCCATATCTGCAATATTGATAAAGGAGATCATGGTGTCCGCTATATGAGGTAGTGCAAGGACGTTTGGTGGAGATCCACCAAACAGTGCACATCTGACACCACCGTTGAGGAACGAAGCCTGGCAAATGTTGCAGTGACCTACGCAGTGCCCCATAAGCAAAGGTGCAGAGTGAGCGAGAACTCTTCCGTTAGTTTAGCCTTTCTCAAACGGGCCCCAAGAACTCGTTGCTCAATATCTCCACGGCATGATGTTTCCAAAATAGGGGTCATAGTATGGCTGTGGCCGTCACAGTCGAACTTTTCTTCATGTTCGGCCGTTTACGTGATGATCCCGCAAGCGGATGAACTACACCATGCCGGCAAAGAGGAAGCAGATAGTTGAGCATTCGACGGATCTCTCCCTCTCTTCCCATCGGACGTGAAGCAGAACACTCTTACTCTACAGGATACAATTTGTATGGATCTCCTAGAAGAAAATATGTGAACACGTACCTCCAGCTGGTTTTACAGTTGGCTTTGGTTTTCCTTTTGGAGTTACCTTCGGCTTTCTTTTTAGAGTTGTCTTTGGGTTTACTTTCTTTGCGGTTGTTGCAGGCTTAACGGGATTCTTTCCCACTGCCCTTTTTCGAATGCTAATGTGCTGCTCGTCGTCTGCAAAATTTTCGTGATGGACATACGAATTATAGGGTTTACCATTTTCCTTTGTTTCGACGAAATGAGCATTTCATGTCAATTGCAGAAGGTTCACAACGTAGTTGCCTTGCCAGCTGCACAACCTGTGACGCCATCATCCCTTCAAGGAAGTTTAATTCAGAAAATCTGTCGGACGCGAAATTCCAGAACGTAGGCTTCGTGAATCGTGTATGATCGACAAATTTATAGCGTTCTCCTGTTGTAGTTCAGATCCGTTCATCTAATGTTCACTCTTGAGAAGCCTCTGACTGTCTCGCCCTACATAATACCGTAACACCGAATGCCACCAATCTTCAGAAATTTGGCCACGTGGGTAAAAGAGAGAAAGATTTTTGTTAGTTTTACGTGAGAGTAGCTACAACTATGATACTTGCAAGGAGTATAGCAGAAAGGGTGTGCTACATAAGAGTTGGTATGCCGTTTTACAAAAAAAAAAGACTCCTAATAAGGTTGCCTAATTTCGTTGCAGGACTTGTGGTTCACCCTATACATTAGGAGTCACTTTGAACGCACAGTTCCTCTTAAGGTCGCGCTGTAGCGTTACTATCGTTATATCCAGTACGACTTCGTTGAAACTGGTTCGTATTGATGTAGGTTAAGCTGGCCGGATCCAAAAAACTACGTTCAGTCGACAGTCGCGTTTGAACGGGAGACGTTATAGTGGGGCATATTGTACTGCAACGAAGAAAGATTTCTTGACAACGCAATGAATTTCTCATTTACTGACACCTGCTTATGGTGTTATTTTTTAAATGCGTTTTGTTAAGGTGCCACTTCATTCTTTTTATGTAAAGTTTTGAATATGCCCCATGATACAAATTAATGACCCCTTCCAAAAAGAGAGACCACTCATCAATTATATGTAGTGCAATGCATGCATGGCTAGTAGTCCATCAACAGCAAGCTCCGTATTTAAACAGTGAGCATGAGCGAGATCTTGCTCCTGGCTTGCAACTCCATATTTAAAAAAGTTTTGGTTACGAAAAGTTACCAATAAAACTGAACAAGGGCGGCCAGAGGAATTTATATGTGGATCATCGCCTAATTTCAAGAGTGGATTGAGATGGGCTTTCCTGAGAGTGCCTCCAAAACGCTCTGCACATGGTACGCTAAAACCACATCCTGATCGGCCAAAAAATTCCCATCTACCGAAAATTACACCCGGATGTCGCTGGTACGGTATTGATTCGAGGGTACTATGAAAAGCGGATATTCACAAAATTGTGGGACAATAAATTCGTTGGCCTGCACCCATTGTGTTTTAAGTGCAAGGGTTCTTTGAGTCAAGAAAATTCTTTCTTTTTCGAAAAATAACGTTTATATTCAATCCTTGGATAACCGTGCTTCCTATTTACAAACATTTATTGCATGTACACTAAGTAAATGAAAAGATATGCAGCTAAATGTATTATAAAGCCAAGCGGATCCATGTAGATCGATGTTAGTGTCATAACTAGATGCGAGTGAAACAAATGGAGCAAAAACCAGCGAGACAGAAAGTGAAGCAATGACATTTTCATAGGCAATCGCCAATACTGTCAATAGCCGATGAAACTGTCTATTTTTTTAAATCTAAGCTTTGGGTTATGCTCATAAACTGATTGACGCCTCGAACTGTACGAAAATTTCCCGAAATTTTGGAGTATACCGTACTAGCACAGGCTGTGAAAAGCTTGGCTCTTAAGATAGATCTCGGTCTATGTGCATTCACTTATTGCCTCTGGTCTTACAGAGAATGAAATACAAAGACTCATATACATTCGCCTTTACTTTACCTATTGATATGTGAAAAGCGTCAGATCAAACTTAGATCTCATCTCCTGTAGTGCTTCCAGATTTAACATTTTATTCCTACCGAATGTATGCGACTGATTTTTGGAGGCCGAACAGTTCCAACATCATGGTTACAACAAAATTTATGAACCTTCGTACTTCAAGGTGGGCCACAATTTTACTGTAGCGGAAGGTACGTGAATTTATAAGGTCGCGATAACGTACGAGAGGGTGCAGGAACGCGCCTTTGCTTCTACGCTAATGGCGGCAGCCAATCACGGCACCCAACTAACAGGTCTCCTCTGGAAGCGATTTCGGTCGGAGTGCGAGTAGTGCGAAAAGCATGCATAAGAATGAATGTAGATAGGCTGCGTGTTAGCGAAGTAGAAAAAGTCGCCGCCTGTCGCGTCCACAACCGAAACAAGACTGTTGATTCTGCTCGCGCCCGGACTAACGAAACCTTCCTTTTCTCCGTGATCATGAACTGGTACCAGACTTCGACGTCTGGGAATGATAAAACGATACTTCTCTATCGGTAGGCCACCGTAGGTAGTTGTCAATTACGCATTCAAATCGGCTCCAGGTCAAACCTAAGAAGCGAACGGGTATCGCATCCTATGGAGGGATTGGCTGACGCTGCTCTTCACCCTTTTATCTTTAGTGTTAATACAGGCTGCCGCTCCGACTTGAGAAAGAGAACACCCTTGCATCTTTTGAGAGCAGAGAGAAACCTCCCTATTTGGCACGAAGAGCAACAAGATATTTATAGGATTCTTCATCCATCATTGATTTTTTAGAGGCATTCAACTTAGGACTAGTCTCCCTGAACAATTTTTTGGTCCAGAAATGTAATTATGATACACCTCCTGTGGTGAAAAGCGCTGAAAAGTTTTTTTCATCGCTCATAATGCGGAACTACTTCTTTAGATACAGAAATAATGTGAAGAGAAATGTAAGTGTTACCTTTAATCAAGTCTTCTACACAAGTGCTCATCACTGTTTGCTTATCAGCTCTGCTTGAGGCCCACATTTCCTATAAAAGAATTCATCTCAGGGTAAACTTTCTTAATCAGTGCTATGTCCTAAAGGAAAAATAAACTTGCAAGAACGAAGCTACACAGAGAATAGATTGCGAAAAAGTGGTATGAGATAGTGCTCCTTAGCCGTTTCTTTTTTGGGACTACCGTCTTTACTAGCGCAGAAGAGGAATGTGCCGGATCTCGCCTGCACCCAAAATTGACTCAATTCCAGTTCCGTGTTCGCCAACAAGTCTTGATTCCCTCTGAAGTCGCTGAGTTAGATCAGACCTTTTCTGCCAGGATAAGCTCGTTTAGTTCGACTGGTCACCGAATGTTGTTGTGTGCTGGAAACACGATTTCAAGCTGCCTTCATGATATAATACCCCGTGCAAGTAGAGTACCTGCCGTCTCAAAAGGACAGGATCGATGACCCTAATCTTTTTATCCTTCACTGTTTCAACGAATTCAGTCGCAAGGCAAGCTGATGCCTGATCAACGTCGACCAAGCAGTGGAAGGACATTGAACATACTGGTACGCTTTCAAATAGCAAAACCTAGTTTATGATAACAGCCGAAAGTGTTGAGCCAAAGGAGTATTGGCAGGATTTCTGCAGGAAACTGTACGGGGTTAGAGCACAGCTGCGTTCGGCGATCTCAGAAAATGACGAAAAGCTTCTATTTGTGCAATCAACTCCTCGTGAAAGCAAAACGGAAGATTCGAATCTTCTCGTTCAAATCAAGAGAGAAAACTCAAGGACTCGCGATAGCTTTAAGTTGAAAGGTGTAGTCTATAGGAATTCCAGAAGACAACTGTGAGGCTGAGGTAAGGTGATAATTCAATTCCTTGAAAGACTGAGAAAACATTCAAGAAGTCACTGTTCCTAATTACCAACCTGAAAGGCTTTTTAACTATTATCACGAAGCTCTGAAGAAAGAAGAAACGGAATGGGAGCACACACACATTCTGTACAATATTCAAAACAAAAACAAATACAGCACTCGCCTTAAAACTGATGACGTCCTGGTTGCAGTAGTCAGTTGAGCAAAGGCAAGATATAGAAGGCTTTTCTCTGCAGAAGTCTTGTTGAGGAAATGCGTTTGTTGTCTAAACTCAATACTGTTGCAAAACCGAGAAATGCCTTACTATAAAAAATTTGTGGCCAAAACAACAAATAACACTGCGGCTCTAGTGTTCACATTCTGATCTTCCAGCATATCCGATAGGAGATACTATAACAGGGAATCTTCACCTACCTCCCTGAATGGCGTTGTTCCAAGTGTTATCGTGGCTGAGCCACATGGCTGGTTCACTACAATTTCACACCAATGATCCTCAGGAGCAGTCTGGAAAAGCATCTCATTTGAAGAGAAGCAGACATAGAGTGAGAGTGAGAGTTGTATATTTTTTACAGAACAATGGAGCACAATTAGGGTAGAAGCTTGAAAAGCACGAATGTGCGGTGAGTATAACACTTTCACGTAAAGACTTTTCAAAATAAATTGGACACTTTTAAGTGTCCAACTGGACATATGGATTCTCAAGATTCGACAGTTTTCAAATCAAATTGAACACTCTTCTAAGGAAACTTGACGCTTATGAAGTGAAACTGAAGCTGTTAATAGACAAAGCGAGCTTTTCTCATATTAAAATAAATACTCTACAAGATAAGTAAAATATAGGGAAATTTTAGCCCTTATTACTACTTTTATTTCCTATTATTAGGGTGTCCCATAATTTTCTGGGCTATTTGAACCATGAGTGTTTGGCGCGTTACAACTTCTTTATACATGACCCAAATGGGATGTTCTCTTGACATAACAAGGCACATCATATCATATCATATCATAGCATATCAATTACTTCTATCTGCCTACTGCCCGCACTTTGACAATTTCTTGAAAATGAAGCGGAAGTCGACGTATCGCGATCTGCTTCTTCATCACTTTCGTTCTGGACTGTCTGCCTACGCTGCTCACAAAGGTATCGTTGCTTTGTTAGGTCCAGATGCCTGCAGCAAGTCAACGTGTGAAACATGGTTCAATCGTTTCCGGAAGGGAAAGTTTAGCATTACGGACAAGAAGCGTACTGGAAGATCGGAGAGAACAAACGGCGAGTGCTTGCAGCAGTCAGGAGGAAACCTGCCAGAAGCATAAGGGCGATATCGAAAGCCACCAGTACTCCACGTAGCACTGTTCACCGTTACCTGAAACAAAGTGGAAGAAGGGCAGTTTTGCCCGGATGGATCCCGTATGCACTGACTCCGTCTCAGAAGCGACAGCGAGTGGTCACCTGTCAGAATAAACTCAACCGTTCAAGAACGACTGCGTGGTTAAGCACGATTGTGGCACAGGACGAGAAGTGGTGCATGTACGATAACACCGCAGGGGTGATCCAGTGGCTTCCGAAGCACGAAAGACCAGAACCATTTCCGAAGCCGTCCCCACATGGAAAGAAGGTTTTGCTTTCGTTTTGGTTCACAAGTCGGGGAGTCGTGCACGACTCGCTTTTACCGAACAGACAGACGATTACAGCAGACTTGTTCATTGAAGATATGCTGGAAATGAAGCGCAAGCTGCTTGAGAAGTACCCGAGATTCGGTACTATTCATGTGTTAATGGATAACGCACGACCGCATCGAGCGAAACGAACGCAGGAGACCATGAGGAAGGAGGCTATCGAAATTGTGGCGCATCCTGCGTATTCGCCAGTTATCAGCCCTTGTGACTACGCAGCGGTCAGAAGTCTTGCTCACTTTTTTAGGAATAAACGATGCTCGCAAGGTCAAGAAGTTCAGTGCGCAATCGACGAATGGATCGGCAGCCGGACAGCTTCTTTTTGGGAGAATGCAATCAACTCTGTGCGCAATCGTTGGAGAAAGGTTGTGGCCACAGATGGAGAATATATCGATTGACTACGCTTTGTCATTATCTTGTTGTAATAAATTGTAATAAAATGATATGATAGCCCAGAAAATTATGGGACACCCTAATAGTTTATTTGAAATTTTTAAATCACTTGCCTCAATAAGTAAACACGCTGCTATAATTTTCAAGAATAACTGAAATGATTAGATCGGGTCATGCAGTCGAGTAGACTTTCATCTTTGATATGAAAAATTCATTGTGCGTGTAGTAACACAGATGAAAATGGTACAACAAAACAGTTGCAAAAAAACCGACGCATCCTTACATCATTGCTTTAAGTAAGTAGCAATTACATTCAGTACCAATAAGGTGAATGTCACGATGAACACTGAAAAAACCGACTGAAAAAGTCAAGAGCTCGTATGAAGTCGCAAGAAACTAGAAATTTCCTGACATAGAAGCTGCCAGCGATTGTCTAATGCAAAAATTATGACAAGCATTCAAGCGAAACATAATCAAACGAGTGTAAAATGCAGGAATTCCAGCGAAAGCATGGTTTCTGCTTTCTTGCGCTTTCGCATTAGCTTTTGACTTTTCAGTATCTTTAGTGGCAGCAACTTTATCACCTTTCAAACTATGCTTACATTTTTTGGGACATTAGGTAAAATTGCTGCCTTTTATGCTTTAAAACAAGATTTTGTCCATTATTTTTTGTAAAAAAGCAAAAGTGTTATAAAATTTCAGACTATGTTTTCTCTTTTCACAATTTTTAATTCACAACATTAAAGAAAGTCATACTAAGTTTTCCTTGACAAATCATTATTCTAATTGTTTCGGAGAGATTCTGTTTTTTGTTGTGAAAGAAACTCGTTTTGATATGGAAGATGTTCAGCTCGATTTCAAAAACGTCAAGGTCACTTGCAAGGGATCTGTCTCAACGGTACACCGAAGCGGTAGGAACGAATATTGTATGAAGAATCTCCGTCCTCCAAATAGTAACAGAACATGTTTTGTTTTTGCCGAATCCTCGAGGCAAACGAGCAATAGCGTGTAATGGTTAAGGGTCCGCAGAGCGTGTTTACCGAGGAAGCACAAGATACAGGTGCTGTGGACTGTGTGGCGCAGTGGTAGAGGGGCTGTCTCGTGCTCGTGAGGTCGAGGGTTCGGTTCCCACGCTACAGCGCGATTTTGCACCTTTACCGTAGTATCGCGTTTCCATAAAGATTTTTATACCTAAACTTGTTTTGGAGTTTGCTACGGTAAGATGTTTTTACTACTTATTATTTGTCGACGTCTCGTAATTCACCAGCAATGTCCGAAATATGCCAAACGCGATTTCATATGAAACTTTTACTAAAATAAATTGTTCTCTTTGTCAGTGTAAGAAGTGTTGACGCTGGAACAACATGAAACAGCGGCAGAAAGCTAGAAAAATGCTTCAAATGCAATTTATTAGTGTCGGTGAGGTGAGTGCCACCAGTGTACTCACAGTGTAGGAGGAGACCACATGATCTTCAACTTGACCTACCATCTCGATCAATATTGTCGCCTCTGTTATGCTTACAAATTCGCGCGGTTATAACAAGCTGCTGCCGCCAACACTGACTCTACAGTGTCTGCCAACGCTCGAGTGGTCACTCACCTATTGACACTGAAGGGCGGATCTCCACTGGATGCTGTCCCTTCGAGAGACGAGATGAAGCTAACGGAAAGGGTGGTAGCAAGTACCCTACAGGATTTCGAACTGCGACAGCTGGGAATCGACGAAGTGGAGAAGTTGGAGGAAGTGGAAGAAGAGGACCAAGAGTTTCAACCAGCAGATGATTGTGCTGGAGTCACGACGCCACAAACCAGTGAAGGCACTATCACGTTTTCGGGAGGATAGATCGTTTCGAAGGAAAAGGTTTGGCTATACTAGAATTGTTATCCTATACAAGTTTGAGAACTGGGGAAAGTGAACTGTATCGCGATTCCAGATTTGGGATGCAGCGGAGTACCAATGGGGCAGGAACTGTGAAGCTAAACACAAGTTGAGATATGGAAATCTCTATGGAAACCCGATACTATGGTAAAAGTGCAAAATCGAAAGGTAGCATGGTAACCCAACCCTTGACCTCACAAATACGAGGCAGCCCCTCTACCACTGCGCCACCCAGTCCACAGCACCGGCATCTTGCGCTTCCTTGGTAAACACGCTCTGCGGACCCTTAACCATTACACGCTATTGCTCGTTTGTCTCAAGGATTCGGCAAAAACAAAACATGTTCTGTTACTACCTGGAGGACGGAGATTCTTTCTATAGCACTCGTTCTTGCCGTTTTGGCGTACCATTCAGACAGTTCCCTTGTTAGAAGTGTTGATTTGAAAATTGTCAAATTTGACGTAGAAATGGAATACTAAAGATTCGTCCCTGTGCTATTTGAATGATGTCACTTCCCCAATATTGCGGAACAGACATCTATATGTTCTTTATTTTCCTTATGGCGCAATTTAGGATTAGTGGTCATTTAGCTTGTTCTTAGTATTTGGGAGAATAACCTCTGTAGTCATAACAACTGCTCTTAAAAATGGTCAACGAGTCAAACTCAGGCTGCTCATCTCTATCGTTTTTCGAGACATTGTAACACATACGAGTGTTGTTGTTTCCGAAGTGCCGTTTCGATTAGTGAAGCATATCAGGCTAGTCGACGTTTTTGTCAGTGTGAGAAATACAAGTGATTCTGAAATTGTAGTCAATTTACAGCTAACGGCAGAGAAACCAGAGGCCGGATTCATCAACGACTTTCATAATTTTAACAGAGAATTCAAAACGGAAAACTCAGACAACGCGTCTGATGGATCCATATCGCTTGATAAGCCGGCTTATCGCTCACCATATCGTTTGATAAGGTTCGCTATCAGGGATTGCAGCTGTAATTTTCTCTTTTAAATTGCTGTAAGTCGTTGACGAATCCGGCCTCAGGACCTCATTCTGAGAAAGCACGGGCTTGTTCTTTTGATTTTAAACAAGCTTTGGTCTAAGAACAATTACTATACGAGGGCTATGCTACATAAGAACAATTATGAGAGACATAGTTATATGGTTTCTATTTCTGCTTCTTCTCGCTGCTTCCGTTATTTCTTCTCAAGGCAGAGCTGTACAATCTGTGTAATCTTTTGTTTACGAATGATTTAGGTGTCTGAATTAGGGCAATCCGAGGCGCAATACGAGATGGTGGGGGAGGAGAGGGTGTGGGATTTTTACGATGAACCAGACGTCGGGCCCTGTCCCAGTCCGAATTGGACGTAGGGCCAAGTGGTAATTGGGTTACCGCTTATGCTCCATTGGAGTAGACCAAAAGACTTCACAGCATGATAAAAATCCTAAATTGTAAGCGAGAACGGTCGTTTTTTCCGTCTGTTTGTTGGCTTTGACAGCAGGGGTTCCGAATTCACACGGCGTGTCAACGATGTCGCGCGGAGGGAGGTGGTCCAGTGAAGGTTGGGGACCAGGGGTGTGCGTTGACTTGCAGCCGGTAAATTTTTTACCGCATATTTTTAACGCGGAAATTCGCATGGTAAATTCCGGTAAATTCGGTAAATCCGTTAATTTTTTTAAATTAAATATTTCCTCAAAAACAACTAGTTTTAAGCGGCGGTGGTGTAAAAAAGTGTAAAGCTTTTCACCGAAACATCACCACGTTCAGAAAAACCATATCATCTTCATTTTATCATGCATACGTCATCCTAAAGCAAACGACGCCCTGAGAGCAACGAGCAACCCACAACAAACAAAGCAAGCGGAAGCCTAACAACGCACAAGTATAACGATCTATATTGTGGGTGCTTAATTAAAACTCTACAAAAAACATTTCTGAAACATCCGACATTCAGTCGAACATTGTGATACATTTTTCTTGGATCAACATTCTAACTGCTTTTTGAAATTATCACAATTATCTTCATTTCCCACGGATCTCCCTCGATAGAGAGCCTTCGGGCTCTCTTGTTAAGAGGGATCTCGGGCCGCTTGTCGCAGGGCCACGTGGCGCGTCCCCGGGTGGTGGATAGGGGAATTAAACGCGAACCAAATGCGACCGTGTACTGCCCAGAGACGCAGGTGGGATGCAGGGGATGGACTCCTTGCTCCTGCTGTGTCGGGTCGATGCGTTCCTTGTGCGTGGGAGCGGCATGTTCGTGCACAGTGTGCGCGGATGTGTCCGTGACTGTGCGGATTGTAACTGTGTGGGCTCGGCCAAAAGCTTGCACTCGGTAGACTGGGAGTACATGTAAGGCGATTCGAGGCCGCCTTAAGTCTCGCCCCGTCCCTTCGGGCAGTCTGGCTGGCTGCCCGGAGTTCTTTGCCCGCACGACAGAGCCCGGCTAGCTACCCGTGTGTACTCCAGTCAAAAATAGCAGCACTAAGGGGCCTCTTTCCCCTGACCCCGAAAGAGCCCCCATTTCTGCAGCGATGGGAAGGACGAGTACGGAGAGGCTGCTAAAATCTCAGGGCCTAACCAGGCTGCGCAAATTGAGAAGGACTAGGATGACGATCTGTACTTACAACGCCCGCACACTCGCATCGGAAGCATCCGTTGAGGACCTGATGATGCAAGCCAGGAAGATCAAGTACGACGTCATCGGACTGACGGAGACGAGAAGACACCACCCCCTACACGCCGCCTACGACTCCGGAGAAGAACTGTTCCTCGGAACATGCTACAGCAGGGGAGTAGGCGGCATTGGTGTCCTCGTCAACACGCACTTGGCCATGAACATCGATTCGTACGAGTCTCTGACAACCCGAATCGGACGTCTGCGACTGAAGCGATGTGGTTCCGTGCCAGCTTTGACTGTATTCGTCGCGTATGCACCAACATCCGACTACGACGACGAAGAGGTCGAAGCCTTCTACATGGAGCTGGAGAAGTTCTATAAGGAAGATCACACCTTCTACAAGGTGATCGTCGGCGACTTCAACGCCAAGATCGGACCGCGAAGGTCGCCGGAAGAACTTCACATCGGAACCCACGGTTTGGAGTGGAACGAGCAAGGTGAAAGGCTGTCTGAGTTTATCATGTCGACCAAGACCATCCATGGAAACTCGCAGTTCCAGAAGCCTCCCTCCCTACGATGGACCTGGGAATCCCCCGGTGGCCAGTTCCACAACGAGATCGACCACATCATCTTCAATCGCAAGTATTGCCTGACCGATGTCTCCCTTGTCCCCAAGTTCTACACGGGATCGGACCACCGCCTCCTTCGCGCGAGGTTCCGCTTTTCGCGTCAAGGAGAGAAGGCCGCGAAGTTCAAGAAGAGGAATCCCAGAACGACCATCAACTGGGATCTCTACACCTCTCTTGTCGGCCTTTGGGAAGATGCCGTCGTGGACAACGTCGACGAGGAGTACGATCGCTTCGTGCACCATCTCCACGATAGTGCTAAGGGAGCCGAGAGCTTGAAGACCGCCAAGAGACGCCTGTCTCCGGAAACTCTCGAGCTGATACGCCAGCGTGGAGCAGCACGAGCGTCAGGCAACTACCAACTGACGTCCGAGCTTGCAAAGCTATGCAGAGCGGCGATAAAGGAAGATCTCAAGGAGAGAAGGGCGGAAGTGTTGGCTGAAGCAGCAGAGGCAGGGCTGAGCATCCGCAATGCCCGCCGGAACTTCGCCAACTTCAAGACCAAGATGACCGCTCTCCGACGTCCTGACGGAACCATCACCTCTTCCAGAGGGACCATGGAGAAAGTCATCCACGACTTCTACTCCGATCTCTTCAATGGCCACGTCCAACTGCCCCCACGCCATCTTCGGCAGGATGGATACGTCGTCCCCTCTGTTCTCCCTTCCGAGATCCGACACGCCATCTCGTCGGTGAAGAAACGTACAGCGCCCGGTCCCGACAGGATCAGACCCGAACACCTGAAGAACCTCCCGCCAGCGCTCATCAACACCTTGGCGCGGCTCTTCACACGCTACCTGTCCGAATGCAAGGTTCCATCTCAGTGGAAGACCAGCAAGACCGTTTTGCTGTACAAGAAGGGAGACGTGCACGACATTGGCAACTATCGCCTGATCTGCCTGTTGTCCGTAGTCTACAAGCTGTTCACTCGAGTCATCCTGAATAGGATTAGTAGAACGCTGGACGAAGGACAGCCATGCGAACAAGCAGGATTTCGGAGAGGATTCAGCACGATCGACCACATACACACCATTACGAAGCTCATCGAAGTGTCGCGAGAGTACAAGCTGCCGCTGTGCCTTACGTTCATCGACCTGAAGAAGGCATTCGACTCCGTCGAGACTGAAGCGGTCATGGAAGCCCTGCTCACCCAGGGCGTTCCTACTCAGTACATCAGAGTCCTTCCAGAGCTGTACAGTGGATTCACGACCAAGATCTCACCATTCTACAACGACGTCGTCATTGACGTGAAGAGAGGGGTTCGACAAGGGGATACCATATCCCCGAAGTCTTCCTGCCCTAACATACGCCTCAGAGACCTGGGTTATACGTAAGCAGGATGAACACGCGATCAGCGTCGCGCAGCGTGGAATCGAGAGGACGATGCTCGGAGTGACACGACTCACGCAAGTGAGAGAAGGCCTCCGGAGTTCCGAGCTTCGCCGACGTTCGAAGATCAGAGACGCTGTCGCATGGGCCAAGTCGTCGAAAATTAGGTGGGCCGGCCACGTAATGCGATTCGCAGACACCCGCTGGACGAGAGTCGTCACAGATTGGATTCCGCGGGATGTCAAAAGAACACCAGGACGCCCACCAACGCGTTGGTCGGACTTCTTCGTGAAAGCCCTGAACGACCGATATGACGCTCTTCGTGTCCCTCGAGCGAGGAGGATCCATTGGACCACTCTGGCACGCGACAGGGACGAATGGAGACGCTGCTGGCGCCCGCTCGAGCAAGTCGATGATCAAAGGGACGACAGGTGATACAGGTGATCTTCATTTCATTCGATGAAGGAGTGATTTACACCTTAAACTAGTACTTTTTTGAACTCTTATGCTGTACTTTGGAGCAAAGCCAGACACTTCAGAAAAACAACGAAATGTAACACGATAACGAACATCTTTCTTTTCTTGTACGGGAATACAGCTGAAGAGTTCACCAGGAGATCAGGTAGACTAGCAGAGTACATTCGGATGACTTACATCTTGGACTAAATTATGGGAACAAGACATGAGCGCATCTTCTCCTTACTCCTCTGGCGATCGTCTATTTTGAGAGCTTCTATATCTCTAGTTCATGTCGTGTGCGGAATCTCAGCGCGAGGTGCTATCCCAGTGGATGCGCATTTTTACCATTGGAGCGTACCATCTCCGCCTCGTGATGTGGACATGGATGTTTTAATGAGATTGAGGACCACGAACGCTGATACAAGTTATCGGAGAAGATAGAAGCAATCACTTCTAAACAGAGATCGGTAGTATGTTTCCTTCTCCATTCGATACATAAAACGATTTTGCATGATAAAGGTCGTTAAATTTTCTGGTAAATTTGGGAATTTACCGAAAAATTTCGTTAAGAGAATTTATTGCGAAAATGCCGGTAAATCCGGTAACTCGGTAAATCGTTAACCAGTAAACGCACACCCCTGTTGGGGACCTATAAAGGGTTCACCAATAAAGGGGAACAAGTAAAGGTGGCCCCAGTAAAGAGGTGAAGGGGTGGAGGTCCAGTGAAGGAGAGCAATAAATGGAGTATCAGTGAAGGACCAGTCAAGGGGTCCAGTAAGGGAGCCAATAAAGGCATTACCAGTTAAGGGGGTTCAGTAAAGGGTCCAGTAATAGAAGCATTAAAGTGAGACAATAATTAATAATTAGAACGAGTACTGTAGAAAATGAATCGTGCACGTGCAATAGAGGGTGATGCCCCATAGGAGCAGTTTTGAAAATTTTGCCCTATTGTATTCCGCTATACCATTCTATAGAGCAAAATCAGTTTTTTTATTGTAATGAATGAGAGAAGGCCTAATGAGGAGAAGAAGGCGGTTGGGTGTTCTATTCTCCGGGTTTGGGCGAAGTCCCCAACCAGACGTTTGACGACCGGCAGGCCGTTGAACGTCTGGTATAAACATAGTGGAATTTCGGGAGGTAGTGAGGAGAGATGGTGGGGCGCGACACCTCCAGGGGTCGGATTCATCAACGACTTACATAAGTTTAACGGAGAAAATTACAGCCGAAATCACTGATATCGCGGCTTATCAAGCGATATGGATCCATCAGACGCGTTGTCTGAGTTTTCCGCTGTGAATTCTCTCTTAAAGTTATGTAATTCGTTGACAAATCCGACCCTTGGCTGGTGTTTTAAACCAGTATTGTACCTTCGTGTTTTTTGTTTCATGTTTTCCAACCTTCGCTGCACATCATCAGTACCTTACAGGTTCATACAGCGCGTGGTCCGGAATGATGAGGCTAAGTCGCTGACCTACCGCTTATATAACGGTCGACATTGTCGTTCAAGTTTTCAAGTTCAGATTTCTGTTCGGCAACCAGTTGTAAGGTTTATCGTGCTTGCAATTTTTAGCTTTGCTTTAACACTTTCATATTGTATTTAACAGAAAATCATGCCGTAATAGAGTTTAGAACAGCAAAATTTTAAAAGACTTCGACTTTTACAAGAAGGCAAGCACACTAAAACGTAAAGTATAGCATGGGAGGGCATAACATACGCTGCGATAGATGACACGCTATCTCTCAATATCTCAGGGACGTTTCCTGTTATTATCGGATTCATCTACTATTCATCTAGATTCATCTACTATGGATTCACATCTTGCTTGCAGATCCAGCCGCCCGCTACCATTTCAACAGTGATGACGCGCTATCTACAAGTATGACACTATCCCTACATCTAATACAGCAATATTGGTCAGCAATAGTTACTCCTATTGTTCTATGATAACTCTTTATGCTATCCCGTTCTTTATCGCAGCAATTGTTACGACAAGTCCATTGTTAGGAGGGTTATGTCTGCTATTCTCGCGCATTAGCGTCTGACAGTTTTCAGAGCCCGTGCGCAAAGGATTTATACCTATACCAGTCATTCAGCGGCCTAGCGGCCGCCGACGACTGGTTCCGAGAAGAGAACGCTCTGACCATATTCTTTTCCCAGCTTTTAGACATTCACACTTTCATTGCGATAAAGAACTGGTTTTACTATATAGAGTACAGCCGTCAGAGCGGCCTGTCAGCCACACTGACGGCTTTTCAACGGCTTCGCCGTAGTAATAACTTTTCATCATCAATTTTAGCTGCAACCTATGTTATGTTTTCCTCAGGAAGAACACCTTAACTGCGTCGATTGCGGCAAGTTAGACAAAAAAGATGAACGACATCTATGTACAATTAGACCAATATCGATCAATGGTGATCGATGCCTCAAAAACAAACTTCAGATTCGTGTTCAGCGACCTCGATTACTCCAAAGGCTGAAGTTTCGTGCCGCTTAGACGCCATCTGCAAAAATCGATAATATCGATCGATATCGATTGGTCGACTTCGGATTCGTGTTCTGCGACCTCGATTACCCCAAGGGCTGAAGTTTCGTGCAGCTTGAACGACATCCATAAAAATCGATAATATCGATTGCCTCCCCTACTGTGAACGCCTCCCGTCGATGATCATCTAAATGCCCATGCACGGTTGCCGACGTGTCTGCACGTCTACGGCTCGCCATGCACGCTTGCCGACGGGTTCGACACGTCTACGGCTCGCTATGCACGGTTGCCGACGTGTTCGGCACGTCTACGGCTCGCCATGCACGGTTGCCGACGTGTTCGGCACGTCTGCGGCTCGCTATGCACGCTTGCCGACGTGTTCGGCACGTCTATGGCTCGCCATGGACGGTTGCCGACGTGTTCTGCACGTCTACGGCTCACCATGCACGGTTGCCGACGGGTTCAGCACGTCTACGGCTCACCATGCACGCTTGCCGACGGGTTCAGCACGTCTACGGCTCGCCATGCACTGTTGCCGACGTGTTCGGCACGTCTATGGCTCGCTATGCACGGTTGCCGACGTGTTCGGCACGTCTATGGCTCGCCATGCACGGTTGCCGACGGGTTCGGCTCGTCTACGGCTCGCCATGCACGCTTGCCGACGGGTTCGGAACGTCTATGGCTCGCCATGCACGCTTGTCGACGGGTTCAGCACGTCTACGACCCGCCATGCACGCTTGCCGACGGGTTCGGCACGTCTACGGCTCGCCATGCACGGTTGCCGACGTGTTCGGCACGTCTACGGCTCGCCATGCACGGTTGCCGACGTGTTCGGCACGTCTACGGCTCGCTATGCACGGTTGCCGACGTGTTCGGCACGTCTACGGCTCGCTATGCACGGTTGCCGACGTGTTCGGCACGTCTATGGCTCGCCATGCACGGTTGCCGACGGGTTCGGCTCGTCTACGGCTCGCCATGGACGGTTGCCGACGTGTTCTGCACGTCTACGGCTCACCATGCACGGTTGCCGACGGGTTCGACACGTCTACGGCTCGCCGTGCACGGTTGCCGACGTGTTCGGCACGTCTACGGCTCGCTATGCACGGTTGCCGACGTGTTCGGCACGTCTACGGCTCGCTATGCACGGTTGCCGACGTGTTCGGCACGTCTATGGCTCGCCATGCACGGCTGCCGACGGGTTCGACACGTCTACGGCTCGCCGTGCACGGTTGCCGACGTGTTCGGCACGTCTACGGCTCGCTATGCACGGTTGCCGACGTGTTCGGCACGTCTACGGCTCGCTATGCACGGTTGCCGACGTGTTCGGCACGTCTATGGCTCGCCATGCACGGTTGCCGACGGGTTCGGCTCGTCTACGGCTCGCCATGCACGGTTGCCGACGGGTTCGACACGTCTACGGCTCGCCATGCACGCTTGCCGACGGGTTCGGCACGTCTACGGCTCGCCATGCACGGTTGCCGACGTGTTCGGCACGTCTATGGCTCACCATGCACGGTTGCCGACGGGTTCAGCACGTCTACGGCTCACCATGCACGCTTGCCGACGGGTTCAGCACGTCTACGGCTCGCCATGCACTGCTGCCGACGTGTTCGGCACGTCTATGGCTCGCCATGCACGCTTGCCGACGGGTTCGACACGTCTACGGCTCGCCATGCACGCTTGCCGACGGGTTCGACACGTCTACGGCTCGCCATGCACGCTTGCCGACGTGTTCGGCACGTCTATGGCTCGCCATGCACGGTTGCCGACGGGTTCGGCTCGTCTACGGCTCGCCATGCACGCTTGCCGACGGGTTCGGAACGTCTATGGCTCGCCATGCACGCTTGCCGACGGGTTCAGCACGTCTACGGCCCGCCATGCACGCTTGCCGACGGGTTCGGCACGTCTATGGCTCGCCATGGACGCTTGCCGACGGGTTCGACACGTCTACGGCTCGCCATGCACGCTTGCCGACGGGTTCAGCACGTCTACGGCTCGCTATGCACGCTTGCCGACGTGTTCGGCACGTCTATGGCTCGCCATGCACGGTTGCCGACGGGTTCGGCTCGTCTACGGCTCGCCATGCACGCTTGCCGACGGGTTCAGCACGTCTACGGCTCACCATGCACGGTTGCCGACGGGTTCAGCACGTCTACGGCTCACCATGCACGCTTGCCGACGTGTTCGGCACGTCTTTGGCTCACCATGCACGCTTGCCGACGGGTTCGGCACGTCTACGGCTCGCCATGCACGCTTGCCGACGGGTTCGGAACGTCTATGGCTCGCCATGCACGCTTGCCGACGGGTTCAGCACGTCTACGGTCCGCCATGCACGCTTGCCGACGGGTTCGGCACGTCTACGGCTCGCCATGCACGGTTGCCGACGTGTTCGGCACGTCTACGGCTCACCATGCACGCTTGCCGACGGGTTCGGCACGTCTACGGCTCGCCATGCACGCTTGCCGACGGGTTCGGAACGTCTATGGCTCGCCATGCACGCTTGCCGACGGGTTCAGCACGTCTACGGCCCGCCATGCACTGTTGCCGACGTGTTCGGCACGTCTATGGCTCGCTATGCACGGTTGCCGACGTGTTCGGCACGTCTATGGCTCGCCATGCACGGTTGCCGACGGGTTCGGCTCGTCTACGGCTCGCCATGCACGCTTGCCGACGGGTTCGGAACGTCTATGGCTCGCCATGCACGCTTGCCGACGGGTTCAGCACGTCTACGGCCCGCCATGCACGCTTGCCGACGGGTTCGGCACGTCTACGGCTCGCCATGCACGGTTGCCGACGTGTTCGGCACGTCTACGGCTCGCTATGCACGCTTGCCGACGTGTTCGACACGTCTACGGCTCGCCATGCACGCTTGCCGACGGGTTCGGCACGTCTACGGCTCGCCATGCACGGTTGCCGACGTGTTCGGCACGTCTATGGCTCACCATGCACGGTTGCCGACGGGTTCAGCACGTCTACGGCTCACCATGCACGCTTGCCGACGGGTTCAGCACGTCTACGGCTCGCCATGCACTGTTGCCGACGTGTTCGGCACGTCTATGGCTCGCCATGCACGCTTGCCGACGGGTTCGACACGTCTACGGCTCGCCATGCACGCTTGCCGACGGGTTCGACACGTCTACGGCTCGCCATGCACGCTTGCCGACGTGTTCGGCACGTCTATGGCTCGCCATGCACGGTTGCCGACGGGTTCGGCTCGTCTACGGCTCGCCATGCACGCTTGCCGACGGGTTCGGAACGTCTATGGCTCGCCATGCACGCTTGCCGACGGGTTCAGCACGTCTACGGCCCGCCATGCACGCTTGCCGACGGGTTCGGCACGTCTATGGCTCGCCATGGACGCTTGCCGACGGGTTCGACACGTCTACGGCTCGCCATGCACGCTTGCCGACGGGTTCAGCACGTCTACGGCTCGCTATGCACGCTTGCCGACGTGTTCGGCACGTCTATGGCTCGCCATGCACGGTTGCCGACGGGTTCGGCTCGTCTACGGCTCGCCATGCACGCTTGCCGACGGGTTCAGCACGTCTACGGCTCACCATGCACGGTTGCCGACGGGTTCAGCACGTCTACGGCTCACCATGCACGCTTGCCGACGTGTTCGGCACGTCTTTGGCTCACCATGCACGCTTGCCGACGGGTTCGGCACGTCTACGGCTCGCCATGCACGCTTGCCGACGGGTTCGGAACGTCTATGGCTCGCCATGCACGCTTGCCGACGGGTTCAGCACGTCTACGGCCCGCCATGCACGCTTGCCGACGGGTTCGGCACGTCTACGGCTCGCCATGCACGGTTGCCGACGTGTTCGGCACGTCTACGGCTCACCATGCACGCTTGCCGACGGGTTCGGCACGTCTACGGCTCGCCATGCACGCTTGCCGACGGGTTCGGAACGTCTATGGCTCGCCATGCACGCTTGCCGACGGGTTCAGCACGTCTACGGCCCGCCATGCACTGTTGCCGACGTGTTCGGCACGTCTATGGCTCGCTATGCACGGTTGCCGACGTGTTCGGCACGTCTATGGCTCGCTATGCACGCTTGCCGACGGGTTCGGCTCGTCTACGGCTCGCCATGCACGCTTGCCGACGGGTTCGGAACGTCTATGGCTCGCCATGCACGCTTGCCGACGGGTTCAGCACGTCTACGGCCCGCCATGCACGCTTGCCGACGGGTTCGGCACGTCTACGGCTCGCCATGCACGGTTGCCGACGTGTTCGGCACGTCTACGGCTCGCTATGCACGCTTGCCGACGTGTTCGGCACGTCTATGGCTCGCCATGGACGGTTGCCGACGGGTTCAGCACGTCTACGGCTCGCCATGCACGGTTGCCGACGGGTTCAGCACGTCTACGGCTCACCATGCACGCTTGCCGACGGGTTCAGCACGTCTACGGCTCACCATGCACGGTTGCCGACGGGTTCGGCTCGTCTACGGCTCGCCATGCACGCTTGCCGACGGGTTCAGCACGTCTACGGCTCACCATGCACGGTTGCCGACGGGTTCAGCACGTCTACGGCTCACCATGCACGCTTGCCGACGGGTTCGGAACGTCTTTGGCTCACCATGCACGCTTGCCGACGGGTTCAGCACGTCTACGGCTCACCATGCACGGTTGCCGACGGGTTCAGCACGTCTACGGCTCACCATGCACGCTTGCCGACGTGTTCGGCACGTCTTTGGCTCACCATGCACGCTTGCCGACGGGTTCGGCACGTCTACGGCTCGCCATGCACGCTTGCCGACGGGTTCGGAACGTCTATGGCTCGCCATGCACGCTTGCCGACGGGTTCAGCACGTCTACGGCCCGCCATGCACGCTTGCCGACGGGTTCGGCACGTCTACGGCTCGCCATGCACGGTTGCCGACGTGTTCGGCACGTCTACGGCTCACCATGCACGCTTGCCGACGGGTTCGGCACGTCTACGGCTCGCCATGCACGCTTGCCGACGGGTTCGGAACGTCTATGGCTCGCCATGCACGCTTGCCGACGGGTTCAGCACGTCTACGGCCCGCCATGCACTGTTGCCGACGTGTTCGGCACGTCTATGGCTCGCTATGCACGGTTGCCGACGTGTTCGGCACGTCTATGGCTCGCCATGCACGGTTGCCGACGGGTTCGGCTCGTCTACGGCTCGCCATGCACGCTTGCCGACGGGTTCGGAACGTCTATGGCTCGCCATGCACGCTTGCCGACGGGTTCAGCACGTCTACGGCCCGCCATGCACGCTTGCCGACGGGTTCGGCACGTCTACGGCTCGCCATGCACGGTTGCCGACGTGTTCGGCACGTCTACGGCTCGCTATGCACGCTTGCCGACGTGTTGGCACGTCTATGGCTCGCCATGGACGGTTGCCGACGTGTTCTGCACGTCTATGGCTCACCATGCACGGTTGCCGACGGGTTCAGCACGTCTACGGCTCACCATGCACGCTTGCCGACGGGTTCAGCACGTCTACGGCTCGCCATGCACTGTTGCCGACGTGTTCGGCACGTCTATGGCTCGCCATGCACGTTTGCCGACGTGTTCTGCACGTCTACGGCCCGCCATGCACGCTTGTCGACGGGTTCGGCACGTCTACGGCTCGCCATGCACGGTTGCCGACGTGTTCGGCACGTCTACGGCTCGCTATGCACGCTTGCCGACGTGTTCGGCACGTCTATGGCTCGCCATGGACGGTTGCCGACGTGTTCTGCACGTCTACGGCTCACCATGCACGGTTGCCGACGGGTTCAGCACGTCTACGGCTCACCATGCACGCTTGCCGACGGGTTCAGCACGTCTACGGCTCGCCATGCACTGTTGCCGACGTGTTCGGCACGTCTATGGCTCGCCATGCACGTTTGCCGACGTGTTCTGCACGTCTACGGCTCACCATGCACGCTTGCCGACGGGTTCAGCACGTCTACGGCTCGCCATGCACTGTTACCGACGGGTTCTGCACGTCTACGGCTCGCCATGCACGCTTGCCGACGTGCTCGGCACGTCTACGGCTCGCCATGCACGCCTGCCGACGTCTTCAGCACGTCTTCTGAATCCCTACGCTCTGCACTTGGTCCCCATTCATATTCTGACGCGCTGCCCGGTGAGTATATTCTGAACTGGGGCGATCCGCCGCCAAGTTATAAGTTCGCAAGCAATCGCCCATGGTTATGCTGGAATAAAACCCGGCTGACATACGCCGCATTGTCGTAGGCATCTCTTGGCTCCAGTCCCCGTGCCTGTGACGGACATGTGACATTATCCGTTTACGTCTAGGCAAGATTACAAACTGACCATTTTTCCTTGAACATCGTTAAGCATTTTTCTGCTTAAGGTACTTTTCTTCTTCTGCTCGATCTCCGAATTTAGATAGATTATACAAGTGCGTTTGGTCCGATTTCAGTTCCTGTGAAAGCATCATAGAAAGTGTAATGTAGCAAGTGCTCGCCTCCATACGACCGGAATATGACCGCACTCCTAGGTGCTATCCTCTCTTCAAGGTTGCTCGAGAGTGACTTCCGCATATTGGAACTCATACCATAGGTATACCGAATGCCAACGTTTGCACTCTTATCGCCTATGTCAATTTTTTTTTGTCAACCTTAGTTAAAGACTTCGACATTATATTTGTTTCGCCATACTGGCATTTTTTTTTACTTCAACATTTTTCAAGCCTTTGCACTGGGGTCTTCTGAAAGATCTGCAGAAATAATTTCGTTAATCCAAATGCAGTTCATAGTTTTGTCCAAAACGCTCACAACAATTTGTTGGTGTTAGCTGTTTTAAAGCCGAGTACAGTGTTTTGGTTGTCACTCTTTTTTTGTGTTTTTGTTCAATGGCGCACTCTGGGTGCAATAATGAATGAACGAATAAGGAAATCCGAAGAACGGTGAGCAAGTCTTGATGGGGTGGATCTATGGCCGCTAAAATCAGATCGGAATAGATTTTTTGCGTCGGGGCTCAACATTTGCATTCGAGCACGGTTATATCAATATGACCGCTCTATTTTAGGGTGCGATCCAAGCTGCTCGTGTGGAGAATGCTTTCGTCGCTCAGGGGGAGTACGCTGCTAGATTCTGCGCTCTCCGAGCGCTAGGGAAGGGATTCCAGGGTGGGTGCGATCCGAGCTGCTCGCGCGGAAACTGCTTTCGTCGCTCAGGGGGAGTACGCAGATAGATTCTGCGCTCTTCGAGCGCTAGGGAAGGGACTCCAGGGTGGGTGCGATCCGAGATGCTCGCGCGGAAACTGCTTTCTTTGCTCAGGGAGAGTTCGAAGCTGCGTTCTGCAGAAGCGCATACAGCTGGAAAAATGCACGCAGAACACCAGAAAATGGTGTAGACTTCAAGACCGCTCAAAGTTCAATGAGTGGAAGTGCAAAACTCCCGCGACGTAGAAGAACCGAACCCCGACCTCCCTCGCATGAGGCAGCGCTCTTCCACTGTGCCACGACCGTCTGGCAATAGGGCCACCGCGGACATACAAGAGATCGGCGCGCATCGATTGAATGCCCTCGTGGAGGCTGACATAACCCACGTGTGCATTCACGTCGAACGGGTGTGTTCCTGCACCAATTGCGCGCTCACGCCACGCGTCTATTCCGATCTGATTCTAGAGGTCTTAGCAATTCTCGTCTTGATGATGGGTCAAGTCAGATCGTGTTCGCAAATGAAGTGACAGCGAGAAACCCTTTCAAAACTGATTATGGACATTCCAAACAGTTCATAAGGGGTTAGCCTCTAACGGAACCTTCCTCAGCGAGACAAGCGTGGATTAATGGACGCGCGACATCACTCCACTTCTTTCACATATGACAACAGGTTGAAAGCGGGGTTAGGAAGCGAAGAAGGTACTTTACGGAAGCCAAAATGTACTATTCATTTGCAAAACTAATCACAGCCGAAATAGCGGCACAGAATCCGAGCCATGGAATTGAATCCTCGACCCCCTCCCGCAAGCCGGCTTCGCTATACACTCGGCCACCCAGTCGCTGTAGCCGCCGTTGCAAATGAATCACCTGAATTCACACTGCAGCCTCGTCTAGGAAGCGTAAAAAGTTATCGTGTTACTATAATATAACTTTAATTTGAGCTCCAAAACGTTTGTAGGTTGAGTTCAGGGCACGACAGGGCCATTCCAGGTGTCACTCTTGCATTATCAGCCCGCCCTGAAGCGGTACCATGTTTAGTCATTTTTGGATCACCAAGTGGCCCACAGCAAAAACGAAACAGTCCTGAGATCCTCGTACAATGCAAGACCATATAGGTCACTTTGAGTCTTTGGGGGAAGTTGATGGACCTCCCTTGTGAGTGGTTATCCGCCTAGGTAGGAACGCTCGTGAATGTCAAATTACATCAAAAATGGTCTACCTCAGTTCACTAGGGAGGAACACACCAGTGCTGTGTAAAATTTTTAATTTTGTATAATACAGGATGGACTATAGCGCTGAATTTCATGATGACCCCCCCCCCCGAGCCGTCTAGCGCCCAAATATGGCGCTGTCGGTGTCCCAAATTTCGATTTCACCAAGCGCAATAGTTCTTAAGCTAGGCATGGACCCCTCGTTGCATAAGCGAGGCGCTTCACGACACGCCGCCTGCTTTTTCTTGCTAAACGGGTCTACACAGTAGTATAACAAAGATGGTAACACCTACGTAGCATGGATTATAGATGATTCATCAGAGCATAAAATGAGAATGGAGGTCGGAAAATGCTTTTATACCAGCGGATAAAGAGACTGATAAAGACCATTCAACATGGTAACATGACGTGTGATATCACATGAGTGCTTTCCGTGGGTGCTGTCTAGCTAGAAACCGAAAACAATACTAAAATGCCATGCAGTGACTTTATTTCAAGTGAGGCTGACAAAGCGGTGAAACTATATTGCAGTTGGGTATTCTCCTAAGGTTCTCTTTTGTGCCAGAAAATTAGGAGTATCTCTAAATAGTAATTATGCAAATATATTAGTTAAATGTAGTTATGTTTAATTAGTAATTATGAGTATTTCTATGAACCCTATGCATGAATGAAGGGCTTGAACAATGTGTGATCGGACGTGAAAGGTAACCTAGTCCTGCGAACTGACGGGTTACTTGCAAATCCATTTAGAGAAAAAACCGTTTGAAAAGCGGTGTAAATGTTTTGCTGATGTTGAGTGCTCGTCTAGATGTCCCGTCTGTTGTGATAACGGACAACTCCTTGGAGACGAGTTGCGTTAGACGAGTTTATTCGAGAATAGAGCAGAGAGTCAATACGGATGCAAGTATGGTGTGACGATGCTGCCACTGCAGCCAGCAGTCCAGTCGAGATGCGTCCGGGCCCAGTTGGTTCCTTATTGCGTCGGCGCTTTCGCGCGCGCGATCGACGGGGGATCAAATTTGCCGCGCTCCAACGCAACATCCCCCTCCCTCCCATGATGACGCTCTCGTCGTCATATCATTTCGCCTGAAATTAAAATGACAACAAATAACAAACAAGAAAACTCATCTGTTTATCCTTATTTCCGCACAACATACACTATAGGTTATATACAGAGAAAAAAATTACAACGCTTCATGGATTAAATGAGGGCAACGATAATTTCACCAGTAAGTCATGAGCAAACAGGTAGTATGATTAACCGTAAAACATGAGCTTCAATCGCTACTCATAGAAAATCAGTACAGCGACCAAATAAATGAGTTCAGAATGGGGAGCTAGAACCACGTCCGCGATGGAGTCCCCTACCTGTCTGCTGATAATGATGATACATTGGCACACGCGGACGATGACCGTGTTCGTCACATTTCCTTTGCCTGTTCTTTTTGAATACAGCATTCCTTCCGCACGGCTTCGCTCGGACGTGCCATAGTTCCGTTCCAGTATGCGGCTTAACAGCGACTTCCAGCTTCTCGAAAAACGCCTTCGAAGCTGTTACCGGATATGATTCTGGGAAATCCGGCCTAACGAGTTCTCCCATAGCAGAGAATGGCTCTGCCAGCTGCGGGACAGAAGTCTTCATGACGATTACATTTCCTTTGTTTCGCGAACCACATTACATGCATCAATAGCCTACTAGTTTCCCACGCACGAGCTCCGCGTAGTCCGCTGATAGCTATCAGCTTGATGCCCTGACGAACGAAATGCGACATCCTTGCAGCCAGGCTGATCCAATCCTCTTGATCGAACGGCTTGTCTGATTTTGGCGAAACGAATATGCAGGCTCGGATTTCGTTTCTGGTCTGCAAGTCTGAATATAGGTCGTATAGGTTGTTGTAGATGAGTACTTCGACGTCTTCCGGCAGAATAACAATTCGCTCATAGTTAATGAATCCTCCGGGAAGTACGACCAGAATTGGAGACGATGCGCGCCTCCCACATACCTCAGTCCGATCGTGGTTCCTTGCGAATCTTATTCCTGCATTGGTTAGATCACTCAGCAGCGACGGGTCCACGTCGATTCCACTGGTGTACGTCAGCACAACCTTGCTCTCATCACGAGTCATCAGGGCCTTTTTGACCTGTTCCAGTTCTCCTGGAAGTATGCGTATGCCTGCTCCACTCCTGCCATGGTTACGAATACGTGTGACTGGTTCTGCATTCTGCGCTCCTCGTCGGACTCGTGCATGAAGATTGACAGCAATCTGGCCAAAGAGAAGATCAAAGTAAAAGGAATCGCGGCTACAGCAGGGCCAGATGTTGGGACAACAGATCCGATTTTCCATATTACAACACACGACCATCCATATTACAACTGAATTGATCATCTGGACAGTCGTGACTAAAGCGAACTCGTGGGCAGGTGAAGAATCGTCCCAAAGCGTTAATGTCGACCACATCATTGCCGTCCACAGTCGATCTGAAACATCGTTTTCCAACAGGTGTTGTGTCTCCGCCTTGACCTCAAAATCCTCCCCTTCATAGCAATGAATTCATTGCCACGAAGCGGAGGATTTTGAGGTCAAAATGGAGATTCTGGGGCACGAGGTTCAAACATCCGCCCGCAAAGCCCTTGAGGCATTCTGGATATAGTCCACAGACCGAAGGTCAACCGGAAGGGGGAGTGCCTATATATTAGGGGGGGGGCAAAAGTAATGAGACACCCCATGCCGTGTCCACATATCTCGTGGCTGGAGTCTGGATTCGTACTTGTCGTATTTGTATGTTTGTGTGCTACTTACTAAAGCCCATCTGAGAAGTTACCACTTCCGCCCTTTCCAGAAGCATGCCAAAAACCCCAGCCTGTCTCATGCTGAAACCCCAGTCTGACGAGTCGACCTGTGTCGCGCAAATCTCCCCCAATTCCCAGCCCCGAGCAGCCTGGGCTCAATATTCACGCAAGATGAGAAGTACGTCTTCTACCTTAACCCTGCCAAGCAGCGAGTCTGGGTGAGGCCTGGTGAATTGTTACCGACCTTCGTTCGGCGAGATGTTCACAGCGAGAAGCATCTTTGGAGCTTTGGGTCTGCGCCCGTGGATCGGTTTACCGGAAGCTGTTTTCCAAGAGCACCGCGATGAACTCCAATGCCATGGTGAACGAAATAGAGGAGATGGGCCGGCAACTCGCTCTTATTCATTCGCAGCGTTTCAAGAAGGTTCTCCTCTTCGACAACGCCGCACCCCATCGGGAACAAGTGAGCACGGATAAGCTTGGCCAGCCGGGCTACGTTCACATGCCTCCCCACCGTATTCGCTGGACATCTCTCCATGCGACTACCACTACTACTTGAGCCTACAGGACTTCCTAGTCGGAAGGGACACAAGTACCCAAGCAGACCTCGACAACCATATCGAGCAGTTGATCAACACCAGGCTCAAGCAGTTCTGGAAGGATGGGATCAGGAAGTTGGCTGAGCGATGGCAGCAAGGTCCTTGCCCTTAATGGCAAATACATTCCTCAGCATCGCTGAGTTGTAATTGAGTTATAAAGAGATAAAGATTTTTTTCATTTTGTCTCATTACTTTTGCCCCCCCCCCCCAAATATTACGCGAGAACTCAAGCCCTGCCTCAGACTCGCATTTTGAACTGGGGTAGTTGCTGTCCCGCACCCCTCGTCTGTCCTGCGCTGCTTCCATTGGTCCCTCGGTGGACTACGGTCAGGTACGGCACTCGGACTCTCTCTCTCTATTGGTCCAATCTACTAAATTTGGCACTGAACTTCGTAGGATTGAGTAAACATTTGGTGGGATAACTTCTTTTTGATTTGGTCCCTTTCAGGCTCTGAAGAAGGCGATCTCGCCGAAACGTTGGCCAGTAAATAAATCCATCTACCAACCTCGTGTAGAGCTCAACAATTCACAACAGCAATTCACAATGCCAAGGTTCATTAAGAGTCGATCATGGCGAGTTCATATTTGTACTCGTCATAATCAATGAAGTTCCAATTCAGAGCATTTTCTGGAATTCCGCCCACTGGAAAATTTGGGTAAAACGCATGTAGTAAATAAAAAGGACTTTCTCCAGTAGCTTCGTGTGGTACGGAATTGTACGCAAAAATTGCCATCGGAAGAAGTATGTCCCATTCAGCGGTAATCACTATCTTTTTCTTAAGTATTCTAGTCAGGGTTCCAATTACCCTTTCTGTGACTCCTTTTTCTCTAGGATTGTAGAGAGGACCTTTGCCATCGATTGCTGGATTCCTGACACTCCACATATCTCACCTAACACACCGTTAACAAGCTCTGGCCCCTGATCCGAATGCAACTTTCTGGGCCACCTACACCCTCCGCATACCCAGCGCTCGAAGAGCGTGCTAGCCTTCTTCTCTGGTAAAGGGTAGGCACCCGCAAACTTAGTGAAGTGGTCTACAACGATCAGTGCATATCTATTTCCTTTTTCAGATAGCCCGATTTATGTCCTTTTCTGTCACAGTTGAAACACTGCAGTTGTCTTCCCTCAACAGGCGCCTCTAAAGGGTTTGGCTTTGATTGTGGTGCCCCTCTAATTGCCTCTGTCCCGGACTTGCTCGTCACTTCCGATGTGTACGGCTGTCGCACAGAAGCAATCAGTTCTCCTACATACCCAGGTTTTCTTTCCTTCCCGTTACCTCTTTCCTGTTGTAAGGCACGCGATGCCTAGTGCTGTTATGCTTTTGTAGTGCCATGTTTCCTGCCATTTTCCTATTTTTTCTACTGTAAGCGCAACTTCTTTCTCTTTTTTATATACCAGGCTCCTGTCGCTGGTTTCAACTGCCTCAGCGATGCAATAGCTGCCCTCCCATTTAGCTAGTTGCCTAAACGGGAGCTCTGCTTCCTGTGTCAGGGTATGCTCTACTGAATAGATGTTCCAATACAAGACAAAACTTGGCAATGGTTTGACAATCTCTCATAGTTTGCGTTGATAGTTGTGTCATTGCTTCCATGCACTATCCATTTGAGTCCACCCTTAACCCTTCCTTCATCGCCTGAACGATTCCCTCGAAAGTGCCTTCTTTAACAGAGCTAGGAAGGGTTTCGTACAAGGTTAAAGCGTCTTTCCTCAAAAGCTTTCAAACAGTTGAGACCTGCTTCTATCGTCCCACGTTGAGCTCGGATATTTCACGGAAAACACGCTTCCGATTCTCTTAAAGTTTTCCTTCTCTCTGCCATAGAACGGCGACACTTCGGGTAGTAAGATGAGTTTCATATACTCGATAAATGGGTTATAGACATGATCACTACTTGGCGTGTCCCCGCGCTTACAACTTTGCATTTGACGATTTGGCGTACCGGTGCTCGACGTAGGCGCCGCGTCCTCTTTCCTTACGAATTCGCTCTTCTGCGACTGGCATGAGCACATGTGGATCCCACTCATCGGACCTGCTGAGGTCACAAGTTCCTGAAACAGGCTTCCCTCCATTATTCGCCTTCTCTGACCGACATCTTTAAATCTTTGCCAGGCGTGTTCGATCTCAATTAACTCACCGTTACGCTCCATGCATCCCGCGGCGGGAACCTATCCTCTGGTGTTGTTCAACTGCTCTATACGGCTCGCCGAATTTCGCATCTGTAATTGGTCAACTTGAGTTGTTAGCGTTTTTATTGTTTTCTCCTGCTCCATCGCTCTTTGTGCCGGATGCTGTACCCTTTCTACTATGCTATCGCTTTCACAACCGAATGCACTACTGAGCGTTTCCACCTTTTGTCATCATGGTTTTATCTAAAAAATTCCTCAAACTGAGTATTTCTGAGAGCCCCGTAATATCTAGAATCCCTTTTAACTGCTTTTCCCTTTATTTGCTTGAGTGTACACTCCTTCTTTTTCCTTATTGGATTTCTCCATAAAAATTGTAATGCGCTCACTAGCTGGCTTCACTTCACTCTGGAGCGCTTCCCATATGTCGTTCCTAATGAGGTCTGAATTGCGCATGACTCTTGACAGCACCTTATCGCGCTCTACGGCAATATTTTTGACGCATTTAAACGCCATTCTCATCCTCTTATCTCTTTCCATTTCACTATTTCTCACCTCACTTTCGACCCTAATCATCGATGCGGGCATTCTTCTCCGAGTAGCATCTCCTCCGTCAAGTCGTTGTTAAGGACCAAATCTGCAACAGAAGGTTTACTCGGACCTCTCGAGACCCACTAGCGAGTGCGGACGCAACACGCCTACCAGCAATAAAGAGAGAGCAAACTGTATAGCACACCTACGAAGCTGGTCTGGGTGCTCTGCTTCCTTTTTACTCTCGGATCTCTCTTAGCTTTCGATCGATAAGTCCGCTTCGATATCGCCAGGCCTGCACTTCTTGACGTATTCCGAGCCTTTGATCGCTTTCGATCGATAAGCAGGCACGGCTGCACAGTTGCCTGTGGCGGCCTATTGATCGATACGCCAGAAGAGCAACCCTTAGGCGCCACCCCCAACCGAGAAAATTGGCCGTGGAGGGGAGCCTTTAGGCGTGGGTGGCTGCTCAATTTGTCGCGTGCGGTTGCGCGCGCGTGTATCGCCTCGGGCGGAGCTCCCCCTCTCTCGCTGGTGGGATGGACGAGTTTCGGGCGAACTCGCCGGAGCTGAGCGAGCTGGAGTAGTGCACATTGCGGCAGATGCAGTGCGTTCGCAAAAGTGGGATAACAAAATCTTTCGACGTGGTCTGGTAGAGTGGAGTAGTGTGAGCACGTGTTGGAGCGTTTCAATCGAGTAGTAATAAAAAAGTCAACTAAGTGGGGAAAGGGATTGGTGGAGTGACGTTGAGTGACGAGAAGGATCCATGAACAAAAACTAATTGGTGGTGAGCTACTGAGGAGGACATTGGAGGAAGAAACCCTTATTCTTAAATTCAACTTTGCATATTAAAAACGAGATAACCTTCAATTGTTATCTCTCTAGATTATTCATTTGAACAGCAGGTCGAGGATGTTTCGAATGCTTTGCTGCAACTGTTACTCATTTAGCAAAATATACTTTGTGACCAAAGGCGTGCCTCACCCGCCGTGTTCTCTAAAACTCTCACCAACCGACTACCACCTTTTCAAACATTCTCAGAGCTTCCGCGCTGGTAAACCGTTCACCAATCAGGACCAAGCCAAAACAGCATTCGTGGATTTTGTTGGAACTTGACCACCTCATTTTTCCGCTGATGGAATTATCCGTTGACAAATGTGTGATTTGAACGGTGCTTACTTCGACTAAATCCAATAATATTTGAGAAGGTCATGGTAGTTCAAAGTGAAGCACTAAAAACGCTGAGAACTTTCCATACAACCTAACAGTTCCAGTTTTCGCAAGCAGTAGTGTGTTTTTAAATTTTAAACTTTAAAGAAGAACAAATTAATCAACACGGCCCCTTTAAGAAGAAATCACAATTATTTAAGTAAACCACAATCAATCGAGTGTAAAATGGGAGAATTCAGACGAGTTGGCGCAATCCACACCACTCATATGTGAGAACATTTCTATTTTTTAAAGCATTCATTCTTGCCCTTAATCTCTCGAGTACCTTCACTGTGAGCGATGTTATCCCTTTTCAAACAGTGCATTCATTTTTTCAGACACCTTTTTTTCAGGCACTTGTTCGCCTCGCTTGATGTCCGTCGCTAATATATATGTATAAAACATAAGAAAATGTAAAATTAATTAAATTGAATTTAATATAAATTAATGTATAAGATAAACATATATATACACTGGGATACATTAATCGCAAATATGTAAGTACGATCACCTACACTAATTGTATCGTCCAATCATGAAGTTCTTTTTGGTTTGGGTTCGTTCGAACCCTTGTAAAGATTACAAAATTCAAAGTTTAGGCAATTAAACTTCTCAATGCGATTGCCACATCATCAGCTCTTTTCCATAAATGGCAGCTTCCTCATCTCCCCTCCTCTTGTTTTTCCTCTCATTTATACTGTAAATTAACGGCCCGGTGAGCAATCTTATACGAAACATTGAGGGAATAACACAACTCGCCTTTCGCCACCCCTCTAACCTTAATTTAAAATTAACAGCCGTTAAGACCTGCCATAACCCTTACCGATTATAATCCCAGATGTGCTTTATCAGGTTGGTTTTCACATACTGAGCGATAGAAGAAAACCAGCCGCAGCGTATTCTAAGCTTCTTTTGGAAGCGGATCTGTCTTCGAAGTGGAAAAGGTGTCAAAAAGAAAATTCCATTTCAGTTTTCAACTTCAACTCCTCTTTCGGAAGTGGTAATGCATCAAAACCAACTAACCAGGGAAGGGTCTAGATCGTAGGTCTGAACGGGGGAAATGGATAGTACTGCGAGAATCTCCACCCTTCATATATAATGACATGTTTCCTTTTTGCTGAGTCCTTGAACCAAAAGAGCTACGAGTCCTCGAAGGTGGGGTACACTATTGCGTCGTCAGTGCGTGCCCACGTGCATACGTGCGCGTGCTGATGTATGGTAAGTGGCGAAATGCGGCGCGTCGAGCAAATCGGTGGCTCAGCAGAACGTGACGCTGCCTCACAGGTGTTAGACCAGATGATCGATTCCCGTGCTATGCATTACTTTTGCATTTTTTCATGTCCGCTGCCTCGTTTATCAATTTGTTTCCTACGCATCTTCTACACATTTATTTCATCCCAAATTATCAAAAGGGTCAGATTTGTAAATCAACACCCCAGATAAGCCCCATAGACAAAGTTTGGACGAAAACGGTGACCATGACCTGACCATTAGTCACCAATACCTACTTTAACTTCCCGTATTCCAGCGTAATACCAAAAACTATTCGTGGTGAGACCCCAAATTACCTCCCTGGGAGAAGTTTGGGCGAAATCGGTGATCATGACCTCGACAGCCGTAGTCACCGCTACATGCTGTGAGGTCACCGTTTAACATTCGCTGAGAAACACAATATCTTGCATAAAATGCCTCGAATTTGCTTACATTTTGTGCTTTTCTTAATCATCACAAAGTTATCCTCAGACGAAGTTCGGGTCACAATATGCGCTGTCACATTTGCGCGGCGTGCTTCACGCAAAAATCGCTCTCGTTGTCAACGTATTAAAATCTGGATTAACGAGTTGAGGAAATGTTTAACAGATTTTTTTGTAGGGCTACCATTTTTCCTTCCAGATTCTTGTTACGAAGCACTTTTGCTTGTTTGCTGCGCCAGTTTACTGAACGTCAACATTTCTGTAACGTTTTCAAATTACATCTTTATTTGCTGTGTTGGATGATGATCCCGTACATTTCTGTATCACACTCCCTTTGCTAACTCTGAAAAAGGCGTAACCATGTTGCTGAAAAATCGGTTATTTTGTCGATCAAACTTTGTTGTTAGCGAGATGTCATCTTACTCTTTAAGGAATAATGTCTGTCCTATATAAATATTGCTTATGATCCGCTATATCGAAATTTAGGATAGATCCAAAAAAGTACACATTGTTTGAAGAACAGTAACCTTCAAGAGAACGAACCCTATAAAACCAAATATTTAAGCGCACATGAAAGAGAACGAAAATATATAATATAATAAATGTACATAGATGTAAATAAATGTACAGCCTTTCAAAGATTTCTGGGGCACTCTGTAGAAAACGTTTTTAATAACTTTTCCATCTAAAACAACAGGGAACAGCTATCTGTTTTTTAGCGAAATTTAACGATTTATCGGCAATTTAGCGAAATTTTCTCCTTAGAAAATTTATTTAAAAATTCGACGCCTAGGAGCACACCTCTTCCTTTGAACTGCCGTTCCATTCCACAAGAACCAGCTGAATGTGAAAATATCATGAGAATGACACCGCAGAAAGTCAAGAAGACACTTTATATAGGACAAATGGGTCCACTGATAACCAAGTAACTTCTTTTATGCAGTTGAACGTGGGAATTCATTCAGAGAGACGAGAAAATCTTCTATACACCGTGAAAGTTACTCGCAGTTGGGTACCTAAAAAGGACTAGTAGCTATACATATTTCGGTAGATATCGCGAAAACGCAACGAAGTTTGCGGGAACGCGTCGTTGCTTCTACAGTAACCGCAGCAGCCAATCGCGCACGGGCTCAGATGCATAAGCAGGGCATATGATTGGCTGCGCGTTTACGGTAGGAGCAGTGGCGCGTTCCCGCACCCGCGCTGCACCTTCCCTAATGTCCTACAGTGTGTCTTCGCAACATGTATCTTATATCTTCTCATTAATATTGTACTACTAAATGCAGTATCAGTCGGTAATGTAACGGTTAGATACAAAAAGGTTTGCGCAATTTTTTGGCGCGATTAAGAGCAATGCCCCTGATCGAGAGCAGGCAATGGATTGAGCTGACAAGGTCATCATTCCTTGCGACATCACAAACCGATCAGCTGGGAACAGACGTGGACACAACGGTGTTGTCGAAAAAGCGGGGAAAAAAAGTTAGAGAGCGATCTTGGTTGCCCAACCGCATCTTCGCTTATCAGCTCTTTCGTCATGTTGTTTGCCATTCTGTAGTGTACACTACAGACGGGCACAACTCTCGGGCAAACGTCCATTAGTAGACAGGTCGCCGCTCTGTCGGTTCGCTGCTATGTTCGCCCTCTTGATAGCGCTGCTAACCATCAGCGTGGCCTCCTATGTGTGGCTGTTCTACAGGCATGTCAAGCGCTTTCCCAAGGGACCCACGCCGCTTCCGATCATCGGCAACCTTCTTTCGGTTGGTTCTATTAGCAATTAATGTTCACCTTTCTATCAATTGTCTCTGAAGCGTTTCACAGCCGAAATTGTATATATTACTTACATTCTGATTAATGGAGACATTATAACAGTGTTTTGGAAGTATCCTCTACCCGAAATCTCCTAAAGCGTTCAGATCAATCTACGCAAACTACACGAGGATTTCGATCGGATTTCAAAGGACTACGGTTACATATTTACCGTGTGGCTCCCAAGGCCATGTGTTGTGATCATGAACCACGAGAGCATCAAAGAAGCTTTCACTAAGAAAGGTATGCATCAAAATTCTATCACATTTCCTCTGATATGAGAACTAAATGGAACAGTTTCTTCAATTCCAGACGATTTTCGAAGGAAACCTTTTCTGAAAGTAGTGCTTTTCACCTAATGAGAAGCAGTTCGCTGGTGTTTAGAAAGAAATTTTCCACATTTTATCCATTTTTCCAATTTTTTAAAAATTTGATCAAAAATGTGGGCAGTCAAATGCTTTATCAGGCTTGGTTTTAATCCCTATATTATTCGAACTTCAAGTGAATAGTGGAATCATTTTTTCCTTCTTCAACTTTTTAAAGGCTTCTATTCGCCTAGAAGAATCATCTTCTGCTTGATGAGTTCAGATTTGATTTGACATTCTGACGGACATCTCTTTACGTTTCTTGGGCTACATACTGTGAGAGAGCGATATTCGGCAGATTGAGGTATAAGCGAGGGGTAATAAAAATTCGTGTAGTTTGTCAGTTAATGTAAGATGGAAGGCATTGACAGGCACTTCGCTAAAGGAGAAAAGAGCTGTCTTATTCCAATGCTCAGCTTTCGACTTTTATCAACGAAATTTTAATTTGAAATGCAAAAAATTCCTCGTTTAGCATTTTCACATATCTCCACTTCTCTCGCCCTAAAGATGTGTCGTTCGTTAACAGATGGTACACTATGGCTCTAATGATCGGCGGTTTTCAACCAAAGATATATCGAAAAGAGAATTTTTGGCCTGAAAAACAAAAGGCATTTAGCTTAGAATAAATGTGTGATGGTTTTAGAAAAAAATTGGAAAGTCACCTTGAAACGCTGGTAACCTTCGCAGTTCTTCTTCCAAAACAGCATGACCATATAAAAGTTCAGCAATGAATAAATTTCAATCGTCTTACGACTTCCAACAACCATGGATTCCAAGCAAACGCTGACCTATGAGCTCGCTGAATTGGAACAGTACCGTTATGTAGGAACTATGTATGAGCCATAATCGAGGAAAGTTCTTGTCAGCTGCTAGACGTTCCCCGAATCAACATAGCGTGCGCTCAGGTCCCGTAGATTACGAGGAGAAATGATCGAGCCGGTCCTCGTCTGTTTCTATGCGAGAAATTGTCGAAATAAGCGAAGTGATAAGATGACCGCAGACAGGGGAGAACAGGCACCCAGCCAGGGAGAAAATGCCCGCAGATAGGGCGAAAGAGGGCAATATCAGCCGCTGCCTAGAGTGTTCAAGTGGTATTTTGATTCACTAGCGGAATTATTGGCGATGCCGTGATGGAGAAGCTTTCTGGTATACGAGGAAAGATTCTCCGCACATACAATAGTATGCATACCCAACGATAAACTCAACACCAGAGGTATTTCACGTAAAAAGAGCACACAAAGAAACGCTAGAAACGTTTTCTTGGAACTCAATTTATAATAGTGAAACGCTTAGCAGAACTGAAGAAGAAACGTTTAAGGAACCCGAGCAGTTAGATTAACGTTCTGATGTAGTGACTTGCGGAGCTGCTGGTCACCTAAATTTTGAGTTTTTTTTTTGAGTCACATGAAGCGGTGCCCTCCGACAAGATATGTATATGCGTTGCAAAGATGCTCAAAATCACAAATAAGGAAATGTGCAGTTTTGTGAGCTTATTTACGAAGTGGGATTTTTTTACGACGATCTTGGCTTCTTTTTTGGGCAATCGTTTCTTTCATCACTGAAACAGGATTTGAACGTGGACATTTCAACATTTCTCTGAATTCAAGTGCTTCTTTTCTTTTGTTTATTGGAACCAAACGGGTCAATCGAGTCGATATCACATTTCTGAATGAAACGTTTAGTTGTGCTTCTACACGTGAGAAAATTGTTGATCGACTTCCCATCAGATTTGTCCTTTAGAGGAATTATAATTTATTTTCCTTTATTCTTTCCATGAAAAGTCTAAACGTCCTTTGTAAAAGTCCCAGTGACATTCTCTTATAGTGGCGTCAATTCCTTCAAGGTCGCAAGTGTAGGTTTGCGTGATATCGCTGCGAATGATACTAGAGGTGAACTCAGAAATAGAACTAGGGATAGACATCTGACAGGACAATATTTCTGTGTGTGTGTGAATACGAAAGGTCAAAGACGAGCAAAAAAGCTTCTTAGTGTCTTCCGAAGGTTATGCGCGCGAAGAAGTAAAGGAGTTTAGAGAAATGAACAGTATAAAGAGCTCCAAGTAACGAAAGAGAATTCCTGGCCTGAAGGAAATTGTATTAAAAAGGCGGAACAAACAAACAGGCCTCCTTCTGCTAAGAAATTGCAAAGGATGTTAAGGCTACATAGTTCAGGGCTTTGAAAATCGCGTTCAGTCTCCAATTTGTCACCGATGTCAATCCGACAGAGTGTAGTGACCCCCACCACTTGGATAAGTGCTTTTTAATCTACGGCAATGGCATTCATAAACAAGTCAAATACCTGGCGAAGAATTTGAAAAGTATGGGTTAAGCAAAAATAATCGCTTCAACGCGAGGCTATACGATTCGCAATTCAGGAGACGACTTTTCCGGAAGAATGGGTTTGTTCCCGGATACGCTTTTCCAAAATGTGGAGAATGGAGGAATAGTCTTCTCTCAGGTGTGTGGATGGAGCTTTTTAGCTAGCTGGATGCCACGTTTTATACTGCACGATCTCACTATTGTCGTCTTCAGGGAGAAAACTGGAAGGAACAGCGACGCACATCTCTTCATATACTTCGTGATTTTGGCATGGGAAAGAACAAAATGGAAGAGCAGGTGTGTCTAAACTATAGATTATTTGTGGCTGAAAAAGTAAAATAAAAAAGAAAAGTGGGGTACGTGCCGCGAACATGAACAGCCTTCAGAGATCGGAGCCCACCAGCCATTCGGATCGCATTAAAATGGCATGCCTTCAAAGAGCATATGTGCGATGTATTCCGATTGGCTGGCATGTGTTGGGCCGGTGCCGGGCTTGGTTCTGATTAGCGGGGGCCACCACCTCCCAATGCTGCCCATCTTTGCGAGGTGAACCAAAGTAGTTGAACCATCTCATTCACATAGTTATAGGAACGCAGAATAGAACTACGTTTGGATATTTCCTTATTGATTCTAGTAGAACCGATTGAAATCGAGTCAATTGTGAAGGCGATTAAGCAACACAGGCGATTAGACTACACTAACTATTTAAATCAAAAGTGAAGGCACTAGCTTGCCAGTGATGCATTCGATTCTCGCCTCTGTGTTCGATGTGAAATAAATATCGTAGCCGAATGCGAGAATTCATAATTTATCATACTATACAATACCGCCCGCGTCGCGCGATCAAAAAGACGGTTTGCGACCGAAAAATCCGTCGCAAACTGTCGCATGGTCATAACTCCTTTAATTTTCAGTTGTTTGAGAAAATGTTAGCACCGTTCGATTCGTCTCCGCGAGATCTACACAAACATATACAAATCTTTACCAGACCATCGCGTTTTCACTGTGGGTGGTCTAAAAAGTAACTGCAACAGGCTTTTGCGATTAGAGCACCTTATTTCCCAGGACGTGCATGATTTCGGGGTATCTCAGGAATGGCAAATGTTGTCGGTCTGTCATGCCTGGAATGCTCCGAGAGTGTGCCGCGCACAATATATACAGGATCAAACCTATCAATCGAGTGTTAGAAAGCATGTTCACTCCGCTTCTATCTGCCCTTACTGGAAAATGTAAAGCCTTCAAGTCTATTTCGGACCGTTTGAAGAACTTTATCAGAAATTTTCCCCACCCCTACTAGGGAATTGCTCCAATCCGTCCCGGCGAGACTGAAGTGTGCGGTGTGTGCAATGCGTATAGAGATGACCTTTCAATCGATTGGGTTCGCAACTGGTAGAGTGAGCGTTTTGGAAGTTCTATCATAAATTTCCAGCCGTCCTGCTAAGAAATTGCTCCAAGGCTGTCCAGCTAGCCTTTGGAGTGCGCCGTGAACAATGCATATAGAATCGAAAAAATGCAGGTTAGCCTTGTGTGACACGATTTCTCCCAATTTCATTCGACCCCTTCGGGAAGATGCAGAGAGCTAACGGCCTACAAATGCGCAGGTGAGCAGAACGCTTGAGGTTCTTTACGACGATGTGCTCATATCTCCCAAGTTGCATAAACTGCCTTCGCCCATTCGTCATTTTAGGGCGGCGGATTTAGCGGTTGAAGTCTCCTGCCCCATACTCGACCATGTTTGGGTTTTCGACACTCACAATAACACCGTCACTATCAACTAATCTAAAAAAATCGATTTTTTGACGATCTCCCTTCGAGGACGTGGGCGTCCTAGGCTGAGCCTGCGCGGACGATGACGTCATCGAAAATAGATAAATAAATAAGAAATATAAAAAAATATAAAATAGATAGATTTCGAAGTTGGCCAAATTTTATCGTCCAAAATCGTCTAGGCGGTTATTTGGGGCGCTGATTACGAGTCCGATGTCCGTTTTTGAAAATTCCGCCGATTTCGGTAGATTTTAGATTTTCTTCTGGATAACTGAGGGTGGTTGGGTCAGAATCACCGACTTTGCTCAAAATTCGTGTAGGTTTGGGAACCTATTCGGGATGCCGAACACGATGCCAAAGTCCATTTGGCCGATTATGGCAGGAGGCCACCCATAGCAATAACTGAGGGTGATCGGTGATCCTGATCCGACCACCTCAAACGGGAAGTAACCTCCTGAAATTGGTGGAATTTTCAAAAACGGACGTCGGACTCGTAATCAGCGCCCCAAATAACCGCCTGGATGATTTTGGACGAGAAAATTTGGCCAAATTCGAAATTATCAATTTTCGATGACGTCGTCCGTCTGTAGCGGCCTCGAGCGGCCTCCCTCGATGCGAATCTGTCAAAAAATCGATATTTCCAAAATCGGTAGAAATTTATACCTTTCGATAGTGCTTTTCATGCTGAGCAGAACAGCGAGTGTCGAACACTCAAATATGGGCAAGTGAGAGCACAAGAAACTCTAACCGCTCTCTTCCGCCGCTTTAAACTGGCAGCTGAGGGCAATGCAGTTTAGGAAGCTGAGAAGCTATGAGCACGTCATCGTAAAGTACCTTAAGCGCTCTGTTCGCATATGCATTTCAAATCTGTTTGCTAGCCGGATCTTCTCGCAGTGGTCCACCGAATTCGAAAAAAATGCGTCACACAAGCCTCACCTGCATTTTCGCACACCTGTAACATCGCGTCTTTCTAAGCTACACCGTTCTACTTAAGTGTAGTATTAGACCATCTTACTGTCTACAAGACCCACTAGTTGCAGCCGAAACGATTCGAACTTGAAAGAGTTATTGCGCTCCGAACACGCCCGCGCGTACAATTTGCAAGCGGTCGCTCCCCTCGACTGAAAGGTTCGATTCTATATGCATTGTTCACGGCGCACTCCAAAGGCTAGCTGGACAGCCTTGGAGCAATTTCTTAGCAGGACGGCTGGAAATTTATGATAGAACTTCCAAAACGCTCACTCTACCAGTTGCGAACCCAATCGATTGAAAGGTCATCTCTATACGCATTGCACACGGCGCACACTTCAGTCTCGCCGGGACGGATTGGAGCAATTCCCTAGTAGGGGTGGGGAAAATTTCTGATAAAGTTCTTCAAACGGTCCGAAATAGGCTTGAAGGCTTTACATTTTCCAGTAAGGGCAGATAGAAGCGGAGTGAACATGCTTTATAACACTCGATTGGTAGGTTCGATCTTGTATACATTGTGCGCGACGCACTCTCGGAGCATTCCAGGCATGACAGAGCACAGACAACGTACGCCATGCCTGTGATACACCGATATCATACACGGGGAAATAAGATGCTCTAATCGCAAAAGCCTGCTGCTGTTATTTTTTAGACCACCCACGGTGAAAACGCGGTGGTCTGGTAAAGATTTATACATGTTTGTGTAGACCTCGCGAAGGCGAATCGAACGGTGCTAACACATTCTCAAACAACTTAAAATTAAAGGAGTTATGACCATGCGACGGTTTGCGACGGATTTTTCGGTCGCAAACCGTCTTTTTGACCGCGCGACGCGGGCGGTATTGTACATGTGCAAAAGAGCTTAATTATATAAAAAGGCCTAGTACACGTTTCTCAGCTACTGCTGCGTACAAAGAGAAACCGGCCTCTTGCATTTTGCAGGATAGCATCTTGAATAGTACTAAATTCTCATAGTTCTCCACTAAGAAGATCTGTATAATAACAGTTTTTCAGGTTTGCCTGTCTGCCCAAGAATTTCTTGCTTACCTCAACGGAGTAGAGGACAAGAGTGAAATAGACCTCCGGAATCCTATACAGGTTGGTGGCAGCATACTCTTATATTACTGATGGCAGCTGAAGAGAACTCATAATCGTCTGATAGCCCAAGCCATACCTGGTCTTGAATGGCCTTCTTGTTTATGCCAACTTCGTAGGAGGGAGGGAGAAATGCTAATTTGATATTGGCAGATGCTAGCTTAAATTCGAAAACATACGAGAGGGCACGAAGTAGCTCTGCAAATCTGATAGAACACCTTCCCCAAAGGTCTTGAATCATTTCATGGTCTTAGACCTATGGTATACTCCCGTCCGCCGTCACGCGGGATTGCATGGCGACGGCGACGGCTCGCGATGCGCCTCTTGAGGGATCGCTGTCGCTAAGGCTGACGCAGTTCGCGCAGTTCTGCAGATGAATATCCTTGCAGGTTGTTCTCTAGCACTGGTAACTACGTGGATTTCGCCTACGTTCTCCACTGTTGAAGATTGAAATCACCGACTTCTCGGACTTAACCTCGTTCACCGCGGACATGGCGAGACAGCTTGGTGTCTTTGTACATGCTGGTGGCACGCTTGCATAAGCTAAGGAACCGTGTAACATGCAGTAGACCTCATGAACACAACAATAGCAGTCGAACCGAAAAACAGTTATAGATCACTAATCAGACGGTAATGAGGGTATCTTAGGATGGCAGAGCTTTTCATACGGAGCACTACCACAATCGGAGTTATCACTACCAGAGAGGGATTTTTGACAAAGTACATACTGGAGCGATATGGCGTTAGCCATCACACAGTATTTTAGTTTAATTGAGTTGGAAACATTTCCTGCTTGAAGTTCATGACAATTTGGCTTGGCAAATTTTCCAGTCCTGAATTTTGGAAATTATTTAACCCCTTTATGTGTCACCTCTTCGCGGTGAAGGGGTGAACATCACTTTAGTGATGGCTATCCGCACATATGGTCACGCAGTACACGATGCTTTGTCGTATATGGGCGGCTCTCATGTATCCTTGGTCAGGAAATATAAGTAAACAGACCACCGCCATGGCTCAAACAACTGAACCCGCGCCCTAGTCCTCCGCGCGCCGGATGTGGTCTTCTACGACGTCGGTTGAACCCACCTCCGGCGAGGGGTCGTCTAATCTCGGGGCTAAACTATCAGGACGTTATTGGAATCGGACTACCGGAAACTCCCTCCCACCACGGCACGGAAACTGCCTACTTATCTGCACTTATAACTGTCTTACGTTCGCTTCTAAGAAGGATCTTCGGACACTGCTTTACAGAACCCGCAACTTCAAATATCGCCTAAATATTACGTTATCACCCTGCAGGAAACAAAGGCAGAACGGAAACTAGGACCGACCACAACGAGCTTCTCATTATCAGAGCAAAGGTGGACAGAAAGAATATTGGCGGAGTTGGATTTCTCGTCAATTCGACAGTGCACCACCTAGTAGACTCGTATAAGATCATCAGTCCGCGAGTAGCTGTTCTTCGTCTGAAAACCAGATCAAGGAACCATCTCCATCATAAATGAATATGCTCCAACATCTGCGGCCACAGATGAAGAAAAGGAGGAATTCTACAAGCTGTTCGAAAGGACTGTCAACGACGAGAAGAGCTACTACAAAGTTGTCGTTGGCGACTTTAACGCCATCGTCGGTACGAATGATCACGACGAATGGAGGCTAGGACCACATGGAACTTCCTCAAGGAACGAAGACGGAGAGCGCCTGATAGACTTCCTATCCGCGTGCCGTCTCTACCATGGAAATTCTATGTTTAAGAAGCCTTCAAGCCGACGATGGACCTGGGAAAGCCCAAATGGAGAAACACGTTCGGAGATCGACCCGTCGAACAGACTCCAGCGCCTGTTCTTACAAACAGGCGCTGGAGTCTGTTCGACGTCTCCGTGCTGCCTTCATTTGACACCGGCTCAGATCACCGTCTTGTCCGTGCGAAGCTGACTCAAAAAGAGGATGTTCAAGCGTGACACTCATAAACCGGCACCGGTGAGGATCCCCACATTCAAGTCTGAGAAGTTGGAATATGCGATAAAGTCGTATGATTGGAAACTTCTTGAAGATCCATCGGAGGACTACGACCTTCTCTCCAAAGGACTGTTGAAATGTGCTAGCAGCTCTTGTGAAGACACATCACCGTCTGCTTCAAGACTCAACGCACATGCGATTAAACTCTTGGAGCAAAGAAGAGCTGTTGAACTGGATCCTAATGCTTCCCATTTGGAAAAAGTCACTATCTCGAAGGCCTGTCGAATTGCAGTGAAGGAGTCCATTCAAGCCTACAGAAGATTGAAGCTGTTAGAAGCGGCTGGCAAAGGTTCAAGCATAAAGCGCTGCAAACGAGATCTCTGCGATCAGAAGGCAATAATGTCAGCCCTTGTGGATAAGGATGGAACAACGCAAACGTCTTGAAGAGCGATGGAGGCCATCGTTCAAGAATTCTACACAGATCTGTTCCGTTCTTCCATCACTGTGCCGAAATGCTTGATGCCACCAGCTGAGGAAGTACCTCCCATTCTGGAATCAGAAGTTGCTCATGCCATCAGAAGGATGAAGCCGGGCACTGCTCCCGGACCGGACGGCATTTCTGCTGATCTCCTTCGTGCGGGTGGCAGTGCTCTCTGCTCACTTCTTGCCGAGCACTTCAACCACTACCTTCGTCTTGGTAGTATTCCGGACACATGCAAGGAATCGAAAACAGTTCTAATCTTCAGAAAACCTCAGCAGGAGGATATCAACAACTATCGACCCATCAGTCTTCTCTCGGTTGTGTACAAGATCTTCACCAAGATACTGCTTAACCGCATGGAGCGTTGCTTGGATGAATATCAGCCAGTGGAGCAAGCAGGGTTTCGCAAAGATTTCTCCTGCATGGACCATATTCAGACTGTCTCACAGCTCATCGAGAGGAGCCGCGAATACCACATCCCACTTGCCCTTGTCTTCGAGGATTATCGGAAAGGTTCGACTCTGTGAAAATCAACGCCATCCATTCTGAACGCACTTGAATGCTGACGTACCATCGCCCTACATCCGACTTCTCGACGATTGCTTCTCGAACACATCGACTACCATCCAGTTGTTCGATCGAAAGCTTAAAATTCACGGATTAGCAGCCTTCGCTTCACCGACGATATTGTTCTTATCTCTACCAGCACGGCAGAAGTCGAAGAGATGCTGAACGAGCTCAATGTGGCAGGTATGAAGATTGGATTGGACATGAATATGTCCAAAACGCAATTTATGGTCAACCAGTGGTGTGACACGAGCCCATAAAGTGAAATGGAGTCGCTCTACAACAGCTCCACTCCTACGACTTTCTGGGAAGAGAGCTGAACATATGTAACGACCTCGCTATTGAACTCGCCAGCAGTAGACGCGCAGCATGAGCAGCCTTCAGTTCGATTCGCGAAGTCACCGATCAGGTCAAGGATGCCGGCCTCAGGGCCTCGATGTTCAACGCCTCTGTACTGCCTGCGATGTGTTACGCGACGGAAACCTGGCTCGACAACAAGAGAGAATCTCGCCGGAGCAATGCAAACTACGCATCATGCACTGGTGAGATGTCTTCTGAGGACAAGCGTTCGTCAGCAATGGCAAGAAGCCCTATGAAGCTCTGAGCTAAGGGAGAGAGAAGTCGCAATTAGCAGATCCGCTGCAGTATATAAAGAAGTCCAAATATCGCTGGGCCGGACACCTGCTTCGACGAAAGAACGATATGTAGATGGAGTCTCCGTGTCATAGAATGGCTCCCGAGAGACCATAAGAGACCACCGTGACGACCGCCAACGCGATGGGCAGACTCATTCTCAAGATCTTTCAGAGAGCGGAGTCTGCCTCACTGGATGCAAGCAGCCAGAGATCGAGCGGTCTGGAAGAGTTGTGGTCCCCGCTGAGAAGACCTCCAGCCGACAAAAGTACCATCAATGTATCAAAGTATATCAAAGTAAGAAAGTAGATTATAAGGATAGAGGTTGATGGTCTGTTCTAGAATATGTAAAAGTTTCATAAAACTTTCCTAAGTTACCAAAGTTATGTTCAAAAAATAAAAGTTTTTAATCAAGTTTCTCTTCTAAAGGATTGGTTAAATTGTGTGTAATGTTCCAAGAACGCGAGCCGCTAGGCACTGCACCCGATTGGATTATTGCGATTTTTGTTCGATTGATAGCAAAAATTCTGTTGGATGTCCTCATATCGCTGTTCCAAGTAAGCAGCTCTTACACTATCAATCAAACGAAATCCGCCACGATTTAGTTGGGGTCATGGCGCTATCTCTTTTTAATACACTGAGTGATTGCAGTCTCTATGCGCTTTAAAAAATTTATTTCGCTATTTCTCCTTCACAACTGAAAATTCTGTAATTTTAAAGTGTCACCTCCTAAAAGGGCAGGTGTATAAAAAATTTCAAAGAAGTCATAGTAAATTTCCCTCGAACAAAACTGGCAAGCTTACCATCTTGGGGAGCCTCTGTTTTATTGTGCAAAGCGCTCGTTTCAATTTAGGAGATGTTTAGTTTGATTTCCAAACTGTCAACCTTGTCTAAGAGTGTCCAATTGCACGTGAAAATTTATGGTACGTAACTTACTCGCACAGAAATGTGGTTTTCCGTGCCACATCCGCTGCGCTGATGGTATTTCTCTCGCCTGGATCGCTGACAGATGCTCGCTCTGTCGTCGAGTCCATCGTCGGCGAAACGCGGGAGTATACAATAGGCCCTGGATGCAATCTTAAAAGTTAGTCTTATTTTGCGTGAACCAGGAACAACAACTGGGCAGACTAATTGGATCTACTGCTGTCTTGTAGCTTTCTTGCAACTAATTTGGTAGTTGGGCTCAAGATAGCGCCGTCGAGGGAGGCTTTGGTTGTCGAGTGCACCTATTACCAGGTTCCTAGTTCGGATTTTCCGCTCGAACCCAAGCCTTCCATCCCTCCTACATTGCTAAGTTGGGACGTGCTGATAATGCTTTCACTTCATAATTACATCTTACTTGTTGTACAAACTTTAGTTATAAAGGGAAAAGGATAACAGTTAGGCGTTATTCAATCTCTTTCGGAACGGCCACGCACCCCACTTTTTCGAGAGGCAATTTGAAAACGAATTTGGTTTATACAATGAGTTGCAGAAATGAACGAGTCAGCATCCTTCATCCTTCCCAGTCAGGCTGTTGCCAATTCACCGACCCTGGAGGGATGGAAGGCTTGGGTGGTCTGGGTGGAAAACTCGGACAAAGAACCCGGAGTCGGGTACACATGGCAGATGGCGGCTCCTGTAACTGCGCTATCATGCACCCTATCATGTAATAAGAGCTGGTATAAAACTTACTTAGTAAAGAACAAACTGCACAGGCGACTGCAAAGGCCAACGTGAAGCACAACCAAAATCGGTGCGGAACGCTACTGATTTGGATATGATCTCTCTAGAACGCCACCTTCTACAGCACCCCTTGAAGTGGATTCTTACTATTGTTCTGCCTTCGAGAAATTTTGTCGAACGATTGAATGAACGAATAAATTCGATATCGACAATTTCCGAGTGAATGAACGAACGAATTCAACCATTCATCAATTTTTGCGAATGACCGAAAATCGAGTAAGCCCCATTTTTCGTTATTCCAATCTTCGAATAATCGAGCGATTTGTTCGAATCGGTTTCTGGGCTTAAAGATTGGAAGTTTATTCGGTATTCGATAGAAAAATCATTCGATTTTCGAATATTCGAGTTTGCTCCCTTTCGATGTTCGAATTCGAAAAAATATTCGAAAATGTAGTAATATCGAATATTCGACAATTCGAGTAATTATTCAAATAATAATTATTTGAACTTATTCGTTCGAGCATCATAATTCTAACCATTGGACTTTAAAGATCTTCGTCGTAAACGTCATCTATAGGACGGAACGCGCTGATGATGCACGTATTCATACTCACATCTTACTTGTTCTAAAAACTTCAGTAATAAAGGGAAAGGGCGGCGTTATTCAGTCCCTTTCGGAAAAAAAAACAAACAAAGTTATCATATAACTTTGTTCAAAATAAAGATTTTCTCAAGAAAACTCGCAATGGCTTTTAGCACCATCCTAGCTTTCATTCGGCATGCGACCGCTTCTCAAAATTTGCAGGAAGCCTTAAAATCAGCACCTAAATTAAGGAGGCTCTGAATTGCTTTGACCTGACCTACTACCGTCGCCGAGCCTCGCCTAATTGTGTCCCCAGGCACTCCCAGTAGAATTCTAAATTTTTGAAACATAATTAAATTTTATTTTCCTGCCGTTTATGTCCTTCCCCTTGTTACGACAATTCATATGATAGCAAATTGGCCGGAAAGCGTCCATTTTGAGTTTGCTTCAAGATCGCCGATTTCGATTACTTGAACGAAAGAGTTCTCAGTCAGAAAGCTGTGATGTAGCCTGCTGTCTAGTTATTTTAGAGGTGATAAAAATGGCATGAAAAATGCATGTTTCAAGGTAATTTTAAGCATTTGCATGCTGGTTGCAAAGCAGAGCTGCAAGTAAGGGAACGTTGCCTAGGCGGATCGCCGGATTTAGGCGTTAATATCTAGGCTCTGAGCGACTGCGTTATAGTGAGAACGTGTGCACTAGCTACCCACATTGTAGAGACTCCGTGTGTCGAATACCGAGAAACATGGTAATCAGGTGAAAGAATTTCAGCCAGTTAAAGTGACGACTTTGTCCGAAAGTGTGACTGTGCTTCAGCAGCGTTTCCTGCTCACTCCTCGCAGAATTCAAGCTGGCCAACAGAGTATTGTAATTCCATGATATTTTCACCCAAATTTTTCAATCAATCCGGACACTAAGTTTGCTATCATATGAATTGTCGTAACAAGGGGAAGGACATAAACGGCAGGAAAATAAAGTTTAATTATGTTTAAAAATATAGAATTCGACTGACAGTGCCTGGGGACACAATTAGGCGAGGCTCGGCGACGGTATTAGGTCAGGTCAAAGCAATTCAGAGCCTCCTTAATTTAGGTGCTGATTTTAAGGCTTCCTGCAAATTTTGAGAAGCGGTCGCATGCCTAATGAAAGCTAGGATGGTGCTAAAAGCCATTGCGAGTTTTCTTGAGAAAATCTTTATTTTGAACAAGGTTATCATGACGTTTGCGACGCAAAAAACGCGTTTTTGCGTCGCAAACGTCAATTGGTTGAGCGTTTAGCGGTGGCACTGTACAATGACTTGCGAAGATGGACGAGTTAATGTTTCATTTTTCCCAGTCAAGCCTGCTGCCAATTCACCGACCCTGGAGGAATTGACAGCTTGGTTGGCCCGGACTGAAAATTCGAACAACGAATCTGGGATCGGTGCGCCTTCTGTAGCTGCGCTATCATGCTTCCTAACCTGTAATAATGGCTGGTGAAAAAATCAGTAAGGAACAAGCTGCACAAGCTAATGAGACGCAGTAAGGAAGAAGCGATCGCAGAGGCCAACATGAAGCACTTCAACCAATATTAGTATGGAGGACTACGGCTATGATCTCCCCACCGTGTTATCTTCTACCTGCTGAACACCAGCAAGTAGTTTTTCTGCGTATTGAAGGTATTCGTCGCAAACGTCATCAATAGGACGCTATACGGATTCGGATACAGCTATGAGCAGAGCGATCGACTGATGGAAGCGGCTGATGCTCTGAATGTAGTGTTTGACGGAACTCGGTGAGGCAGATACAGGAAAGCCAGGTCTACTGTTATGACCATTCAGAAAGCCCTGTTTAGGAGCAGCAAACTGATTTTCTTCTCTCAAGTGTTTCCAATTGTTCTTCGCGTCCCGTTTCTGCGCCGTGCAATCAAGGACAAATTCGAAAAGCAGATGGATGTGGTAAGGAGACTTTTTGACAGCCTATGTTAGTAATTTCTCAGCGCAATGATTTTCTCCTTTCTGAAGAACTAGGACGTGGTGTAATTACCATCTGTGTAAAAGCACTTTCAGTGCGTAATTAGGAACTATCACTACTGATTGCTTTAACTACTTGGGCAAACTGGAGAAAATTTTCTTCTCGCAGTACTTACCCTAAACATAATGGAGAAGAAAAAGCACTGATATGCTCCGTAATGGCCCTCAAAATAGTAGATTGGGGTCCGTGTAAAATGTTGGTTTAGTTTAGGCAGTTTTTGTTATCCGTTTCTAGAAACTATTTAAACTAAATTTGAAGATGAATCAAATAAAGTACTTGATACGTTCAGATAAAACGAATCGTGAAGGAGGACGTGGAAAAAGTTCTGCAGTCATGGGACGATACCCAGCAACCGGAATGCTTTGTTCACTCATACTACCTAGAAATGAAAACCAATCCAAATCTGAAGTAAGGCACCTACCTCTTAAAGTTTATTACTCTGTCCTCACTGGTTATCAGATTATTATAGAAAACTTTCAGCTTCGAGAATCTTTTGAACGTCTGTTCGGACATTTTTCTTGCTGGACAAGAGACTACTGCTACAACATTGAGATGGGCGGCACTTATTCTAGGCAAGCATCAAAATGAGCAGGTGAGAATCCCAACACGAGCAATAACAATAAATGGTTCTGTTGATCGTTCGCTTTCGCTACGATTTGCTGTTGAAATTTTTTGGATTGGATAGAGGCAGTTCAAAAACTTGGAAATGACGTGAAAGAAGAAATCTTGTAGAGACTAGAGTAAAAAACGTTTTATGCTTCAGAACAAGATTCGTCAGGAGATTCTGTCCGTTTTGGGCAAAGACGGCGTACCGAGCATGTCTGTGAGGCAAAGACTGCCTTATACTAGGTACGAACATTAAGTCATTTGATAGAAACCCTTGGAAAGTGGGATTGTGAAGTGTAGCGAAACATCAAAACAGCTCCAAGTGTTAGAACAGCTGTTTATATCTGTTTGAAAAATACTATCGAAAATGGAGTTAAACAATAGCATTAACCATCTATCCAAAAGGAATCTTCTCTATTTTTGATACTGTTTGCCAAAATTTTTAAAATACGAAGTCGGGTGAGGGGAAGAGCATTTCGTTATTAAACGCTGGTGGCGTAAGGCGTAGCATTGCTGCTCGCAAGGCAGAAAGTGCGGGTTCGAGTCCCGCCTTGCGCAAAAGTTTTGATCGCAACAAAACATCCTGTAACAACATATCTTATAATCCGCCGCAAGGACATATCATGAATATTACTGATATAGGTCACACCACTGGAGAAAATAGTTGAAATTCTAATCGTTCCGTAAGATGAATTTTTCATCTATTTTGAGAGTACTGCAGAACATTTGTCGCTGTATTGTACAACAACCACCTGAAACCAGTTTTTTAAACATATTAATGGCAACACACAACATTTCGAGTACAAGAAGATAAGGGCTATCATCTACCGCGCGGGCATCATCACCACCTATGTGTCAAATACCACAGGGCTAACCGACGTCGCCGACATCGCATCCGCGGGCCATGTCGGGCTAGCCGGTCTAGCAAGGAATGCTTGTCCACCCAGCGTCAGTCGTTGGCTTCCCGACGCCTGAAGCTGGACGTGCGGACCAGGCTTGCCGGCATCGGGTATGACGGGCCACGCTAGGGACGTAGCCCAACCCTAGCTGGGAATGCGAAGCCTCTATAGCGTCGAGAATGTTGAAACGTGCGCCTACTCCAAATTGATTCCTAGCTTAATACCGCTCACATCCCAGTATAGCACTCAGAAGAATGTCCTCAGCACTACTTCTCCGTCTAGCGTTGTGTTCACACCCCCCCCCCCCCCAGCCCGTCAAGTCTAATGAAATATGTGATATTGCTGCCCAAGTCCCCAGTTTGAGTCACGATGTGTGATGAATTATGGAAAAGTTGGCTTACGACAAAAATGCTGTTCTCTTCCGTATACAGTAAAATGGAAAGTGGTCAAACCGCTGCCGAAAACTGTCGATCCAGGGACAAGACTTGGTTGAAAACGCAGCAGGTCACAGCAGCGTTCATAGGTAGCCTGTCTTGGTCCACTACTGAAAATTGGATTACCTCGGCAGGTAGAAAAAGCATAGTAACGCAGCGCGAAGTAAATACGCCCGTACCATTAACCACTAATTTTGAGGGACGTACGGGAAGAATTATATTCGAAAGCCTGGTGTAGTCCAAAAATTTTCTGTCTCTGATTTTCCTACTTGCAATGAATATGGCGTTCAAAGTTCGACAATATCGATGAAATAGTTTGAGAAACGGTTTCGCCCCTACTTTCCGGGGTTTCATGTTGCATCGCGGCAACAGTGAATGACGGCCGAATGAGCTGAGGTGCCCCGGCATGTTAGCCGAGGCGATGACTCAGAGCGACATGCTCCCGCAACGATGTCCCGGAATTACACCTTAAAACTACGATGGATAACTAGGACGGATTTTTTTCTGGTTGTAAGTGTACCAAATTCTGCTGAATTTATATATTATAGTAGGATAATAGTTGCATAACCGTGCTTAACATTTTCATTTAATAGGATTTCAGAAAAATTCGTTGGATATTGTGAGGAACAGAGAGGGTGAGCCTCATGCTCTAGAGTTGCACTAAAGTTCTTAGTGGAAGGCAATTCACTAGAAGTGAAGTAATCAGGCGAAGCAATTAAAACACGAGATCGCGCCATGCACTCCAAAAGTTCACCGCAGCTTTTATTTGATCGATCAGCGTCGGTTGCGGGTTCCGTCCGCACCCGACTCTGGTCCGGCGGGCCACGCTAGGCTAGCTGGCGTCACCGACGTCGGGATTGGTGAGCCATGTGGGGTCAGAAACCCATCCCAACGTCCAGCCCGTTAGCTTCACCACAACCCAGCGTCGGTTGCGGGCTCCGCCCGCACCCGACTCTGGTCGGGCGGGCCACGCTAGGCTAGTAAGCTTCGCCGGCAACCGGCGCTGAGTAAGGAAGCATCCCTATCGTCGATAGCAAAAAAAGGTGCCGAAAAGAGTGACCGGCTGTAATTCTGCACAATCTAAAGAGATTTCGGTTTCTGACTCATCAACAGTTCACCGACCGGTAACGGTGAAAAGTACCGCCAAACCTCTGATACAAGATTCATCAGCATCAGGTTTGGCGGCACTTTTCACCATTACCGGCCGGTAAGCGGTCGAAGGTTCTGGCCCTGGAGTCGTAGCTTCCCTGGTAGTGGGTAGTGGTCAAGGTAGGGCGGCTGACGTAGAGGAAAATTGAATACAATAAACGCCTACCGAGAGGCAAAATAACAAAAAAAGTGCAGCCGGTTGTCATTCTGCGCAGTGAAAAAGGATTCAATATCTGGAGTCGTAGCTTCCCAGGTAGTTGGGTGGTGATAAAAGTATGGTGGTAAACATAGAGGTAAATTGAATACAAAAAACGCCATCTGAGAGGTAAAATAGCAAAAGAGCTGCAGAGGGGAGCAACCGGTTGCCATATGCACAGTGGAAAAGGATTTAACTTCTGCAGTATTAGCTTCCCTGGTAGTGGCTTAGTGGTAAAAGTATGGCGGTAAAAATAGTGGAAAGTTGCACCAATGAGAAGAGCTGGGAAGGGACACTGAGGTATCACCACTAGACACGTACTGCGAAACATCTCGTCATCTGGTGGATGTTCTGTGGTGTTGGGGTATAACCAATAGAGACCTATTTCGAAACGTCTGGGAGTCGATGACAGTCGATGCTAAACAACAGTCTTGGACAACTGTCAGGCGTTTTGGTGTTCGACAACTGGCAACCAAACCCAAAACTTGGGTGATTAAACGCGAGGCAAGCAGTATACGAAGTACAGGTGACTAACAACAAAAAACCCTTTCTCTTTTGTATATAGGGGATAGTGTAAATGCCACTTACATGAATCACCAAAGGGGGGATCCAAGCGATAAGTAGGATGCATGAGTGGGCGGGAGAAACTGATGCATGCGCTCAACACAACGAACTTCGAGTAGGATAGCAGCAACAGGAATGAGCTGTGACCTCGACCGGTGTATCCAGGCGGTGCTCACCCCTCGGCGCTCCCCTTCGGAGAGAGAAGTCGAGATCCTGCCTCAAACATGGGTGATTAAAACATCGAGTCCGCGACGTTTACGAAGTTCCGAAGAATTGCAATCAGTCAAAAAACCCTCCTCTATTATATATTATCAAATATAGATGGTGGTGACGCCCGCCCGGTAGATGACGAGGCGTATCTCGCGTACTCGTGGGAAGGTACGCATAATTTTGTTGCGGATTTTTGCAAATCGATTTTGTCGCAGTTGAACGGCAGCGAAATCGAGTGATTACCAAATTAAACCCTCATAGGGAACCGGGACACGTGTACGAATTATTTCAGGATGTGGTCCATCTAGCGAGCCTCTTTCATAATTGGCCAGTTTTCTTCCTCCAGAGCTCCTTTAATTACTCCGTCTCTGCTCTCCTGCCACATTTTCATATTGACTAGACCTGTATTCACGTTTTGGTTTCCAATACGCAAAGGCAAGAATTAAACAATTTTCAAGCGCAACACTGATTCGTGTATTAACTACTACAGCGCGCACTTTTGTGCGATAAAGGGAAGCGGCATCGAAACCCATTTGAATGGGAAAGCTTCATGTCTGAAAGAAGTAGAACTATAGTAGAACTGTATGACGACGCTGCACTTGTTAGTTAATATTACTTTTACTCTAGAGGCTTTATTTGTTTCTACCAGTTCAAAGCATACGCTGCAGCAAGGAGAGTATTACATAAGTCGAGCAGACTGTTAAACTGACAAGGGAGGGATACTAGGTGACCATGGGACGTTGAGAAGGGATAGATATGACTGGATGCGGCTTCGAACGCTGATTCCAAATATTGTTTCGTTTCTGCTGCGGCATCTGTGAAAGGAGTTATGGACCGTTTTCAGCGTTGTTACGACCTCAAGCAGCCTGGTGTCAAATTCATCAACGATACCGCTGGTATCATCTTACCGCGGATTCACCATACCGGTCTGCGTAGTATGTGATGCAGAGAGATGCAGGGATACAGAGATACAGACACGGCAACAGATATATCGTTACCGGCCGTGAGCGGTTGATGAATTTCACCCCTGGAAACTGCCCTGCCGAGCAGTGGTGGGGCAGATGGTAGAGGAGCGGCGTGGTGAGACTGGATTGTTTATGTTCCGAATCCCCTATGATGCAGGATTTTTGCACTTCCTGAAGAAGAACTGCCATATCAATCAAGACTCTTTATGTCAAATCGCAAAGGAAAACCACACTTACTTACCGTGGGTGATCAGTGCGTTAAGCCGTGGCCCCTGGCCGAATATTTTTCGAGACACGGGATCGGTAAGACCAATACTGGACTAATCTTCCAAACTAGATAAGTCGGCAGTACTGTGTGCTGGCGTGTCTTTTGGAGGAGTCCGGTCCTTCCGATACTTCTCGCGTTCCTACAAGGCAAGAGAAGAAGATGGTCATCAGTTTCGCATCCATCTTGCGAGATGAGCAATGCGGGAGCATCGAAGTAAATGATGAAGAAGGTACCAGTGTGTTTTGTTGTTTGTTTCGCCATGTTTTCAGCAACTATATCATGATAAACTGTATCTTCGTGCCAGTCTGAAGTTGTCAATATGAAGACGAGTTCTTTCTGGTTACGTTCTCCGTTGGGCTTTGACATAGAGTGCTCTGGTTGATTGTGGCAGATCCTTTTTGGGAAGTGCAAAGATCTTGCATCATAGGGGATTCGAACCATAAACTACCCGGTCTCACCACGCCGCTCCTCTACCATCTACGCCACCACTGCTCGGACAACAAGGCAGTTTCAAGGCGACTTGAGCTCGTGGCCACTCTGAAAATGGTCTATAACTTCGGTCCTAGATGCGAACAGCGGAAACGGAACATATACTTGGAATCAGCGTTCGAAGCCGCATTCAGTGATATGCATGTCACTCAAAGTCTCATGGTCACCTAGTATCCTTCCCTTGTAAGTAAGTATTAAAATAGCAAATATAAAAAAGGAAGGGAAAAAAGAAAGAAGAAGAGGAAAGAAAAAGAGGACAGGATTTGTGAAAATTGAGGAAGATGGAGGAAAAGTATAAATGATTTCCTAATGCGCTTATCGTGCAAGTAAATGGCGAGAGCTCATAGTCGCTGAGAAAGTTTTAGCGGAAAAGAACACGGTGCAGAACAGAGAAATTCTTCTACCAACGATTGTAGTAACGATGTTTCAGTGCAGCTGCTTTGGAACTCCAGCGATTCGCCAACATCATTGCTATTAATGCTCCCCATCGAACTGTCAGAGATACATGCATAGGTTCTGTTCCCATACCGGCCGACACCATGGTGCTCGGAAACCTATACAGCGTAATGACAAATGAGGACGTTTACAAGGATAGTGACAAATTCATCCCTGAACGGTTCCTCATGGATGACGGCGTTACACCAAACAAGGCATGGTTTGCTTCAAATTTTGGCTTCTTATTTAGAGCATCATGTTTTTCTCATGCAGGGTACGCGTTCTTAAGGCTTTTTAAATTTTGCTCATTGTTCCAGATAAACCCCGAGCTCTTTTTGAGCTTGCTCTGGAATGTTTTGATCGTCTGGTCTTTGCTTATCGGTTTCGGAGCTTGCCTGCATAAGATACGCGTTTCAGAAGGCAATCGAGCACTTCTGTCCGTTCTCGATAGGAAAGAGGCTATGTGTAGGCGAAGGACTAGCCAAAATAGAAATCTTTATCGGTTTGGTGACATTGCTGCAAAACTACAAGGTAAGTGGGAAGAGAAGCCAAGTTGTTTTGAACTCAACTGTCACTCGTTTGTTCAGATCGAGGCTGTGAAAGGACGAGAAATCAGCTTAGAATCGACACTATCGACTGTGCTGCTACCAAAGCCGCAATCGCTGTGCTTAACACCAGTATAGCATTCACACTGCCTTCTTGTCTATTTTCTTATAATTCTTTTTGGCTGTTAATATCAAAATAAATGTTATCGGATTCTCTTATACCAGGCATTCGAAGTTTTATAATAGATCATACTATTAGAAAAATAATATGGATTAAAAAATTAGAGTAAAATATGGTATAGCTCAGTTGGCCACATTAACTCGTACCTAAAATGAATTATACAAAATCTAAAGCTTCCACAGCACAATTTGCTCACATGAACGTATGGTTACTGTCAGTTAAAACAAAAATTCTTTGGAAAGAATCAGTAGGTGGCATAGGAACCTAGTCAATTCAGTTTACGTCTCTTAGAGATTGAGTGTTGTTGTTCCAAGCTTTGTATCGTATAACTTTTCGTCATCTGTGGTATCGTGAAAATGAGGCACAGTACCTGCCATGTTCACAGCGCCTGCTGCTTTTCTAGGTGTGTATGTCTCCTATGCTGTTACTGCGCAGAAATTTTGCAGCTTTCAGTCTAATTCAACCGGCTAAAGTGGTAGGGAAGTTGAGTGACCTGATTGAAAATATGAGGCAACTGCTTCTACTACGAAAGATTTGGGTTTCCGTTATACATTCATAGGAACTACAGATTTCAGCAGAGTGTGGCATCAATTGAGGCGTGGTAGCGCAGTCGGAAGAGAGCCCAGCTGTTGCGTGCACCCGATTCGAGGTTCTTGGTTAGGATTTTCCCCAAGTCCTTCCGAGCCTTCATTCATCCGGGGTCGGTGTATTGAGACCACCTTCTTGCGGAGTATGGAACACTGACTTGTCCATCGGCTCCCTTCGCAAGTCATTACATGGCCAAATACGTGTTCAAACCGCCCCCACGACATCCCGCAGAAGTTGAATGCGCAGCAGATGACTACGATACAGCTAGATTGGGAACGCTACCTGTAAACCTTTTCCGGAGGCAGCCGTTATTAGACCCTTTCCAAGGAGAGTTACAATCACTTCACCGAAGTACAAAAGTGCAACACATCCTTCGGTGTACTTGACATTCTCCATTAGTCGACAATCGCTTCCCAACAAGCGCTTCTGGGACTTCGGCTACAGATTTTTAACAGCTCAAGCAATAGAACGCTTTTATGTGGTATTACATACGTTGGACAAAAAGTTCCGCCGATCTTTTTTCACTTTTCCATGCTTAATATACGACTAAAATAATGAATAATATAAGCACTCCGGCAGCGCCCTGGCGGATGGTCAGCACAGAATTTCTGCCAATTTTGAAATTTAATGAACCAGCAATGAATTTCTGTACAACTAGTAGACTTCTCGCTGTTGAACGATATAAAAGACAAGCGGCCGCTCCCGCATTTTTCAGTGAGGCTACAGGTATTCTGACGGACCAGCAATTGACTTCACTTCTACTTGAAGCTTCGAAGACTTCATGAGGAGCACCAGCAGTCGCGTCGAGACCTTCTGACGACCGATGAAGTCTTTGCACTACCTCTTAAGTGGTACGAGACACTGGTGACCGCAGGAGAGAAACCTAGACGGAGAAGAAATAAAACTGTGGTATAGACCAGGAGGCTATAAAATTTCGTTAAAAATCGAACCCAAGGCTTAAGCCTGATCCTTCTAATTAAAGATACAAGAAAAGCGTTATATCTATCTTCGAAGTATGTCGCGAAGAAGTTCGCAGTTGAGCGTTGGTGGTAGACTGCAGCTCTCTGACGTCACCCGAAATCCATCCAGTTTCTAATAGTTCCATTAATTCTTAATTCATTAATGCAACGCCTTAACCGGACTCTTCGTTTTTTCCTAGCAAAAATTTCAGGGTTTGTATTGCACTCGAAGATCCGGGAGCTTTCTCTTACGCAGATAGGTCGTTGTACTAGGTTGTAAGCAAATTCTTCCGCCACTCACTTTGGCGTTCCGCCAAACTTTTGAAAGTGGTCTGGAACCTTTACCCAATAACGCATACATAGGCTGGCCTACGATCCACCTCTATTGCCATATGTGCTCTGTTATGCCAGGAATGCCCCAAGAGTGCGCCGTGCACAAAGCACACAGAACCTAACCTAACAATCGAGTGGGCGAGCGCATGTCCCCTGCGCTTCTATCTTCTCTTACTGGGAAATTCTCAAGACTATTTCGAACCGTTTGGAGAAGGTTCTCAGAAATTTCTAGGCACCACACTCAGGATTAGCTCCAATCTGTCCCAGCGAAATTTTGGTGTTTTGGTGTTGGTTTTTGGAATTTTGGTGTTGGTGTTTGGAGAGTTTTGTCAGAAATTTGCAGCCGCCCTAGTCAGGAGTTGCTCTAAGGCTGTCCAGCGAGCCTTTGGAGTGCGCCGTGAACAATGCATACAGATTCGAACCTTTCAATCGAGGGGGGGGGGGACAGCTTGTAGACTGAGCGTTTGGGGAGTTTTATCAGAAATGGACAGCCTTAGAGCACCTCCTTTATCAGAAGGGTCTTGCCGCCCTACTCAGGAGTTGCTCTAAGACTGTCCAGCTAGCCTTTGGAGTGCGCCGTGAACAATGCATACAGATTCGAACCTTTCAATCGAGGGTGGGGCAGCTTGTAGACTGAGCGTTTAGGGAGTTTTGTCAGAAATTTGCAGCCATCCTAGTCAGGAGTTGCTCTAAGGCTGTCCAAAGAGCCTTTGGAGTGTGCCGTAAACAATGCATACAGATTCGAACCTTTCAATGGAGGGGGCAACCGCTCTCAAATTGCACTCACGGGCGTGTTCGGAGCGCAATAGCTCTGTAAAGTTGGAACCATTCAGGTTGCAGCTAGAAGGTTTTGTAGGCAGTCCAGCGGTCTGTTAGTACGCTAAAGTAGAATGGTTTAGCTTGGGAGTGGGCAATGTTATAGGGGTGCGAAAATGCAGATGAGGCTTGTGTGAAGCATTTCTTCCGACTTCCGTGGAATACTGCGAGAAGACGCGGCGAGCTAACGGCCTTAAAATGCGTACGAGAACAGAGAGCCTAAGGTACTTTACTACTGATGACGAGCTCATAGCTCCTCAGCTGCCTAAACTGCCTTAGCCTCAGCTGCCGTTTTAGAGTGGCGAAAGCTAGCGGTTAGAGTTTCTTGCGCTCCTACTGGCCCAGATTTGAGTCTTCGACACTCGCAATGGCACCGTTCCGTTCAGCATGAAAATCGCTATCGAATGCTATCAACATCGACCGATTTTGACAACATCAATTTTTGACTGTTTCGCATCGAGGACGAGGCCGCGGCGGAAGGACGATGACGTCATCGAAAAATCGATGTCTTCGAGTTGGACCATGCTTGATACCATTCGATAGAGCTTTTCATACTGAATTGAAAGGTTTCATTTGGAGTGGGAAAAACGGTAATATGAGCGAGTAATAGCGCGGAGACCGTCAGCCGTTGTTGCGCTAAATTGCACGATGCCGTTAGCTCCCCGCGTCTTCTCGCAGTGGTCCACCGAAATCGGAAAAAAATGCGTCACGCAAGCCTCACCTGCATTTTCGCACCGCTCTAAAATTGCCACCTCCTAAGCTAAGCCATTCTACCTTGGAGTACTAACAGAACGCTCGACTGCCTACAATACTCACAAGTTGCAGCCGAAACGATTCGAACTCGACAGAGTTATCGTGCTCCGAACACGCCCTCGCGTGCAATTTAGCGCAACAACGGCAGACGCTCTCCGCGCTGTTTCTCACCCAGATTACAGTTTTTCCCACTCTAAATGACACCATTCAATTCAGCATGAAAAGCTCTATCGCATGGTATCAAGCATAGCCCAACTCGAAGACATCGATTTTTCGATGACGTCATCGTCCTTCCGCAGCGGCCTCGTCCTCGATGCTAAACAGTCAAAAATTTATGATTCCAAAATCAGTCGTAATTGATACCGTTCGATAGCGCTTTTCATGCTGAACGGAGCGGTGCCATTCCGAGTGTTGAAGACTCAAATCTGGGCGAGTAGGAGCGCAAGAAACTCTAACCGCTAGCTTTAGCCACTCTAAAACGGCAGCTGAGGCTAAGGCAGTTTAGGCAGCTGAGGAGCTATGAACACGTCATCAGTAGTAAAGTACCTTAGGCTATCTGTTCTCGTACGCATTTTAAGACCCTTAGCTCGCCGCGTCTTCTCGCAGTGGTCCACGGAAGTCGGAAGAAATGCTTCACACAAGCCTCATCTGCATTTTCGCACCCCTATAACATTGCCCACTCCCAAGCTAAACCATTCTACTTTATCGTACTAGTAGACCGTTCTGCTGCCTACAAGACCCACAAGTTGCAGCCGAAACGATTCGAACTTGACAGAGCTATTGCGCTCCGAACACGCCCGCGCGTGCAATTTGCGAGCGGTCGCCCCCCCCCCTGGATTAAAAGGTGCGAATCTGTATGCATTGTTCACGCCGCACTCCAAGGGCTCGCTGGACAGCCTTAGAGCAACTCTTGGCTAGGGCGGCTGCAAATTTCTGACAAAACTCTCCAAACGCTCAGTTTACAAGCTGCCCCCCCCCCCCTCGATTGAAAGGTTCTTCTTCGTCCGCATTGTACACGGCACAAACCAAAATTGGACAGATTGGAGCTAATCCTAAGTGTGGTGATTAGAAATTTCTGAGAACCTTCTCCAAACGGTTCGAAATAGTCTTGAGAATTTCGCATTTCCCAGTAAGAGAAGATAGAAGCGCAGGAGACATGCGCTCGCCCATTCGATTGATAGGTTAGGTTCTGTGTGCATTGTGCACGGCGCACTCTCTGGGCATTCCTGGCATGGCAGAGCACTGCCGACGTACGCCATCTTTGAGATACTCCGAAAGCACGCATATCCTAGGAAATAAGCTGCTCTAATCGCCCGTCCAGTCAATTTTGGACCACCCACGGCGAAAATATGGGTGTTCCGGTCAAGTTTTACACATGTTTGTGTAGATCTCGAAGAGACGAATCGAATGGTGCCAACCTTTTTTCAAAAACCTAAAACTGAAGGAGTTATGGTCATGCGACGCTTTGCGACGCTATTTTTGCGTTTTTTCGCCCGCTTTTGACCGTGCGGCGCGAGCGGTATTGTAACTTCTCTTATGCAGTTGAATGTGAGAATTCATTCAGAGAGACGAGAAAATATTCCACACAGCGTGAACGTTACTTACTGGTTTACTAATTCGATTTCCAAAACGAACTATAATAGTAACTATATCTCGGTACATGTCGCGAAAATGCACAGCAGGGATATGGGAACGCGCACATCTACACAGGTTCAGCTGCTCAGGCAGAGCAAACGATTAGCTGCCGCGACTACGGTAGGAGCAGTGGTACGTTCCCTGATCCCCAGCGGTGTGTCTTCGCGACATGTAAGTTATATCTCCTCACTAATAATTACGGTATCAGTTAGTAATTTTAGATACAAACGCACATTATCGATAGCAGGTATTGGACTGTTTACGAGGTAAGCGTTCCTTGTGACATCACAAACCTGTCAGCTGGGTACAGACGTGGACAGAACGCTGTTGTCGAAAAAGAGGAGAAAAAAGAAAAAGTTGGAGAGCGATCTTTGTTGTCTAATTGCATCTTTGCTTATCAGCTCTTTCGTTATTTGTTTGCGATTCTGTAGTGTACACTATATACGGGCACAACTCCCGGACAATTGAACGCCCATAAGTAGACAGGTCGCCGCTCTGACACTCCACTGCTATGTTCGCCCTCTTGATAGCGCTCCCAACTGTCAGCGTCGCCTGCTATGTGTAGCGGTTCTACAGGCATGTCAAGCGCTTTCCCAAAGGACCCACGCCGCTTCCGATCATCGGCAACCTTCTTTCGGTCGGTTCTGTTAGCACTCACTTTTCTTCCAAAGTTTTTTTCAGCCGATATTGTATATATTACTTACATTCTGATTAATGGTGACATTATAACAGTGTTTTGGAAGCATCCTTTACCCGAAATCTCCTAAAGCGTTCATATCAATCTACGCAAACTACACGAGGATTTCGATCGGATTTCAAAGGACTACGGTTACATATTTACCGTGTGGCTCCCAAGGCTATGTGTTGTGATCATGAACCACGAGAGCATCAAAGAAGCTTTCACTAAGAAAGGTATGCATCAAAATTCTATCACATTTCCTCTGATATGAGAACTAAACGGAACAGTTTCTTCAATTGCAGACGATTTTCACTACTTTTCTGAAAGTAGTGCTTTCCACCGAATTAGAAGCGGTTCGCTGGTGTTTAGAAAGAAATTTTCCAAATTTTATCCATTTTTCCAATTTTTTAAAAATTTGATCAAAAATGTAGGCAGTCAAATGCTTTATCAGGCTTAGTTTTAATAAGAAATATAAGCGAGGGGTAATAAAAATTCGTGTAGTTTGTCAGTTATTGTAAGATGGAAGTGGGTTCTTTCGGTGGGTTCTGTCATCACTCTCTACTAGGGAAGGGTTTCGACCTCCCATGGAACTTCGAGATGATACCAGGATCATTAGAAAGAGCTCGGAACGCTGATTACGAATATGGGTGTTAAAATTGCAAAATGAAATTCCTGAGCGAGTTATGGCCTGCCGAATGCGACGGGCCTCACTACAGGCAGGCCGTGCGATGCACCTGGCGCGAGAGTGGTGAGTCATCGGGGCCCCGTAAGAGGGGACCGCCAGTTGCGGCGGTGGCGTAGGGGTAGTGCTCCTCCTCATCAGGTGCGACGTCGTTGGTTCGGTCCCCATTGCCGCCGGTTTTTTTGCACATAATTTATCTTCGAAATGATCTTTTGTTCTGAATTCTTCTTCTTCTGCTTCTTCAGCGTTTGTCCCGCTTCGAGGCGGGGTCCGCTATTTTGGTGTGGTGACGCCACTTTACGCGATCAAATGCTTGATCGGGATGGATACCAGCAACCTTTAGCTCCACATGCAACGTATCAAGCCATCGCTGCTTCGGCCGCCCTTTAGGCCGTTTTCCGGGCACATCTATGTTAAGGCCAATCTTCCTAACAGTGTCACCACTAGCTCGAAGAACGTGGCCATACCACCGAAGGCGAGCTTCACGTAACTTGTCAGCAATTGGAGCGACACCAAACCTCTGGCGTATTTCATCGTTGCGAATACGGTCCAGACGCGTAACACCAGCCGTCCATCGCAACATTTTCGTTTCCATTACGCTGAGGCGAGTCTCAACGTCCTTGGTTGCAGGCCAGCACTCAGCTCCATACATCGCTACTGGTCGGACGATGGTTCTATAGATCTTCGATTTAAGGCGTTCCGGTATCTTCCTGTCGCATAAAACGCCTGTCATCGAGCTCCATTCGGACCACGCTGCGCTCACGCGCGAGTTCACCTCGAACGTCAGACTACCATCAGAAGCAATTGCAGATCCAAGGTACTTGAAGTTTGTCGTTCGTACTAGCGCAATGCCATTGATCTCAATGGACCCGGCTTCGTTTACGTCTGTCGTCAAGTACTCAGATTTTTTGACGTTTAGCTTGAGCCCGAACATCTCCAAGCGGTCGTACCAAGCTTGCGCTTGTCGCTCGAGTTCGCTATTCTCTTCGCTTGCAAGCATAACGTCATCTGCATATAGCAGCGTCCAGCGGGCAGGCTTCTGAAGGTCTCTCGAAATGGCATCCATTACGACAATGAATAGGAGCGGGGAAAGCGCAGAGCCCTGGTGAACACCAACGGAGATAGGAAACTCCGCCGATGTGCCGGCTGGCGCTCGCACACTACTCTTTGGACCAGAGTAAAGTATGCGCACCCACTCAATAAGCTCTTCGGGAACACCGTGTTGTCGTAAGGCGTACCATATAACCTCACGCGGTACACGATCAAATGCTTTCTCTAAGTCGAGAAAAGCTAGGTGCAGCGGTTTCTGCTTTTCGCGATGTCTCTCTACCAGAAGACGAGCAGCATGTATGGCATCGATGGTGCCACTGCCCGCTACGAAGCCACATTGATTGGTGGAAAGTTGGACGATATCGCGAATACGTCCATCTAAATTCACTCGAAGATTTTCATGCTGTGCGAGAGCAAGCGAATTGGACGGTAATTCGTGCAGTCCGCAGGACTGCCCTTCTTCTTCCATATCGGGATCGTCGTGCTTTCCTGCCAACTACCAGGTACCTTCTTTTCCGTAACAACCTGGTTGAAAAACTTCGTTAGCCGCTCAGCAGGACTCCAGCCACTCAACTTCCATAGGTCGGCCGCTATATCATCGGGGCCCGTTGCTTTGCCTGTCTTCATCTTCTTCAAAGCCGCTTCCGTCTCCTCCACAGTAATTTTCTGCACAGGACCGTGCGTAGGAGGGACGCAAGGGACGGGCGGATGGGCAAACTCTTCTGTCGAAATTCTCTCGAAGTAGTCATGCCATCTTTTGTTCTGAATTATGACACGTATTTGATTGAATAGCCAGGAAAACTACCATACACGCTTGTAAAAATGCTTGAAGGCAAGAAACTGGTATGGTCAAATTTTTATTTACTATTGGGGTGCCAGACGATCCAGGTGTGTTTGTCACTCCTGGTGAATATTTGTTTGATCTTGCTACAATTGACTGTTCTGCTGCTGGTTGTAGAGAGGATGCATGTATAAGATGTTCAGTGTGTGAGCAACATGTCTGCTTCACACATTTTTTTGCTTTGTTCCACGAATGCCAAGGGTGTTAGAAACACCTCTAGTTGTTCCATATATGATATGGACTCTACTTGCGCAAAATAGTAAATAAAAATTTGACCATACCAGTTTCTTGCCTTCAAGCATTTTTACAAGCGTGTATGGATCATATCGAAGATAAGTTATGGTGTGCAAAGGAACCGGCACCAATGGGGACCGAACCAACGACGTCGCACCTGATGAGGAGGAGCACTACCCCTACGCCACCGCCGCAACTGGGGTTCCCTCTTACGGGGCCCCGATCAGGGTCAAGCTTGAGGTTCGGGAATCGAAGGGGGGGGGGTCGTACTGTAGCCTCGAATGGAGGGGGGGGGGTCGTACTCTCTCGGTTTTGGCAGAGGACTCTCTCCAAATTCAGGTTTTTAGACGATGTTTGCATCTATTAATAAGTTGTTTTTTCCAGGTGTGACTACGACAATGCGGAGATTTACAAGCACTGTGCAGTGAAAAATAAAGATTTCCTGTCTGCAGATTTATAGTCAAGGAGAGATTTTCATTTTTTCAGATTTTCCCAGGACGTCATGGACACGGTAGTTTTCTGCCTGATGAGCGACATATACTTCCAGAATTGCACTCCATAAAATTTCAAGTGTTAATTACTGATGACGACCTAAGTGCTTTCCCTACAAGATTTTTGAAGCGCTCTTCGAGTCGATGACGGAATGGCAACCGAAGGACTGACTTGCTTGAAAAGTAATTTCTCTCCTGCAGGAAACAGCATCAGAAACTGAAATCGCACCCTATAAAATTTTAAGCCCGTTTGACACACAGTGATAAAACTATGTTTCTCTGAAACGATATTCTATATGATCAGACGTCTCGATTTACCGAAAAGATATCGACACACTAATCACATGGAACATGTTACTTTTAGCACCTGCCTTTTAAAGCATAGAAAACACATCTACTAGAGCCTTATGAATTTTCCAGGAGCCCCAAAAAATCTCCGTGTTACGGCAGTTTACATGCGGCTACTGCGTTCTTTGACATGATCAATCGTAATTGTAATATGGATGGACTCCTCGCTGTAAATTTTTTTCTGCTTTCTGAAGGACAGGACGACAGAGAGTGGAATTGTATCATATAAAATTTTAAGTCGTGTGCTCAACATACAATAAAAACTATGCTTCTCCGCTGCGATGAAGATATGATTAGGATGGATCGCATACAAAATTCTCATTTTTCATGAAAATATTATTTTTTAGCCGAAGCAGATCACCCATACGGATAAAATCTAGCCACCAGAACCTAGAAGTTTTGATCAATCCACTGTGAAAAAAATGTGATTTTCTGGATAGAACAGGTTGAATCGACCTCTGGTCGACTTTGCACCAACGTCATCGGAGCATAAAATTGAACGATCACAAAAGGTTCATAACTCGGTAAGTTTTTCGAATTTTGAAAACTTTTTTAGCTTTTCATAAAGTAGATAAAACGCCCTTTCTCATGGTGTAAAAATCGTTTTCCAGAAAAGGAGTCGTCACGCGTGGCTGCTGGTTCGATTTTTGAGCGAAAAAAAATAGAAGTGGCTTCACAAAAATATTCATAACTTGACCAATTCTTCGAAGTTTCAAAATCCCGCTAACTTTTCAGAAACTAGAGGAAGAGCCCTTTCTTGATATGTGAGAATGTCCAAAAATTCGGTCTTCATGCGCGGCAGGGGAGGTTCAATTTCGGCTCCATGTCGCAAAAATACGTACCGAAAATCGAACCCCCCGCCCTGCATGAAGATCCCTTTATTGGAAATCGTTCCCTACATGGTTAGAGAGCAAATTTGCTGTGTTTTTTTGATGAGCGAGTGGAATTTTTGATTTTCGAAAAAGTAGCCGAGATATGATCAATTTTCGGAAGTCGTGGACTGAATCCTTCACCGGCGTCATCGGAGTGATTTCACAAAAATATTCATAACTCGGTTACTTTTTAAAAATTCGAAAATCCCGCTAGCTTTTTAAAAAGTAGGTGAACAGCGCTTTTTTACGGTTACAAACTCGTTTAGCAAAAAAGGGATCTTCATGCGGGGCGGGGGGGTCGATTTCTGGTCGATTTTTGCCGAAAATCGACCAGAAATCGAACCCCCCCGCCCCACATGAAGATCCCTTTTTTGGAAATCGATCTTTATATGGTAAGAAAGCGCATTTCATGTACTTTTAGAAAAGCTAGCGGGATTTTTAAATTTCGAAAAATTAGTCGAGTTATGAATATTTTTGTGAGATCACTCCGATGTCGACGGTGAAGGGTCGATCCGAGATTCAGTTCACGACTTCCGAAAATTGATCATATCTCGGCTATTTTTTCGAAAATCAAAAATCCTGCTCGCTCATCAAAAAATAGAGCAAATATGCTTTCTAACCATATAAGAACCGTTTTTCAAGAAAGGGGTCTTCATGCGGGGCGGGGGGGGGGGTTCGATTTTCGGTACGTATGTTCGCGACATGGAACCGAAATTGAATCCCCTGCCGCGCATGAAGACCGAATTTTTGGACATTAATTCTCACATAGCAAGAAAGGGCTCTTCCTCTAGTTTCTGAAAAGCTAGCGGGATTTTGAAGAATTGGTCAAGTTATGAATATTTTTGTGAAGCCACTTCAATTTTTTTCGCTCAAAAATCGAACCAGCAGCCACGCGTGACGACTCCTTTTTTGGAAAAGGTTTTTACACTGTGAGAAAGAGCGTTTTATCTTCTTCTTGACAGGCTAGAAGAATTTTCAAAATACGAAAAACTTACCGAGTTATGAACCTTTTTGTGAACGTTTAGCTTCATGCTCCGATAACGTTGGTGCAAAATCGACCAGAGGTCGATTCAACCTGTTCTATCCAGAAAATCACATTTTTTTCACAGTGAATTGATCAAAACTTCTAGGTTCTTGTGGCTAGATTTTATCCGTATGGGTGATCTGCTTCGGCTAAAAAATAATATTTTCATGAAAAACGAGAATTTTGCTTACGATCCATCCTAATCATATCGTCATCGCAGTTCCGTCATCGCTGCGGAGAAAAGAAGTTTTTTTTGTTGTATCATGTACAGAGTTGGGGTTTTTTTAGCTCCATTTTCGTTTTTTATGACGTTTTCTTAGGATGGGAGAACATTATTTCCGAGAGAAGTCCATCGTCCATCCTTCCTTTTTCCGCTCCATAATCGATTCGAGGAACGCTTCAAAAAATTTATAAGGAAAGCACTTAAGTCGTCGTCAGAAAGTAATACCCAGATTTTTATATAACACAATTTCGGAGCACAATTTCTGATGCAAACGTCGCTACTTCAGATAGAAGAATGTTCCGTGTCCATGGTGTCCTGAAAAAAAAAACTCCATAAATTGAACAGTGATGATTGGAAACTGCTACCAGAAGATCTTTATTTTGAAGTGTCGAAAATAGCGTTCAAAATTTTAAATAATTTTATTGTGTTTTGAAAACATTATTGATCAGGGAACTCGTTTCATTGTCCTCTTCAGTGCCGAAGCCGCATCTGAAAAGAAGAATCTATTAGAGAGTTCAAACTGCACAAGAAACCTTGAAAAAATCAAGAAATACAAGAAATAGAACAGTGGAAGAGAGAGGGAGGGGGTCGTAAATTTCCATCAAAAATCGAACCCCACGCTTGACCCTGGCCCCGATGACTCACCATTCTCGCGCCAGGTGCATCGCACGGCCTGCCTGTGGTGAGGCCCGTCGCATTCGGCAGGCCATAACTCGATCAGAAATTTCATGTTGCAATTTTAACACCCATATTCGTAATCAGCATTCCGAGCTTTCTAATGATCCTGGTATCATCTCGAAGTTCCATGAAAAAAAAAAAACATTCCCTAGTTAGTCGATATTAGTTACGTTCTGATTAACAGAGATATTACACCCGGCTTTTGGGTCTCCCCTTCCCGAAAGATCCCTAACGCGTCCAGATCAATCTACGCAAACTGCACGAGGATTTCGATCGGATTTCAAAGGACTACGGCGACATATTTACCGTGTGGCTCCCAAGGCCATGTGTTGTGGTCATGAACTACGAAAGCATCAAAGAGGCTTTCACGAAGAAAGGTATGCGTCAAAATGCTGTTTGGGCTACCACATTTCCTCTAATATAAGAACAAACGGAACCGTTTCTTCAGTTGCAGAAGATTTTCGAGGGGAGCTTTTCCTATCAGTAATGCTTGTGGCAACGCCGACAGTAATTGAGGACAAGTTTCAGGTGCTTAGGAAGAAATTGTTGTTGAGCCTTGTTTTTTCTGATGTTCCAACATATCATAGATGGTTGGTTGCTACATGGAAGGTTGGAGCAAAAACCTCGCAATTAGTTTTAAATATAAATAAATAATGCTAATGTAAAACTTTTAGCTATCAATAAAATGAGTGTACGGGGAGGACTTTGCAACAAATCTAACGAGCTCGTTTGTCTTGAAATGTCGAGTAATTTCGTGCATGATTTTTTTGATCCACTTTTTATTAGAGGTTAAACTGGAGCAAAATTGGTTGCAGAAAGCAACCGCCAACTGTTATGGAATTAACGAATTAATGGTACACGTAGTGAAGAGCCTTCGAATGAACGGTTTTCCGTATGGGCTCGTACATATTCCTGATTTGCATACCGTCCACAGTTGTTTGCTGTAGAGGTGCCAGCCGCTATATGATAGTGTTGTATATTTTGGTGTACTATATGTTCTCCTCGTTCATTTGGGCGTTTTCTCTCACGGTTGCGCGCATTTCCTCCCCTGGTTGCAGGCGTTTTCTCCCCAGTCAAGGACATTTCCTCAGCACGCAACGCTCGCCGTGAAATTCGGGTATTCTCCCCGCGGACTAACACACCTCCCGTCCAACTAGGAGAGGATAGGTGAAATGGTACTAGGTTTTTCTTTGGGAAGGACACAACACTGCCTTGTTCATCTGCTGCCTACCACAAGTGACTGTATAGGACAACGACGCTTTCAGATTTTCTCCGCGAAATTCAGTATAAGTGGAACGCACGGCAGGTTCCCCACAGGATTGACTAACGCCGACTGCTAATATTGTCTTCCTTTATCCTTGAAAAATGTTGCTCTTTCTTTCACCAGAAAACCATGTCAAGTGAACTCTGACTTCCATCTCTCGTTACGGCTCGCAACGATAATGTGACAGTGTAATGGTGAATAATTGGCCGAAGTTCAGAGAAGATGGACGTTGTTTTAAACGAATGGTTTATTCTGACCAAACGAGCGAATCGGGCTCCAGTCACGCTCTCTTATTGCCGGGTCGACTCCTTCAATGTGATAAGTACAGGTGCGCGCGTGATGCCGCATCGAATGATACTAGAGCTTAACTCAAAAATGGAACTAGGGATAGACATCTATTGAGGGCAATATTTTTGTGTATACATGTATACTTATGTATATATGTATATATATGTGTGTGAAAATGAAAGGTTGTAAAAGACAAGCAATAAAGCTCTTTAATGTCTTTCGAAGGTGATGTGCGCGAAGAAGCAATAGAATTTAGAGAAATAAATAGTACAAAGAGCTCCAAGCAACAAAAGCGAAATCGGACCAATCCTAGCCTGAAAGGGGCTCCATTAAAAACACGGAACATACACGCACAAAGTATCCCTTCTAAGGCTAGTTCAGGGCTTAATCTCTGCAAAATCACGTTCACTCTTAAATTTGCCTCTTCTGCCAGGCAGACAGTGTGAAGTGCTCCCACCACTAGGATGGCTAAGAGATCTATACGGCAACAGCGTTCATGAGCAAGTTCTTTGAATTGTCTCTAATATGTGCAGAAGATTGTAAAAAGTGTAGGCTAAAGCAGAAATAATCGTCGTACTTGAAGTGAACTCACGCGATGATTGAAGTGATTGAAGTGAACTCACGCGTGAGTGCAGCTTGGTCCAAGTGGCGCTCGTTGACTGGCGTGCTCTGCGATAGGAAGATGCCAGAGCGCTTGAAGTCAAAAATATATAGAACTGTCGTCCGGCCGGTAGCGATGTACGGTGCTGAGTGTGGGTGCGTTACGTTAGACCGCTCCCTGGGTTACGGTAGCGGGCCGCGCCACGCTACCGTGATCGGGGGCGGTGGCGCGCGGCGCGGCCCGCTACCGTAACCCAGGGAGCGGTCTAACGTACGAACCCGGCTGGAGTCACGCGCCTGGACCGCATCCGAAACGATGTCATTCGGCAGAAGTTCGGTGTCGCGCCGATATCGGACAAGATGCGCGAAGCTCGCTTACGATGGTACGGCCACGTTCTGCGCGGAGAAGAAGACAGCGTCCGCAAGATAGGCCTTAAGTTCGAGGTGGTAGGAAAGCGGCCTAGAGGGCGTCCGAAGCAGCGCTGGTCTGACACGTTACATATGGACTTGAAGGTTGCTGGTGTCCATCCTGATCTGGCGCTGGATCGGGAGAGGTGGCGTCATGACACCAGAATAGCGGACCCCGCTACGAAGCGGGACAGACGCTGAAGAAGAAGAAGAAGAAGAAGAAGAAGAAGAAGAAGAAGAAGAAGAAGAAGAAGAATCGTCGTACTTGAAGGCGCGGCTATACGATTAGCAATTTAGGGGACGACTTTTCTGGAAGAATGGGCCAGTTTCCGGATACTCTTTTCCAAAACGTGGAAAATGGCGGAATACTTTTTTCGCAGGTGTGTATACGAACCTTTTCAGTTGGCTTGATACTACGTGTTTATTCTTCACGAACTCATTATCGTCGTCTTCAGGGAGAAAACTGGAAAGAACAGCGGCGCACATCACTTCATATACTTCGTGATTTTGGCATGGGAAAAAACAGAATGGAAGAGCAGGTGTGTTCATAACTATAGATTTGTGGCTGAATAAGTGGTGATCAAGAAAGTAGCTGTACGGTTGGAATCGAGTTCATTGTGAAGGCGATTGAACAGTACTGGCAATTAGACTACACTAACTATTTAGACCAAAAGTGAAGACAGCAGTTTGCCAGTAATGTATTATATTTTCGCCTCTATGTTCGATGTAAAATAAATGTCTTAACCAAATGCGAGAACTTATAAATTATCCTACTACACATGTACAAAAAAGCTTAATTATAAAAAAGAGCTTAATACGCGTGCAAAGAGAAACTGGCCTCTTGTGTTTTGTAGGATAACGCCTTGAAGCACTTATTCTCGAATGACCCATTCGAATAGGTGTTCAAATGATTTTCATTCAAATTTGAATATTCGCAGTCGAATATTCGAAAAAATGCGTTTTTCGAATGTACTCGAATTCGAATGCTCGAAAATTTTCGGCATTCGAAACCGTTCGAATGTCCAATGTTTCCCAGGAAGCCAAATTATTCGAGTATTCGAAAAGTATCGTTCGAAAGCCCAACGAGAATTCGTAACGGCGTATTATGAAAAGGCTTGTTAGGTTTTTCGGATAATTAGGGTCTCCAAAGCGGTTCTCTCTGTAAATCAATTTTCTTTTACGGTAGCGCTCCGTCGACCGGTAGATTCTAGTCATGGTGCCTATGCAAAGCGGCAGAGAAAGAATAAGATTTCTTAACTGCCAAAAAAACCTTGACAATGATGATTCAAACGGTGTTTGAAGCAGAGGCTACTTGCCATTCACGCTGCAGTTAGGAGTCTGGTTATGAAATGTCTGCAGGATAGGAGTGATGGTCAACAGGGGCGTATCGGTCTTGTGCCACGTCCGGTGTCTCCTTGTGCAAGGCAGTGCCTTATTAAGCCAGCCTTGTGATTTTCATCTCGGTACTCCTTATACTCTTCTGCTCCTCCGTGGTCGCTGAATGCTCTTCTTCTTGTGTTCGTTTTCACAACTACGATTCCGCAAAAGCTATATTATTAGGTTGTCCGGAAAGTTCTCAGCGTTTTGAGTGCTTCACTTTGAGCTACACTAACTTTCTCAAATTTTATCGGATTTAGTCGAGATAAACGCCGTTCGAATCAACACACTTTGGCCAACGGGCGACTAGTGGACTTATTCCATCAGCGAAAAAATGTTGTGGTCGAGATTCGACAGAATCCACGAAAGCTGTTTTGGCTTGGTCCTGATTGGTGAAGGTTTTACTAGTTTTACCAAAGTTCTGAGAGTGTTTGAAAAGGTGGTAGTCAGGTCGGGAGAATATGGCGGGTGAGACAGGACTTCAACCTTTGATTCGTTCAATTTTCGAATAATGATTTGAGGAACATGTGGGCGGGTGTCATCGTGCCAAATAATCGGGCCCCTTCTGTTGACCAATGCTGGCTGAAGTTTTGACGCAAGTTTCGCTGCATTTCGCCGATTTCCTTACCAGCCGCTGATCACTATACAGTGACCATTACCTTTTTTGTAGAGGTTAGCCTTTGAAAAATCCCTATGGGGTTCGTCGACGTCCAACCACTGTCCGGAACGTTTCCTGTTATCATACAGAATTCCCTTTCTATCACAGGTAATGATTCAATCCAGAAGCGAGTCGGTTTTGATGCGTAAAAGTAGAGAAGAACAAATCTCGAAAGGTGACAAATTTTGCACCGCTCACTCAACCTGTGGGGCATCCGCCTTTTGAGCTTTTTCACCTTCCGAAGGCGTTCCAAAGCATCTGCAACAGCAGTTCTACTGACGTCTAGCTCTTTCGCGATCCGACGGACTGTTTGTGATGGTTCAGCTTCCACCACCTTCAACTCCTCGTTCAGGATTGATCTAGGTCCACCACTACGGGGGTCATCTTTGAGGCTGAAATCTCCGCTCCGAAATTTACTGAGCGACTAACGCACAGTGCTTTCTCTACGCCTTTAGGCCCCCCACACTTGACTGATTCCCCGAGCTGTCTAGGCCGCAGATTGCCCCTATTCGAAGTCGAAATGAAATATCTTTCGGAATTGCTCCTTCGACATCATTGAGTAAACCTTTCAAAAACAGCAATATAAATCAACTTTGAAACATAAATTATTTGGTCAGATAGAGCGAACAATTGTGTACAGAAAGTAGCATTAATGCGCAATGCAAGTTGAATTTTTACTTAAAAATAGACGAATGAAAAGTAGTAACACAAAACGCTGAGAACTTCCCGGACAACATAATATAGGGTAAACTTCTTCGTTGGTCAGTCGTTTTTGAGATTCGGCACGCATTCTACGTCCACGGATGTCGTGGAGGCAATTTGAATGCGTATTTGGCCTAAACAATGACTTTCGCTGGCCAGCCGATGAACAGGTCACTGTCTTATCTTTCAAAGGAAGATCTGGTACGTCGCGTAGAACTGTCCAAGTTCGACTTTCAATAAACCTTGGCATGTTGACTTCAGATCGATGTTGTCTTATTGAGCTGGTAGCGAAAGTTGTTATCACATTTATTCGACTCGGCTTACGTTTCGGCGACCTCGCCTTCGTCAGAGCCTGAAAAAGTGGAAAACACTTATGATACTGTCCTGCCAAACATCATTTCATCCTACAGAGTACTAATCTTGAGGAGAGATAGCGACAAGATCCAGCATGACAGTTATGAAGGAGCGACTGACCTTATCGGTGGATGCCGAGACGGGCCAGCAATCACCCGAAGCTGGATTAGAACGCTGGTGAATGAGTCTATCCCGCGGACAACCCGACTTAAACACCCTGGGGGTCAGACCAGGTAGATCAGAACCCGCAGAGCTCGACGAAGGGTGCCAGTTCTTGGGTTACCGCCAGACACTCCTCCTTCCAGTTGACCTGGGGATTCCTAGCCGTGATCCAGAGCGCCTCAAGGGTCCTGCGCGCCGATATGTCACCCTACCGAGCTAACATCGACACAGACACCTGCAGCATCGCGCCCGCATGACATCGGACCCTGTGCTCCCCCAAGAAGTTCGGACATTGCCTTTGTACATAGTGGTCTGCCCGTTTCCCCTATGTAGTCCTCACCACACTCATTGCATGACACCTTCAAGTTAGCGGGAGGAACATCAATGATCCTCACCATATCTTGAAGATCAGCTGCACGCACACACTTTCGAATTTCTCTGCTCATCTCGTCTGAAATGAAGGGCACACAGAAGGGTACCTTGTCGCGTTCTTCCACGCGACGAGGCGCATTGGGTTGCGCCCTGCGCCTTCTCCGCCATTGCGGCGTTGCGTAGTCGTTGCTCCTTGCGATGTTTATTACCATTTTCATGGATTTTTTCTTTGTTTGCTATCAGACGAGACTGAACTGGCCGTTCGGAACATGCTTCTGATAATGCCCGCTTTAGTACTAGAGGGGTGGGCTGAACGGTAGTGAATGAGGATATTCATGCTACTGGGCTTGCGATATCATCTGGTTTTGATGGCTCCATGAGCAAGGTGGACATGGACATTCAGGAAAGCAAGCCAACTTTCTGTAGGTTGTTCTCGTGTAAGCTTTATCTGTTCTGGCTGCTGATTCAGCAGTTCAAAACAAGTGTCCAACTCAGCTTGAGTGGAACACAACATAAAGCAGTCGTCTTTATATGTTCTGACTGCTGATTAGTTATTCCAAACTTCATCAAAAGGAAGAGACTCCACGATTTATGCGGCAGACGGATCGATGACAAGACGGTTTGAAAAATCGAGACGGAAATTCTGAAGACGACGATCAAGACCAAACAAGATGATGTATGCACTCTTGTCGAAATGCGTGTCTAAGGAATTGCAATGTGAGAAGTATGTGCCGACCCGTCTTTGAAGGAGAATAGTGGGTGAGTCGAAGAGCACTTGTGATACTGTTCGCACTAATCGTAAGACCAAAGTAAGATTACAGGAGAAGTTCTTGAGGCTAGTAGGACAAGAAGAACATGTAGGTTGTGAGGCGACTTTGGGTTCTCCTACTCTTAGTGCTCACCTTACAGCTGGATAGAATGAGGGTGAGATGGGCCGCCCCGAGTCACGGTTCTTGGCGACGTACGTTTATCGAGCGATGCCCTATCCGCGTAGGACCTGAGGCCCAGTTTTGCTCCCAGTCGATAAATATACCCTATTGTATTGCGTAAGGTCGTGGGCAGCCTGCAATCATTACATGATCGCCTATGGAGTAGAGCGAAAATCGATGCGCGTGGTGATGGGCGAGGTATTGCCAGTACTCCTGCAATTCCGCCCCCGCCGTTCCGGGCTACGTATTTCGGGTTGCAGGAGCCGAATAGTGCGATCGATGTGAAGTTTCGCATACTCGCCACGTTCGTGTTGAGCGTTCTGCGGTGCTGGTAGAAGGACCGTTAGCAATCTGACTGCAGGACAGAAGTGCGGTCTCAAAGAAATAAAGGAATTGGCTAGCTCTGGAGCAATAAGAGTCACCGTCAGTGACAAGGGTGGGGTGTTCGTTGTGCTGTCTCAAGATATGGATGGGGCTATCACAAGATCACATCTACAAGATCACACCATCTATAGCCCTACTACTATTCACGAATTTTCCAAACAGTACCGTCGGCTAAACCGTATGTGGACCGAAGTTGCTAGGTCTGCGAGGCTCCCTAAGACTGTTATAACACGGCTGAAATGTGATGCTACATCATGTCCCAATTCGGGCGGGAGAAGAATACGTTATGGAATCCTTTGACGTTACGTCATTGTACACCATCGTTTCAAGGGAAGGCGCTTCGCAGGCCGTGTCCAAAATTTTCACTGAGCGTCAAACGTGTGTAAACCTGTACGGTCTCAGTGTGTCTCAGAATATGAATGCTTTATGTGCAACGTATTCAAGTGGTCAGGAGAGTATTACAGGCAGATTAGAGGGCGGGCATGGGACAAAGGTTGACACCTGTGCTAGCGGTCGCTTTCATGTCTAAGGTGGGAACCCCAATCCTGGAACGCATGCCTACTCTTTGCCTAGGTATATAGACGACTACTTTATATTGTGTTCCACTCAAACTGAGTTGGACACTTGTTTTGAACCGCTGAATCAGCAGTCAGAACATATAAAGCTTACACAGAACAACCTACAGAAAGTTGGCTTGCTTTCCTGAATGTCCATGTCCACCTTGCTCATGGAGTCATCGAAACTAGATGGTATCGCAAGCCCAGCAGCATGAATATCCTCATTCACTACCGTTCTGCCCACCCCTCAAGTACTAAAGGGGGCATTATCAGAAGCATGTTCGGAACCGCCAGCTCAGTCTCGTCTGATAGCGAACAAAGAAAAAATCCATGAAAACGGCAATAAACATCGCAAGGAGCAACGGCTCTTTGCGATGCTTATTGCCGTTCGGCAGCAATAGCGGAATAGGCGCAGGGCGCAGCCCAATGCGCTTCGTCGCGAGGAAGAACGCGGCAAGGTACCATTCTGTGTGCCCTTCATTTCAGACGAGGTGAGCGGAGAAATCCGAAAGTGTGTGCGTGCAGCTGATCTTCAAGATATGGTGAGGATCATTGATGTTCCTCCCGCTAACTTGAGGGCGCAGCTGGTTCGGAACCGTGCCTACGACAGGACATGTTCCACTCCGTCCTGTGTGCGTGTCCTAATGGGAAGGAGGGGGGATTGCATGACCTCTGGAGTTGTCTACAATATGTCATGCAATGAGTGTGGTGAGGACTACATAGGGGAGACGGGCAGACCCCTATGTACCAGGGTTAAGGAGCATTTGGACGGCCTTAGAAAAGGCAATGTCCGAACTCCTTGGGGGAGCACAGGGTGCGATGTCATGCGGGCGCGATGCTGCAGGTGTTTGTGTCGATTCTAGCTCGAGAGAGTGATATATCGGCGCGCAAGACCCTCGAGGCGCTCTGGATCACGGCTAGAAATCCCCAGGTCAACTGGAAGGAGGAGTTTCTGGCGGTAACCCAAGAACTGGCACCCTTCGTCGAGCTCTGCGGGTTCTGATCTACCTGGTCTGACCCCCAGGGTGTTTAAGTCGGGTTGTCCGCGGGGTAGACTCATTCACCCGCGTTCTAGTCCAGCTTCGGGTGACTGGTGCTCCGTATCGGCATCCACCGAGAAGGTCAGTCGCTCCTTCATAACTGTCATGCTGGATCTTGTCGCTATCTCTCCTCAAGATTAGTACTCTGTAGGATGAAATGATGCTTGGCAGGACAGTTTCATAAGTGTTTTTCCACTTTTTCAGGCTTTGACGAAGGCGAGGTCGTCGAAACGTAAGCCGAGTCGAATAAATTTGATAACAATTTTGGCTACCAGCTCAATAAGACAACATCGATCTGAAAATCTGGTAATTCAGTGGCCAACCCGCTGGGCTTGCTTGGCCTAGGCGGGACCCTAACCAATAACTTTGTTTGGGGTGCGACAGTGAGCATCTCCTGTTGTGCTTCCATGCACACGTAAACAGTAACACAAAGACACATCTTTGTCCAAGCCATATGGTAAAGAAAGGCGTTGTGGTACTTAGCCGGCTGGTGCCCGCTGCGAGATTGCACATGGTCACATAAAGGCGGTTTCTGTGCTCTCCTCCGCTAACGCGTCAGCGGAGGAGAGCACAGACCTAGGCTTGTGACGAAAATCCGAGGTCTGGATGGTCTAACTTACCCGTTTTAAGATAACTTGCCGGTGTGCAGTGGGCACCCGCTTAGTACCGACTTTACTCTTTTCTTTCTTGTTTTACAGTGGCACAGTGCATAGATTTGTGTTTTCAACCGGCTGTTGTCGATCGATTTTATCGATTTTTACTCTGAGTTGTCCATTGGGAGTAGGAGTCGCCTGGGTGTGTCGGCAATATGGCAGACTTCACAAAAGGGAGGCGGTGTAGATCGATTATTTATCGATCGATTTGTGTTAAGTTTACCGTTTAATCAATACGTTGGCCGGAGAATAGATACATTCACAAGTTCATCGCAAATAAGGAGTATCTTTTTCTACCATTTACTTGGGCGAATCACCAGAAAGAAATGAGACTGGTCCTCATGACTCGCCTATTCCGAGCTACCTGTAATACATTTTGCTACCACAAAATTGGCAGGGTGGTACTACACGTTTTTAGATGAACAGGAGAGATTTGCGACAGACTTACATATATTGCTTTTTTTCAGTCCGTAATTAGCTGCCCTTATGCGGAAGCATTACTTTGAATGTTCTTAGCACTCAGTCAGCCACCAATTCCAAAAAGGATCGTTTTGAAGTGACCTAGAAGCTTGCAATGGCTCAAATAGAGATTATTTTCCCTTCAAATGTCTTGTAAACCTTTCGTTTGTTCCACATGAGCAGCACTTTACTACACACAAATACTCCTTTTGAAAAAATTCGTATTTTAGTAAACAACGGAGTTAGGCCCTTCCGTGAGCCCCTTGATTCCACTATGTGTGAGTTCTCCACTTCATTTTTACAATGTACAAGGAGGTTTATGAGAGGCCTGTCGATAAAAACCTCGTGCTTAACTAAGAAGTATCTGTTATGTAATGTTTCCACATTTCCTTCTGGGCTGTCGTCATGCCTATCAGGCAGCCTGACTGATTCGAATATTGTAATCGAATATTCGATTTCGAATATTCAAAAAATCGCGTTTTTCGAATGTATTCGATTCGGATATTCAAAAAATCGCGTTTTTCGAATGTATTCGAATTCGGATATTCAAAAATCGCGTTTTTCGAATGTATTCGAATTCGGATATTCAAAAAAATCGCGTTTTTCGAATGTATGTATTCGAATTCGAATATTCAGAAAAACCACGTTTTTCGAATGTATGTATTCGAATTCGAATATTCAGAAAAACCACGTTTTTCGAATATATTCGATTTCGAATGCTCGAAAATTTTCAGTGTTCGAAACCATTCGAATACTCGAAATTTTTGCGAGAGCATAAGTATAAAGGGTTCTAAATCGTCATAGTTTCACACTAAGAAGATCTGCATAATATCAATCTTTCAGGTTTGCATGTCTGCCCAAGAATTTCTTGCTCATCTCAACACAGTAGAGGACAAGAGCGAAATAGACCTTCGGAAATCTATACAGGTTGGTGGTAACATATTCTTACCAATACTGATGAAAGTTGTTCTTTACGAGATCTCACAAACGTCTGGTAGCGCGATCTTATTGAATGATCTCCTTGTTTATGCCAACTTTTACGGACTGAGGGAGAACATTAATTTGGCGTTGACAGATAGAGAAAACATACGGGAACGCAAATGCGCAAGAGGTAAGCTCCGTTACCGGAAATGACACCCTTCCCAAATCTTTTGACTCATTTCGTGGTCTTAAATGCGATGCTAATCTTATTTTATGTAAACCACCAACAACAAGAGGACAGAGTTAATAGACAGATTAGATAAGTGAATTTACTGCCGTCTAGTAGCTTTCTCGTAAGTAACTTGATAGTTTGGTTCACGGTAGCTCAGTCGAAGGAGGCTTCGGCTGTGGAGCTCAGTCGAAGGAGGCTTCGGCTGTGGAATGCACTCAACACTAGGTTCCTGGTTTTTCCCGCTTAGGGCGAACAAGCCTTCCATCGCTGCGACATCGGTAAGTTGGTACGAGACTTGTATGGGAAGGGTAGAACGCTGACTTGTCCATTGTATGGACACCGCGATATATAGGCCAAGTACGCATTCAAATTGCCACCACGACATCCCGCTGAAGCATTATAGGATGAGTCGCACACCCCAAAAAGGGGTTGATCAACGCCATCCTTTATTTTTTACCCTTTTTATTTGTTGATGTTGATTGTTGCGATCCTACAGAACATTAAGAAGCGGTGTGCTGATGATGCACGTATTCATACTCACATCTTACTTGTTTTAAAAACTTCAGTAATAAAGGGGAAGGGCGGCGTTATTCAATCCCTTTCGGGTCGCCACGCATTCTTTCGCCGTGGAGACAAATTGAATGAGGCTCTGGCCTATACAATGACTTGCGAAGATGAGCGAGTTAATGTTTCATCTTTCCCAGTCAAGCCTGCTGCCAATTCGCCGACCCTGGAGCGTGGACGGTTTGGTTGGTACGCGCTGAAAATTAGAACATCGAACCTGGAATCGGGTGCGCCTCCCGTAACTGCGCTATCATGCTTCCTAACCTGTAGTAATAGCTGGTGTAAAAGTCAGTAAGGAACAAACTGCACAAACGCACGAGGCGCAGTAAGGAAGAAGCGACTGCAAAGGCCAACATAAAGCACACAACCAGTATTAGTATGGAAGACTACGGCTATGATCTCTCTACCACGGTATCTTCTAGCAAGTAGTTTTTCTGCGCATTTAAGGTATTCGTCGCAAACGTCATCAATAGGACGCTATACGGATTCGGATACAGATATGAGAAGAGCGATCGTCTGATGGAAGCCGCTGATGCGCTGAACGTAGTGTTTGACGGAACTCAGTGAGACAGATACATAAATTCCAGGTCTATTGTTAGTACTATTCAGAAAAGCCTGTTTAGGAGCAGCAAACTGATTTTCTTCTCTCAAGTGTTTCCAATTGTTTTTCACGTCCCGTTTCTTCGCAGTGCAATTAAGGACTAATTCGAAAGGCAGATGGATGTGGTAAGGATACTTTTTATCTCCTACTAATAATTTCTCTATATAATTCTATTTCTCTATATCCTGCTAATAATTTCTCTATGTAATGATGATTTTCTCTTTACTAAAGCACTAGGATGTGTACGTTACAATATCTTTAAATAACACTTTCGGGGCGCAGTTAAAAACTAATACCTTAACTAATTAGACGAGCTTGAGAAAATTTTCTTAACCTAGTTCAAAAACTAAACATTACGGTGAAGAAAAAGGCACTGATCGCTCGGCAATGTCCCTCAGAAAAATATACTAAAAGGTTCTTCCAAAGTCTGGGTGTGCTTTAGGTGCTTTGTTATTCAGGTTTAGTCTCTGCAAAGTGTTTTTAAACTAAATCTGCAGTTGAATCAAATAAAAGGGCTTGGTCCATGTGATACGTTCAGATAAAACGAATCGTGAAGGAGGACGTGGAAAAAGTTCTGCAGTCATGGGACGATACCCAGCAACCGGAGTGCTTTGTTCATTCATACTTTCTAGAAATGAAAACCAATCCAAGTCTGAAGTAAGGCACCTAGCTGTTGAAGTTTATTACTCTGCCTCTGGTTATCAGAGTGTTATAGAAACTTTCAGCTTCGAGAATCTTCTGAACGTCTGTTCGGACATTTTTCTTGCTGGACAAGAGACTACTGCTACAACATTGAGATGGGCGGCACTTATTCTTGGCAAGCATCAGAATGAGCAGGTGATAATCACAAGCGGAAATGGCTCTGTTGATCGCAGATGTTTCGCTACGATTTTTTCTAGTTGAAAAGGTTGGCTAAAGCAGCTGAAAGATCAGAAATCATTTTATTCTTCAGAACAAGATTCGTCAGGAGATTCTGTCCGTTTTAGACAAAGACGGCGTACCGAGCATGTCTGTTAAACAAAGACTGCCTTATACTAGGTTCGAACATTACGACATTAAATAGAAACCTTTAAAAATTGGGTTTGTGAAGTATAGTGAAAACACAAAGCATCATCAAGTATTAGGTCGTTGCATATGAAATGGTCGATTTTGACTCAGCATTTTAACAGATCACAGCTTTGCTTGGAAGCAGTTTTATTAATCGAAATAAGCACCATTACAATTACTGAACATTTTCCAACGCGACAATAGCTTAGATAGTCTATCTTTTTGAAAAACGGAACTACGAAAATTAATCAATCACAAGAAGTCATTTTCGACATCATCTTTTTACTCTTCACATGACGATCTAAATGCTTGAAAAAATAACAATCGGAGGGACAGATCTGGTGAATATGTAGGATGTGGCATAGTTTCGTGTCCTTATTCATCCAGTTTCTGGACAGTTTTCGAAGCGTGCGGGAGCGCTTTGTCATGCAGTAGGATTGGGCATTTTTGATTGACTAAAACCGACTGTTTTTCAATCAACTTCTGGTGCATCACTTCAATATCGGCAGAGTAATTCTCCTGTATGATAGTCTATCCAGGTCTCAAGAACTTGTAACGGACAATACCAGCCATTTTCCACCATGCGGTCACCATGGCCTTCTTTGAGTGGAGACTTGGTTCCGCATCTTTTTGAGACTCTCATTCTTGTCCATTGTGCAGAGCGGCGACGATTGTCGTAAAGGATTCGCTTTTCGTCGCATGTCACGATCCTGTCCAAAAGGCTCCCTTAGATTGTGCAGCATTAACAAAGCACAATTGTCGTGGCGTTTCAGCATCTGCCGGGCGGTCAATCCCTACTGAATCCATTTATCCAGTTTCTCTACTTTTCCAATCGCATTTAAATGGCGACTGATAATTGCAAGCACAACAACTGTTATCAACTGCTTCAGTTGTCATTAACGTCAAACTCATTGGTTAATGGGAATCTGTCTTCTGAAAATTTCTGAAAGACTCATCGATTTGCTGGGTGTACATAAATAACTGGAAGAATCTCATTTTGGAACTTCCATTTTCGAAGCTCCGGGACTGTGGAGCAAGGTGCAGCATAGCCACCCAACACTGCAAAACTGCAAAGAATTGTTATACCGCAACTGTCAAATTTATGACATAATATGGTACTCCGTTTTTTTTCTAGATGATCTGTGTTTTTTCTGTTACTACCACTAATGATTTTATTTTAAAACGACGTCAATGCAGTACTAATGACAGATGGAAGCATAATATGACAGGATCTCATCTAGTGCAGGATGCCGTCGCAGTGCTGTACATATCTTATAGTTACAGTTGCGTCTTCCTTCGCTTGCGTTCGTTCGTTTCTTTCTGATTTTAATCTCCCTCTGTGACGAAGCTAATTGTCGTACAATCTATGAAGGGCTTATGCATGACCAGTTTTGTGTTCACCTAAGCACACAATAGCGTAACGCTTTCTCTGTAATGATATGACCGCTAAAGGTCCGATGTCAAAAAGCTCTGAAACGCTGAGTCCAAATTTAAATTTGCAAGCCCGTGAAGCCCCGATAAATTTTTGCAGATGTTGATTAAACTCACTGTCGCTATCGAATAAGACATGACATTGGTTGCGGTTTCACACGATTGCCAGGTTGAGCCCGCATAGAGAACGGGCCCGCGCATGTAGGAAGGGATGTGGTCCGTCCATCACACCTATGCCAAGATTGACCAGTTTCCTACCTCCTGTGTTTCCTTCCTTACTCAGTCTGTGTTATACCTCGCTTAACGGCGCAGAACCCAGTAAAAAGTATTCATTTTACAAGCAGGGATTCGCTTCCATATATTATATAAATTCCCGGATTCTCCTATTTCAAGCACAATACAGGGAATGGCTGAGTTCTACAAATCATAAGTACCCGCTGCATTTTCACATGGATTATGTCTGCATTCACTTCTTGTTTCACTACACAAAGGCAAAAAAGGCAAGGCAAGAAAAGGCAATTTTCAAGCACAACTCTGATTCCTATATAGGTGGGTATAGCCAAACTCAGCTAGATAAGGTATTTTTAGTATTAGTGCTGCAACGTTTGCATTCAGCATTCAGCACTCCTACGCCGAAGATTCTAGGAATACCTATATGAAAATGTCTTGGCGAGAAGAAAGGATAGCCTGAAAGAAATAGTGTCGCTAGAAAATCAGGTGCAGTGGATGAAGAAATCGTTGGCGCCTATGAAGAGCGCAAGGGGTCCAACTAAAGGATCCTAGGCTCAATTTCTTAGCCGACTCGTTTACTATTAGCAGATCAAAAGCAGCTTATTGTACTAAAGCAGTTTATTGCACACAGCGCACACTGCAGTATGGAAAGATTCCATAAGAGGAGCAGACTATTAAACTGACTACTAAATAGGCCAATATGAAAAAAAGCGGGAAAAAAAGAAGGAGAAAAAGCAAAGGAAAAAAGGGCGAAATTTGTGAAAAAGAGGAAGACGAAGAAAAAATATGAATAATTTTCTAATGCACTTATCGCGCTGGTGAATGTGGATATTTTGGCTTAGAATCGCTGAAAAATTATTAGGGAAAAAACACGGTGCTGAACAGAAAGAATTTCTACCAAAATCTATAATAACGATGATTTAGTGCAGCTGCTCTGGAACTCCAGCGATTCGCCAACATCATTGCCATTAATGTTCCTCATCGAACTGTCAGAGACACATGCATTGGTTCGGTTCCTATACCGGCCGATACTATGGTGCTCGGAAACTTACACAGCGTAATGACAAATGAAGAGGTTTACAAGGATAGTCACAAATTCATCCCGGGACGGTTCCTCATGGAGGACGGCATGGTTTGCTTCAAATTTTGGTTTCTTATTTAGAGCATCATGTTTTTCTTATGCAGGGTACGCGTTCTTAAGGCATTTTAAATTTTGCTCATTGTTCCAGATAAACCCCGAGCGCTCTCTCCTTGAGTTGTTCTGGAATGCGTTGTTTGTCCGTTCTTTGCTTATCGGTTTCGGATGTTTTCCCCGCATAAGATATGGGTTTTAGAGAGCAATTGAGCATTTCTGTCCGTTCTCGATAGGAAAGAGGCTATGTATCGGTGAAGGACTAGCGAAGATGGAGATTTTGATCGGTTTTGTGACATTGCTACAAAACTACGAGGTAACACTGAAGAAGATCCAAATTGCGCTGAGCTCATCTGTCACTCGTTTGTTCAGATTGAGGCTGTGAAAGGACGAGGAATCAGCTTAGAATCGACACTATCGACTGTGCTGCTACCAAAGCCGCAGCTGCTGTGCTTAACACCAGTATAGCAGTCGTATCGCCTCAGGGCTTTTTCTATCTTTATTTTTGGCTATTAATATTAAAATAAATGTTATCGTCGAGGATTCTCTCATACTAGGCATCCAAAGTTTTATAAAAGATCGTGGTATTAGATTAATAATATTGAGATAGATAGAAAGATAGAGAAGAATGTGATATGTCCTAGACTATTTCGCTGGCCACATAACATCCCGAAAACTAAGTAAGTCTCCTTCGCAGTTTCTGTGCAGAAAGTTGAGAGCTTTCAGTTTCATTCAGCCGGCTAAAGCATTCGGAGAAGTTGAGTGATATAATCGAACATATGAGTAATCGCTTCTATAGCGAAACCTTTTTTTTTGTTATACACTCCATGAAACTACAGATTTCTGCAGGCATAGCATCACTAGAGCAGTGGTAACGCAGTCGAAAGAGGTCCCGGCTGGGTTGTACCCGATTCCAGGCTCCTGTTTCAGATTTCCTGCCTGGCCAACCAAGCCTTCCTATTCTCCAGGGTCAGTGAATTAGTGACAAAGTCGTCTGGAAAGAACAAAACACTGATCTGTACATCGCTCCGTGTGGCCGGCAGGCCACACGGACTGCGCCGGACAGCGTCCGCAATTGTGCATTGTGCATTGTGTAGGCTGCATCCGCAATCAAAGCGCCTCCACGACACCCCGCAGAAGTAGAATGCGCCGAAAATGATGATGATACAGTTACACTGCTAGTTAACGATAGCAGTAAATTTTTTCCAGAGGCAGCCGTCCTTAGACCCTTTTTGAGAACAGTAATAACCAGAGATGTGCGGAATTTCCGTTTACGTGTTCCGAATTCCGGTTTCCGGCCATTTCGGACTTTTCCGTTCCGTTCCGTGTTCCGCCTCTTTTTGGGCCGGAAGGCGGAAACGGAAATGGACACTGTTCCGCACTAGTTTTCTATTGAAAACAATCAGCTTATCTATTAAAGATGTTCTCCTTCATATAAGTGTGAAAGAAATACTGTTTGACAACAATATTATTGGAATTCATTATTATTCTTAGAATTGATTAAACTACCAGAAGAAAGTACTCAAAAATGGCAACGTCTGAGTGCAGGGCAAAATTAATGTGTCTGCAAAGGCTGTATGCATTGTATGCTATGAAAATGCACTCAACGTTTGAATTATCATAAAGTTCTTGATCCATTAGTTACAAATGCCTACAAAAACTTTGTAAGCGCATAGAGCATTATCATGAAAAAAAGGGTTCAGTAAAGGTTGTGGCAGTTGTCTGCTACTGTCTGCTCAAAGGTGCAAATTTCAATTTTTAATTTCATTAGGTGTAGTATTCATCCATATGGAGTTATGTAATTCATTTTTTTATTCACGAATATCTACCATGAGCTGTTGTTTTGATTGACTAGGGTGACTTGCTGAATTCTGACACAAAACTATTGCTTCGAGAACCACCTTAGAACTGTCCAGCTGTGTCACCTTGGGCGTAGAGTTCTAGGCCGGCACAGACTGAATATTTCTTTGGAAGTGTGGGCCCACCATGACTAATCAAGTCATCATGTTATCATCTTAGATACCAGACTGGATCCTGAGTACTGGTGTTGGTGATTACAATGTAACTGCTAATCTTGAGCAGATATCTGTGCAGTTATCACGTCGTCCATGAAGCCAGAGGTTTCTAAAAGTGTAAAGAGGAATCTCTTTCTTGGTCGGAAAATGATCTAGGTGGCTACCCCAGTTTTAGACCTTACCCGAGTCAGTTTTTTAAATGCGGGTCTGTAAGTAACCTCAAGTGGCTAAGTCGGTTAAGTCTACCGTTCAAAAAATATCAGCATCAAAAAAGGCAGCGAAAAACCCGCCGCAGGAACTAGATATGGAAAGACTGCATGCTGAAATAGTGAGAATTAGTGGGACAGGACCCTGAATTTGTTTTCGTTTATTGCTCTAGCCATAGTTAAAAGGTTATCATAACAATATTATGAATTCTTCCTTCGTTATTGTTATGATGAGGATGACCATGAAACTGTGGAAAATTCTGATGCTCGCAAAGTTCTGAGCAAGAAAAATGCAATAGAAGCCGCTTCTGACGCCGTTCCAGATGCTCTTTTGAAAAATGTGTCATTTCCGTTTCCGTGTTTCGCATTTCGGTTTCCAGCCATTTTGAGCGTTTCCGTTCCGCCTTTCGTCTTCCGCTTTTTCCATAAAAATTTCCGCACATCCCTGGTAATAACCCGCATGTGTATATCTACTTCGCATACTGTAGACCTGCTGTCGCCTGCTCGAGTAACCCAGTAAGTACGACAATGACATCGTTATGTAGAGGAGGACATTGAAAGCATAACCTAACAAAAATATTTTAGCACATAAACACCTGTTTCGGACTATCAAGCACATTGGCGCTGTCTACAGAAAGAGCGACTTTTTTCTTGGTTATGGATATTGGTCATTCTCTTGGATCTGTTTTCAGTTTGAAAAAGAAGAACTTGCTGTATTGTACTTTCAAGGGAGCTCTGTTTTCAAGAGTAACAATTCTACAAATGAATAAGGCTATGAAAGGTATGAAAGTTATCTTGCGACGTTTTTGCTCTCCGTCGCATCTACAATCTGGGACAAGCAGGAACCGGAGAGCAGAATAGAAAACCGTCACCCGCCACCTTGCAGTCTTCTAATCGCGATTTCGTCGCTCAATACTAAATGCGGTGCTCCACTGTGCGCTGTTTATCGAGCGCTGAAAATCAGCCCAGCACAAATATCAGCTGATGAATAGGCAGGAGTGTAAGCACCTCCACAGCGAAGAAATATTGGCGCTTCCGATAACGGTTATAATCACCGTGATAGCCGCTCTTGTGCAACTTCTTCACGAGAATGTCAAGCACTTCACCGAAGGACCAACACCTCTTCCATTAGTCGAGCTACTGGGACTCCGGGTACACTAACCCCTCAAGCAGTAGAACACTTCTATGTTGGACGACGTTGAACAAAAAGTTTCGTTGCTGATCTTCACTTTCCAATGCTTAATATACGAATAAAATAATACGATAGTACAAGTACAATACCGCCCGCGTCGCGCGGTCAAAAAAAAACGGTTTGCGACGGAAAAATCCGTCGCAAACCGTCGCATGCTAATAACTCCTTTAATTTTGAGTTGTTTCAGAAACAGTTGATACCGTTCGATTCGTCTCCTCGAGATCTATAAAACCATATATAAAACTTTACCAGGCCACCGCGTTTTCGCTGTGGGCGGCCTAAAAAAATAGCTACAGCAGGCTTTTGCGATTGGAGTACCTCATTTTCCAGGACGTGCAGTGTTTTCGGAGTATCTCAAGCATGGCGTGCGTTGTCAGTGCTCTGTCATGCCTGGAATGTTCCGAGAGTGCGCCGTGCACAATGCATATAGTATCGAACCTATCAATCGAATGGTCAGAAGCATGCCCACTGGGTTTCTATCTTTATTTAACGGAAAATGTAAGGTCTTCAAGACTATCTTGCACCGTTTGGAGAATTTTATATGAAATTCCTGGCCGTCCTACTTGGGATTTGCTCCAGGCAGTCCGACGAGCCTTTGGAGTGTGCCGTACACAGTGCATGTAGGATCGAGCCTATCAATCAAGTGAGCGGAAGCGGTTCAAATGTCGTGCTAAACAGCAACGCTTACCCTCTTTAGGTGCTTTATTGCATACACTGACAGCAGCTTATACAAATGAAGAGGTTTTAAGAAGCGAGAAGAGAGAATGCGCCGTGCAAAATGCATGTACGATAGGACCGTTTGAAATTAGATTAGAAATTCGATTAGAAATTTCCGCCCGCCCTACTCAGTAATTGCTGTATTCTGTCCCGACGAGATTTTAGAGTACGCTGTGAACAATGCATATAGTATAGAACCTATCAATGCAGTGGGGCGACCACTCGCAAATGCACGCGCGGGCGAGTTCGTAACTTCAATAGCTCTATCAAGATCAAATCGTTTCGGCTGCAACTGGAGGACTTTGTAGGCAGTACAAGGTTCTTGACGTGTTCTAAAGCAGAACGGTGTAGTTCATGAATGGACTAAATTACTCCGAAAATGCAGGTGAGGCTTGTGCGATCCAATTTTTTCCCATTTCGGTCGACCACTGCGCGAAGACACGACGAGCCAAGGGCATGCAAATGCGTAGGCGAGCGGAACACCTAAGGTGCTTTAAGACGATATGCTCGCAACTCCCCAGCTACCTAAACTGCCTTACCCCCATCTGCCATTTTAGAGCGGCGGACATTGCGATTGAAGTTTCCTGCTCTTTTACTCGCCCACATTTGGGTTTTCGACACTGCCAATAACACTATTTTGTTTACAACGAAAAGCTCTATCGAATGGTGTCACTCTCGAACAATTTCAAAGAAATCGATTTTTGACAATTTCCCATCAAGGACGTGGGCGCCACTGGCCAAGCCGGCGCGGACGATGACGTCATCGAGAACCGACGTTTTCGAAATTGGTCAAATTTCCTCGTAGAAACTTCGTCCAAAATCATCTAGGCGGTTATTTGGGGAGCTGATTACGAATCCGACGTCCGTTTTTGAAAATTCCGCCGATTTCAGTAGGTTACTTCTCGTTTGAGGGTGGTCGTGTCAGGACCACCGATCACCCTCAGTTATCGGTATGGGCGGTCTCCTGCCGTAAGCGTCCGAATGAACTTCGGCATCATGTTCGGCATCCCGAATAAGTCCCCGCCCCTATACGAAGTTTGAGCAAGATCGGTGATCCTGACCCGACCACCTCCAATTATCCTGAAAAGTATCCAAAACCTACCCTAAATCGGCGGAATTTTCAAAAACGGACGTCGGGTTCGTAATCAGCGCCCCAAATAGCCCCTAGATGATTTTGAACGAGAAAGTTTGGCCAATTTCGAAAACATCGGTTTTTGATGACGTCATCGTCCGTCTGCCGCGGCCTCTAGCGGACTCGCCCTCGATGCGAAACTGCCAAAAAATCGATGTTTCCAGAATCGGTCAAAATTGGTACCGTTGGATAGCGCTTTTTATGCTGAACAGAACAGTGCCATTGTTCCTGTCGAAGACTCACATCCGGGCGAATAATGGCGCAGGAAACTTCAACGCTAAAACTCCGCTGCCCTAAAATGGCAGCTGGGGCTAAGGCAGTTTAAACAGCTATGAAGCTGTAAGCACGTAATCTTAAAGCACCTAACGTGTTCTGCTCGCTTGCACATTTGTAGGCTATTAGCTGTCTGCGTCTTCCCGCAGGGGTCGACTGAATTTGGAAAAAATCGTGCCACGCAAGGCTGACCTGCACTTTCGCACCGCTGTAATTTTGTCCAATCATAAGCTACATTGCTGTATTTCAGAGCACTACTAGAACATTTTACTGCCTACAAAAACGACAAGCTGCAATCGGAAAGGTTAACATATGACAGAGTTCTCGTGCTCAGAACACGCCCGCGCGTGCAATTTAGCACAACAACGGTCGATGTTCTCCTCGCTCTTACTCGCCCATATTACAGTTTTCCCTACTCAATATAACAGCATTCAATTCAGTATGAAAAGCTCTATCGAACGGTGTTAAGCATGGTCCAAAACGATTATATCGATTTTCGATGACGTCATCGACCTTCCGCCGCGCCTTTGAGCAGCCTCGCCTTTGATGCGAAATTGTCAAAAAACCGATGTTCCCAGAATCGGTCGAAATTGATACCACTCGATAGCGCTTTTCATGCTGAACAGAACGGTACCACTGCTAGTGTCGAACAATCAAACCTGGGCGAGTAAGAGCGCAAGAAACTCTAACCGCTATCTTCCGCCGCTTTAAACTGGCAGCTGAGGCTAAGAAAGTTTAGGAAGCTGAGGAGTTCTGAGCACGTCATAGTGAAGCACCTGAAGCTCTCTGTTTGTCTGCGCGTTTCATGGCCGTTTGCTCGTCGGATCTTCCCGCAGTGGTCCACCGAAGTCGGAAAAAAAATGCGTCACACAAGCCTCACCTGCCTTTTCGCACCCCTGTAACATTGCCTGTTTTTAAGCTACACCATTCTACTTTGGTGTGCTACTACAGCGTTTTACTGCCTATAAGACCCACGAGTTGAAGCCGAAAAGATTTTAACCCGGAAGAGTTATTGCGCTGTGAACACGCCCGCGCGTGCAATCTATATGCATTGTTCACGACGCACTCTAAAGGCTGGACAGCATTAGAGCAATTTCTTAGTAGGGCTGCTGAGAATTTATGATAGAATTCTCCAAACGCTCACTCTACCAGTTGTCGAACCCACTCAATTGATACAGATCTCTACACGCATTGCACACGGTGGACTCATAAGTCTCGCCGGGACAGATTGAAGCAATTCCCGAGTAGAGCATCTGGAAATTTCTGAAAAATTTTTCTAAGCGTTTCGAAATATTTTTGAAGGCTTTACATTTTCCAGTAAGTGGAGATAGAATCTCAGTGGGCATGCTTCCGCCCATTCGATTGATAGGTTCGATCCTGCATGCATTTTGCACGGCGCACTCTCCGAACATTCGGGGCACGACAGAGCACTGACAACGCACGCCATGCTTGAGATACTCCGAAAACACTGCACGTCCTGGAAAATAAGGTGCTCCAATCGCAAAAGCCTGCTGTAGCTATTTTTTTAGGCCACCCACAGCGAAAACGCGGTGGCCTGGTAAAGTTTTATACATGGTTTTATAGACTTCGAGGAGTCGAATCGAACGTTACCATCTGTTTCTGAAACAACTCAAAATTAAAGGAGTTATGAGCATGCGACGGTTTGCGACGGATTTTTCCGTCGCGACGCGGGCGGTATTGTACTCCAGCAGGGTCGTGGCCCAGATGGTGCCATGGACTTTTGTATAACTAGTAGTTCTCTCGTTGTTGAACGATATGAAAGACAAGCAGATGGGAGGCGAAGAGCGGGCCACTTCCGCACCTTTCGGTGAGCATATAAGTATAAGATCCAATGATTCTCGTTCTCGCCTCCGTCCACATAAAAATGCCCAACTCTTAACTACTGCTAGAAAAAAGGTAACAACGCTTTCGTAATGGAAATAGTCATAACAGCACACATTGGGGACATTAGATCTTTCTTCGGGTGGAATCTAGTGCACTATGTATTAGGTTGCCCGAAAAGTTTTGGCAGGACTGGTCCACTTCCAACGATCATATTATAACTTTTTTATCCTCAACGATTCAGCCGAGATGAGCACCACTCGAATCGGCACGTCTTTCCTAATGCGACTGTAGCTGAATAATTCCATCAGCGAAAAAAAACTGGGTGGTCAAGATGCATCAAATTCTAGAAAGGCTGTTTTTGTGTGGTACTGATTTATGAAGGTTCTACCAGCCAGAATGTTGTGAAAGTGCTAGGAAAGATGGTAGTCGGTTGGCGCAAGGTCTGGTGAGTATGGCGGGTGAGGCAGAGCTTCAACTCCTTGTTCGCTTAATTTTCGCATGGTGGTTTACAAAACGTGTGGGCGGACGCTGTCGTGGAGAAGAACAGAACCTCCTTTGTTGACCAATCGACTAGATATACCGACTGTAGCTCGCGCTATTTTCGGTACATCTCGTCGATTTTGTCACAGTAGTACTCTGCTGTGATATTTCGTCCTGGTTTCAGAAAGTTGTAGTGAATCACCCAGCCGTCGACCACCACACTATTACCACTATTACCACCGTCGTCCCGTTGATCATAGACTTGCTCGAGCGGGCGCCAACAGTGTCTCCAGTCGTCCCTATCGCGTACCAGAGTGCTTCAGTGGATCCCCTTTTTCTGGTGGAATTTCGACTTTTGGAGGTGCCTGGAGTTCGTCGACACTCACTCATTGTCCTGATTGTCTTCGGTTACAGATTCCACTTTTCACCCCATGTGACGACTCGATCCAAAAACGGGTCGTTCTGATTCTGGAGAAGCAAATAAGCACAGATTTCGAAACGCGACAATTTCTCGCGATCACACAAATCGTGGAGCACCGATCACTTTTCGAGGTTTTCCGGCTTCCGAGGCTCTCCAAACCATCTTTAACAGCCGTTTTACTGCCTCCTATACCTTCTGCAATCTCAGAGACTGCTTGCGACTAGCTTCCAGAGATGCGTTCAAATCGCCTTCTGGATTGCTGTGCATATGTCTGCCGTTTCACGATGCATCTTCAAGGTTGAAATGTCCAGAACGAAATTTCTCGAACTTCTTCTTCTTCTTCTTCTCCCGAGCGTTTAGTCCCGCGCAGTCGTAGGGTCCGCTGTTCTTATGATCCGTCGCCACCTCATCCTATCAAAGGCGTCGTCTGGCATGGCGCCGACTTCAGCGAGATCTTTCTTGATGACATCCTTCCACCTTTTCCTTGGGGCTCCTCTCGGACGCTTTCCGGGTGCCTCGAAATCTAGGGCCAACCTTATGGGGTGATCCTCTGGTCTTCTGAGGACGTGTCCATACCACCTCAGGCGCTGCTCCCTCATCTTCAGCTGGATCGGAGCTGTCTTCATCACTGCCCTAACATCCTCGTTTCGCACCCTGTCCCGACGGGTCCATCCACAAGCCCACCTGAGCATCCTCATTTCCGCCGCGTGCATTTGCCGCTCCTGCGCTTTACCTAGGGCCCAGCACTCACTGCCGTAGAGGAGGGCAGGCCTCACCACTGTTCTATAGAGCTTTCCTTTGAGTGTCCTGGAGCACCTACGGTCGCAGAGGATTCCTGTGGACTCCCTCCATTTGAGCCAGGCTGCGTTTATCCGTCCCCTGACCGCCTGGTCCACACTTCCTTCCTCGGATAGGTCACTTCCGAGGTAGCGGAATTCTTCCACCTTCTCGATCGCCTCCCCTTGGCAGTCTAGGATCGGTCTAGTGCACTGCTCAGAGCTGATAAACTTGGTCTTCTTCACGTTCAGCCGCAGGCCGTTATCCGCGAGGGCTACTTGCCACAGCCTCACCTTCTCCTCCAGCTCCTCCCGGCTGTCGGCTACTAGAGCGATATCGTCCGCGTAGAGGATGGTCCTGAGAGGGCCTTCCTCCAGGAGTTTCACTATGCAGTCAAGCGTCAGCACGAAGAGGAACGGACTCAGAGCCGACCCTTGATGTACACCCACTGTGATGTCCATCTTCTTTGTCATTCCGTGTGGGGTTCGTACCGCCGCTTTCGAGCCTTCGTACATGTCCTTTACGACTGTGATCAGACGTTCCGGGACACCTCTACCTCGGAGCGATTTCCAGAGCACGGCCCGGGGTAGCCTGTCGTAGGCTTTCTCCAAGTCCAGAAAGGCCATGTAGCAGGGCTTTCGTTTCTCCCGATATTTCTCCATTACCTGGCGAGCGATGAAGATGGCGTCTGTGGTGGACCTCTCAGGCATGAAGCCCCACTGCTCCTGGGAGATTGTCACCATCTCCCTCAGCCTCGAGTCGACCAGACGTTCGTAGATCTTCATCGTGTGCGAGATCAGATGATCCCTCGGTAGTTGGAGCACTCGGACGCGTCCCCTTTCTGTTTGAAGATGGGGACTATGATGCTGTCCCTCCAGTCATCCGGCATCTTACTGTCTATCATGACTCTGTTGAAGAACTGTGTCAGCCAATTGACTCCACAGTCCCCAAGCACCTTCCAAGCCTCTACTGGCACCCCATCAGGTCCAGCTGCCTTCCCGAGCTTCATCTTTCCTATGGCGTTGCGAACCTCTTCCCGCGTCCAGGATGGGATGGGTCCTTCCGTTGGTTGTTCTTCTTGAACTTCGCGACGAGGCAATTCTTCATTCAGGAGCTCCTTGAAGTACTCCTCCCATCTTTTTCTGACCTCGACTGGCCTCCGTAGTACCATGCCGTCAGCACCCCTCACTGTCTTGACCACTCGAATGTCGGCGCAAGCTCTATGCCGCGCCTTAGCCAGCCGGATAGCAAACTTCTCTCCCTGTGGCCCGTCTAGCTTCTCATATAGGGCATCCATCTCCGCTCTCTTCGCTTTCGCTACAGCTGCTTTTGCCAGGCTCTTCATCTTCCTATAGACTGTAAGATGCTCGGGTGCGCTTGTCGTTTGCCACTGCTTATAGGCCTCCTTCTTTTTCCTCACCGCAGCCTGCACCTCTTCATTCCAGAACCATGCAGCCTTATCTCCTCTGATCCCTCCCTTTGTTTCACCGAGGGTTTCCTTGGCACATCGTAGAATCGTTTGGGTCACATGTCGCATATCGCCTATGTACAGTATTCGCACCTCCTGCGCCGCGGTCTATCAGTGATCACGCCGGATACGAGCCCACGGGAGGTCGCAAGGGCAGCGAACGGCTCGCCGCCGTGTCCGCACTCAGGCCGAAGCGCAGCTCCAAACTTGTTTCGGAGGACGAAGTGGTGAAAATGGTTTTCAGTTCGAATACGGACAATATTACATTCTCGGAAAGCTCGCAACGAGCTGAGAAATGCCGTCTAGTTGGTTTTTCGAATAAACTCATCCATAAAGAGGTAAGCGACTGAAACAAAATTTTCTGTTGTTTTCGTCAAACTTTGGCCGCATAGAAATCTACTTTGAACGGCCAAAATCTTCTTGTTCTTTTTAGATTCGAATGTGCTTGTGATCTACTGTAGACCACAAAAAGCACGGCCTTCGTACTTATCCTGTACAGGAGCAACCGAAGTTCAAAAATAGGAGAATTCCTACGCCGCATATTGAAATTGGACCAATCCCTTGTTGGAAGAAAGAAAATCTAGTCATTTCTGTCCATTTCTCAAAGCCATTTTACTCGTTCATAAAGACCATCGTTCCCACAATGGAACAGTAGAATACCGTCTTCTGTAGCAGGCTACTAGTTGGGTAATTCTTAACTGAACCTCAGGTTTCCGCGCGTTTGCGCTCATCTGAAATCGGGTCTATCTTAATCAAACTTGGCACTATTTAGTACCACAATGGCACCTGATGCGTAACAAATATAGATCTGCTGTAGCAATAGAGGATTTCTGTGTTTCGATGAACCTCGTCAACGAAAAGCCTTAAGGACATGCCACTGGGGATCTCGGAGGGGTCGTAAATCAATTAACGGAGCCGAGCAAGCAAAAGCTCCATAACTTGGTCACTGTGCAATTGTTTTAGATGACGTTTAGATCGCTGGATAGAAAATGAGACGAGGCCTCTAATGGTGTTAATTAGGTTTTAAACAAAGAACTTTGAAAAGAGTTATGGCAATGCGACGCTTTGTGACGGATTAATCCGTCGCAAAGCGTCTTATTTGCAAAGAATTTGAGCGGTATTGTATGTTTATGTACGCGCTAGATTTTCTTCTCCTGGGTCTATTCCATTTACATTCCTCGTGTTTCAGATCAATTTTTGGAAAGTGGTCGAGGAATTTCAACAGATGTCAAAAGAGTACGGCGACATATTCACGGTCTGGCTTCCAAAGCCGACTGTGGTCATCATGAACTACGAAAGCATCAAGGAGGCTTTTGCCAAGAAAGGTTTGTACACTCAGTTAATCTACATACCCGTGATACCAGGGACCCTGAATTTAGCTCCATACTGCATGGCGTCGCTTCATACCTAACTTTATGGAAGTCACCTACCACTATCTTTCTAGAAGTTATCTACCTTAGGTTGATTAAAGGCAAACGATAAGCTTGGAGTTTGGTTTAGTTCCTATCTCTCCATCCTCTCATACATTAGAAAATTTATTATATGGTAAGCCACCAGAAAACTGTTCAAATGAGAGGTCTGCGCCTTAGAAGAATATGAGGAATACGAAGAAGCAAAAAGTCCTGTAACCTCGTCATGGATGTAAATATGCACGATGTACAATTAAAAGCATGGAAAACTTCTCACATTTTAAGAGCTGCATATAACGTAAAATTCGAACTGTTTCACATTAAGTTTACGTATTGTGTGCCTTAACAATATTTTCGTTCCAATGTCTAAATATCTTGCTGTAATCGAGCATAAATTTATTTATTTATTTATTTATTTAAATATTTATTACGTGGGTAAAAGACACATGTGTAACAGAGAAAGGAAACAAAAACAAAAACCAAGAAACACTCAAACCATTAACCACATGACCTTGTACTCGAGTAGTGTATTTGTGGCTATACGCTTGAACTACATGTGCTTTTAATTTTTTTCGAATGAACGAATAATCCAATAACCTAAATTTTTCGGTTATTCGAATTTCCGAATATCCCCGTTTTCGGTAATTTGAATTCCCGAATAATCGTACAACCACATTTTTCGGTTATTCGAAGCGAGTATCCGAGTAAATCGAATAACCGAACAAACTTCATAATATCTTGTTACTAATAGGGAGCGAGACTTTTCTCTTGGCCAATTTCGTTTTATATCGCTTATTCTCTTCAAACGCACATAGTGTATGGAGCATGGAGTTTAATAACAGCATTTGCCAAAGATAGGATGAAATAAAATTCTTAAAAAATGCAAATAGTAGAGATGTTCAATATCTTCTAAGAACCGTTTACAATATTCGTTAAGACGCCTAGACATGAAAACTTTTTTACCTGACATACAACACACATTGCCAAGAGTAACATTACTAATGTCATCGTTGACGATAAAACAGAGGATTGGAAACTTACAAAAATACATGCGTACAACAAAATAACTACGCACAAGTCCAAACCTCCTGCTTCACATTGATCGAAAGCTAGAGCGTTCGTACTCCAAGATAGCGTTAATAATCTCAAAAATGGTGACGCACTAAACTACCGGATTTTCCTTTTTAGAGGGCCCTGTCGCTTTCGAACGATGCCAAAGATCTATCACAACTCATCTCCATCGTAATCACCATTAGAATCGACAGGTTTTTCATCGTCTTCAAACAAATCCTCTTCTGATGACGTGGACATCTCTTCGTCACCCCACGCCTCCGGAGTCCTCCTTCGCATCCTCCTTGCCGGAATATCTCTTGAGCTCAGATGTCGTTCATGCTTTACAGTATCTGAAGAAAAATGGTCTGACATCTGATCAAGACACCATCGTAGTGCGAGCGAACCCTCCTACACCGTTGTTCCCATTAGCCATAATCTTCAGCAGAAACCTCGCATTCTTCCCGCTCAGTCGTCCTCTGCGTTTGTGGCCGTACAGGATCCCCGCGAGGTCCTCTCCTGCTTCGCCTGAATAGCCGGTCAAAGTCCACAGAGGTTGCCGGTATTACCACATATTTGGGGACTTCCTTTGCCAAAAAATGAAAACTGCTTGAAGTGCAGGTGCCACCATCGTTAAGTGTTAGCGTTGTTTTCTGACCGGCTTGTTTTAGCAGCAGCGAACACGGAAGAAGTCGATCTAATCACTCCATTTCAAGTGTTGTTGTGCAAGTTACAACTAAAATTAATCTCGCTGGCCAACATTTCGTCTTATTTTGTTGAAAAATTTCTTTTTTTGCTCTCTGGTTCAGTTGGACCGGCAAAAAGCAGGCCCCAAAAACATGATTCCAGACCTCGATTCTTCTGCGAGTCGATCGCATATTGATCGTCGCATTCACTCTCGGTCATACTCACTTAAATAGGGATGAATAGAGAAATACATTCCACAACAACATGCCTTTTGGACTTACGTTTATTCAACCAGTCTTTGGGAAAATTCAAGTAGTTATCTGCATATAAAATAGTTTCTACGAATGCGAATCACGGCTCCAAAAGAGTTGCCATCCTCAGTGTCTCATCGAGAAGCAAGTGACAAAGTATTTTGTGGGCTTCGCAAGAACTATTACTCCAAATTGTTTCACCGTTTCAGATAAGGTCCTGTAAAAGACTTGTTAGAATGTGGGTACAAAACAGTACTCCTCTGGCTTCGCAAGAAGAAGCTTTTCTTCTGCCAACATGGTGCACTTGAAGAGCAAAGCTAAACGAAGACACTATTCAGTGAAATTTTTAAAATAGTCATAGCGCTTGGGTGTTACGAATAACATACCGTTTTCGTAATATCGTTTTGTGTATAGTAAGGCTCTAAAAAGCAGAGAAGAGATTTTAAGCTTCTGATTTCATCGTCGTCTAGTACGTCCAGTTTTTGGGACTCCGCTAATCTCTCGAAATCAGGACGCTAAAAATTTCTAAATAACAAGTGCGACCACAGTAGTGGTAAGTTAGACTACACTAAGTAAACTAACTGTCGAAAGAATATCGCATATTATCATATAAGTGGATCCTCACAATCCAAGCTTGGTAGGATTTGAAGCAGCTCCATTTCCTTTGTATAACTGCAAAACCACCACATTGATTTCAATGGCAGCACGCTATCATTGACATCTATGAAAAAACTACTTAAGATAATCGCGCTTCACTACATTGTTACGATTAAGTCTTGAGTCGATACTTTTGCAGTTTTTAAGAGTAGCCACATATTCGTGTTGCGTTATATTGCGTAAGGTGAAGGGAAGCGAATCGATCTGTTTTACTGCAGTCTCTGCGTCTCCTACTAGTGAGTACTATTTCGCAAAACTTTGGGCAATTCAAGCGTAATATAATGAGCTTATATTTCCACAAAAAACGACTATGGTATTCGTTCTTTCCATGGCAGATTACTCCTAGTAGACCTATTTTGAACAAGATAGTGGGGTACACTAACTACATTAGTACTATACTTATGCTTGAATGACCCATTCGAATAGGTATTGGAATGATTGCCATTTTGATTTGAATACTCGAATTCCAATATTCGAAAAATTGCGTACAGGTGATCCAACGTTCCTACCTACACGATCGAAGTCGGCCGTCGACCTTCACTCGGCCAGAGACCTGGGCCATAATAAAAAACCTTCATCCGCCTGACTGATGCTCGGCGTTATGAGCACAATGTCGTCATTGAAGCGCAGATGGTGCAGCGGCCGGCCGTCGACCTTCACTCCCATGTCTTCTCCTTCTAGTTCGCGCATGACGTTTTCGAGGATGGCGCTGAAGAGCTTTGGGGATATGGTATCCCCTTGCCGAACCCCTCTCTTCACGTCGATGACGACGTCGTTGTAGAATGGTGAGATCTTGGTGGTGAATCCACTGTACAGCTCTCGAAGGACTGAATCCTCTTCGAAATCCTGTTTGTTCGCATGGCTGTCATTCATCCAGATTTCGACTGATCCTATTTAGGATGACTCGAGTAAACAGCTTGGCGACTACGGACAGCAGACAGATCGGGCGATAGTTGCCAATGTCGTGTACGTCTCCCTTCTTGTACAGCAAAACGGTCCTGCTGGTCTCCCACTGAGATGGAGCCTTGCACTCCGACAGGTAGCGTATGAAGAGCCGCGCCATGGTGTTGATGAGCGTTTGCGGGAGATTCTTCAGGTGTTCAGCTCTGACCCTGTCAGGACTGGGTGCTGTACCTTTCTTGACTGACAAGATGGGGTGTCGTATCTCGGAAGGGAGAACAGAGAGAACGACGTATCCATCCTGCGGAAGATGGCATGGGGCAGGTGGACGCGGATAGAGAGATCGGAGTAGAAGTCGTGGATGACCTTCTCCATGGTCTTTTCTGGAGGAGATGGCGGTTCCGTCAGTGCGGTCAATTACGTCTTGGCCTTGAAGTTGGCGAATTTCCGGCGAGCACTGCGGATGCTCAAACCTGCTTTTGCAGATTTAGCCAACACTTCCGCCCTTCTCTGCTTAAGATGCTCCTTTATCGCCGCTCTGCATAGCTTCAAAAAGTTCGGATGTCGGTAGGCAGTTTGCCTTGCGCTCGCGCTGCTCCGCGCTCTCATATCAGCTCAGGAGTTTCCGGAGACAGACGTCTCCTAGTGGTTTCCAGCTCTCGGCTCCGTTAGGACTAACGGTGCACAAGATGGTGCACAAGCGGTCGTATTGCTCGTCGATATTGCCCGTGACGGTATCTTCCCAAAAGCCGGCAAGAGAGGTGTAGATGTTCCAGTTGATGGTTGTTCTGAGACTCCTCTTCTTGAACTTTGCGGCCTTCTCTCCTTGACTCGAAAAGCGGAACCTCGCGCGAGGGAGGCGGTGATCCGATCCCGTGTAGAACTTAGGGACAACGGAAACGTCGGTGAGGCAATACTTGCGGTTGAAGATGATGTGGTACATCTCGTTGTGGAATTCCCAGGTCCATCGTAGAGAGGGAGGCTTCTGGTACTGTGAGTTTCCATGGATGGTCTCGGTCGACATGATAAACTCAGACAGTCTTTCACCTTGCTCGTTCCACTCCAAACCCTGGGTTCCGATATGAAGCTCTTCCGGCGAGCTTCGCGGTCCGATCTTGGCGTTGAAGTCGCCGAAGATCACCTTGTAGAAGGTGTGGTATTCCTCATAGAACTCCTCCAGCTCCATGTGGAAGGCTTCGACCTCTTCGTCCTTGTAGTCGGATGTTGGGGCATACGCGACGAACACAGTCAAAGCTAGCACGGAGCCACATCGCTTCAGCCGCTGACGTCCGATTCGGCTGGTCAGAGACTCGTACGAATCGATGTTCACGGACAAGTGCTTGTTGACGAGGACAACAACGCCGCCTACTCCCCTGCTTTCCGAGGAACAGTTCTTCTCCGAAAAGGCGGCGTGTAGGAGATAGTGCCTTCTCGTCTTGGTCATTTCGATGACGTCGTCGTGGATCTTCCTGGCTTGAATCATCAGGTCCGCGACGGATGCTTCCGATGCGAGCGTGCAGGCGTCGTAAGTGCAGATCGTCATCCTAGTCCTTCTCAGTTTGCGCAGCCTGGTAAGGCCTGAGATTTTAGCAGTCTTTCCGTCCTTCCCATCGCTGTAGAAATGGGGCTCTTTCGTAGTTAGGGGAATGAGGCCCTTTAGTGCTGCTGTGTTTGATTGGAGTACACCCGGGTAGCTAGTCGGGCTTTGTCATGCGGGAGTGATTAGATGCAATCCCCATATGACTTCTTTGGAATGCTTACAATCAGTTTTGGAAGTGTTTCTCGCTGTCACCTCACTTGCGAACACGATGACAAGTATTGATTTGACCCATCATCAAGACATGCTCATCGTTCATCGATCGTATTTCTTTACAGACTGCTTTTTATTCTTATCGCAACATTCACTATTCTACTAAATGTTGCCAAGTACAGCATATTTTATCCACCTCGTGTGATTGGTCGCCTTGCTGTGTGTTTCTTTCTCGTCTCTTTCGTATACTCTTACGGAATACGAATCGGAGCGTTGCAGATAGGAGCACTTGCACTCACTCCCTCAACTCTAGACGTCGAAAAAAAAGTTTCGTCCAAAGTTCATCTATGTGGTTATTTGGGAGGGAGATCACCAATTGATCAACAATTTGCGGCGAAACGATAGAATACAGAAGGTTACGATGGGTATGTGTGAGTAAAAGAGTGCACGCAGAATAAGCGGCACCGCTGCCTTTCACGACTCCAAAGGTGGAGGAGAGGTCGAAAGAAAAAATTTCCTCAAACATTGCCCAAGGGGTATTTGAGGTGCTGATCACGGATATAATATCTGTTTTTAAATTTCGGTCGAGTACGCTAGGTTACCATACATATGGGTGACTAAAGCTGTCTGCGTTAGTAGAATTGCTTTCTCCTTTTGTTGTGGTCGGACTTATTTTCAAACCTTCGACTTCATCATTCGATGGAAAGTAGTGCAAGAAAAGCGATAATTTAGAAAAAGAATGACAGATTCGCGGTCAGCAGCTTAAATAATTCCCATATGCGAAGTGAGGGCGAAATCCGTAGTCGTGATCTCGTCACCCTTATTCATAATACAGTACCCTAACGAAGCCAAAATGTACTCTCCTTTTAGAAAAATGGGAACAGACCACCTATCAAATCCCCTAACCCCTTCCGGAATCGAACCCTCGGCCCCCTCCCGTAAGTCCGCATCGCTATCCACTCTGCCATCCAACCGCTGTAACTCGCGTCTAAAGCGACATGGTAGTGAAGAGTTTTCCGGGGCGGGTTGGACGAGTTTTCTCACAGTATGCAGACGCTCGTTGCGGGACCCAAGTACTCCAATCAGTCATCAAGAAACCAACGAGCGAGCGTAAGCTTCTGTGCTCAGCAGGAATCTATGGAAGTTGAATTGAAAAGGAGACGAATGCTAGGAATGAGCAGTAACTACAATACAAGCATGGAGCTGGAAGGAATAGAAAATCCTCAATTCCCTAAAAATGTTTGCAAACGTTGCACTGTTGGGATGGGCATGAGCTTCTGTTTTCGTTTCCACTAGAGAATTGACTATGGCTCACATGTTATATTTGTTTTGAAGAACTGATCCATACACCTGTCCACATTGTTCATTGATGGTGGAAATTCAATTTAAGCGGAGTTCTGCAGTAGATGTTGAACGATTTTCTTCGTCTGCTATAACGAACTATGCCGCTATGGTAGTTGTGGGGGGGGTCACCTTATAAAGTGTCACTAACACGAACAAAAAGAAATGATGGCAAACCTATAATGAGGAAAACAAACAAACAATGCTATAGCTATGTTCTATGCTGTTGATTAAACAGGGGAAGGGACTCCAGGATGTAGCTGGAGTGAAGCACCCGTGTTAAAATTGCCTACATCCTGGAGCTCCTTCACTCGCCCAATACGGAAGCAGACAAAATACGGACCTGTGATCGAAAATAAGAGATAAGACTGCATTTACATTGGTTGTATGTAGCTACTCACTCCCGCACTCCACGGTATGCTATGGTGACCCCTCCCCTAACTACCATAGCGCCACTCCCGCACCCCACGGTATGCTATGGTGACCCTTCCCCTAACTACCAGATACCAATAGTTCTCTATTTTAGAGCAGAAATCTCGATTGCCTGAGGCTGCCCCACAACTTGGTCCCAAGCTTACAAGAGCAGCTGAAAATTAAATAGCTTATCTAAATAACAGTGGATTTGGTCTTTTGCCCTCCGAAGGAACGTTAGAAACCTTCTGTGGCTAACGCTTTCCTTCTGCGCTGGCATCACCCACAACGTTGTAGCTGCTAGGAGCACTGCAGTAAAATCTTCTTCGGATTGGAATAAAACTTGCTATAATCGTTTAATGATGAAGGTTTTTTTTTCGTTTCCATCTGCAAGCCCAAAACCAACAAAGGAACATGAACAAAGGAACTTAAGAACGTCGGAAAATGGTTTTAGCAGAAGTGTCCTACCGCTTTTAATCCGCACTTAAAACTATTATCCTTCTCTTGGTGGAGCCTAAGGACCATAGGTACACTTGGTGTTACCTCTCGAGATGGAAGGTCTTATATGTGTGTAAACCTTGTATTGTGTTCCCACTCTTGATCGAGTCACGGAACAGTTCAGCCCGACAAGGCCTCGGTTGGCTGCGACCGCGTGGCAGCTGCCAGTCGGTCCCGCGACGATCGCCTGCATACTGTGCGAAAACTCGTCCAACCCGCCCCGGAAAACTCGTCACTACCATGTCGCTTTAGACGCGAGTACCGCTGTAACCATCTTGCGAGTGAATCACTCGAATATACCCTGCAGGTCCTCTACGAAACGTCGTAAATTATCATATTACTATAGTCAAACTTCGCTCCAGACCTTTTGTAGATTAAGTTCTGAGCACGACAGGGCCATTCCATTTTTCACTTATGCCTGAAGTGATAATATTTTTTGCCATTTTCGGACCTCCCATTTGCCCTTAGCAAAAACGAAACACAGTTCTGTGATCCTCGTGCGATGTCCTACAAGACCATATAGGTCTCGTTGAGAATCTTTGAACAATTGAACGTAAAGCTGCCTATAGGATATCAAGCTGGCACACGGCCATCACTGATCAGGAGACGTGGTGGTCCTGAAACGATTTCTCTTACAGTAACGGTTTGGAAACCTTGCGCCACAATAATAGCGTTTGTAGAGAACGAGGAAAATAACAGTAGGGCGAAACAAAACTTGGAGCAAGTTCGTGAAACATGTTTGTAAAGCATTAAACGAGATAAGCACACTAGCCTCATAGAAAGCAGGAAGCTCCCCTACAGCGTCCTATCGGAGAGGAGATGGTCTTGCAAATTTGGAGTGAGGCTGAAACAGAATATTAGGTGGATCCCTCCTTCCGACCCGACCTGCACCAACTCTCGATGTCGAATGAATGTTCAGACGCAATCCAGAGCCTTCCACAGCTAGTCCAGTGGCAATCAATGGATCTCATTCAAAGAAATTCAGATGCAAAACGCTGCTCTATCGCTTGTACATAACCTTGGACTCAACCGTCAGTGAGTTGGAAAAAAATCGCGAGCGCCCGGAAATGTTCACGGGCAAACACTGGAGAAGAGCTGAAAGGACGTCAGAGAGTGCTAATGAATGCTCCTGACTGAATTAGAGAACTATGGAATGACAATGGATTGGATTTGAGCTTTCCCCGTTTAAGGACTATGGTAATTCAGCGTTCAGATGCACGTCGAAGCAATGACTCAACTCCACATCTTGGTCCTGCACTTTTCGAAGAAACCGATTTGAGAAGGAACACAGGAATGTAACAGACAGCACACACTACATTCGATGAATATCACCCAGGTCTTGATTAATCCCCGTCGTAAAAAAGTGACAACAATCGAAATGTGGTAACGCATCACCAAGAAAGCCGGATCGTCGAGGAAAGGACTGCTTCGAGTACCCATGTTTCAAAAATGGGTCGTGTCGTTGTGGGTCCTAACGAATTGGGCGCGAATTTCAGACGCTACAGCAATCAGCTTAACTTCGCCCTAGTCTCTGCGGGACCTGTCCCATTGGGCTTTCGGGCTATTCCAGAAACGATATTAATCAAACTAGCGATTTTTCGTGAATGCCACTCAAGAGACTCCAAACTTCAGCCCAGGGGTAACCGAAGTCACTGAACACGAATCTGAAATCCGTTTTTCGATTTTTTCGTCGAAATTTATGTTTTTTCTGTGCAAAATTCACAGAAGGTTCTAGTGTATGACAATGATGATAGTCGTGGTCACAGAGAATGCAAATGTGAAGTTTGATTTTGAAACTATCGATCAAGACCATACAGTCTACGGAATCCGCTGAGGCGAGTTAATTGTATGACCACACAGGTCATACAATTGATTCTAGTGTATGACATTGGCTCGGTCAACTTTATTCGATAAGTTCAAAAAACGAACTTCGGATTTGTGACCTCACCGACCACCACTACCTCCAGCGCTAAAGCTTCGGACTGCTTGAATGACGTGAAAATTTTGATCTTGATCAATATCGATTGATGAAGATCAAAACTTTAAAAACGAACTTCAGATTCTTGTTCAGTGACATTGACTACTCCTAGGGTTGAAGTTTCGGGTCGCAGTCGACCGCTATCAGTCGTTAAGTATTATGCAACATTGGAAACAACCACGCATTCGAAATTCGAATTTTAATTGTTTGCGAATTTGCTACCCTTGGAATATCGAATTCGAATAGTTATTCAAATTTGGGATCCCACAAATATCAAATTCGATTAATTACTCGAATTCGCGACCCGTTGAATAGCGAAATTAGAATATTTATTCGAATTAACGACCCTCAATCAAATAATCGAAAATCGATTTCGAATAGATTATTAATATTAATTATTCGAATTCGATTATTCGAGCACCAATATACTATTGAGTACATACTTGAAGACAATGGAATGCTCTTTTCGAGGACGCTTCAAACAGATATCGGAATCCGATTACGTCAGCAATGAAGGGAAACTGGGACTAAACCGCTGAAACCATTATGTGTCAGATTCTACACCCTCGGATATGTACCTTCAGACATCCTTTCAGCTGCGCTTGCTTCTTGGTAAGGAAATTTAGTGATTGCCACGGTTGGGCAATGAAGGTCTTCTCTCTTTTGGGCTAAATATTTAAATACAAGCACGATAAGTATCCATTCTTCTGAAGCATTCTAAAATCTGAGGTGTTAAAGAAATCTCCAGCTTCGCCCGAAATCTATAATATTATGGAACTGGTTAGAAATTTCGATAGTTAATATTCTAATTCCCTTCCAGGAGACGATTTCGCCGGAAGATCGACATTTTTTCCTGACAACATATTTCAAAGTGTCGAGAATGGCGGCATAGTTTCTTCGGAGGTGAGCAGTCGTAATCCTACTACATATAAAGGAGCAAGCGTGTGTGTGTGTGTGTTTCCGTCACAACTGGAGGAGGGCACTGTTTATTGGAAACGATTGTTCAACATCGACATCATGCCTGGCGATGCCGAACACGTCGGCAACCGCGCATGGCGAGCCGTAGACGTGCCGAACACGTCAGCAACCGTGCCTGTGTAATAAACCTGCCCCCTCAGGTTTATTCACGTGTAGATCACACGGCCTCTCGGGCCCTTACATAACAAAACACAGGTAACATAACAATTTTATTAACAATAAAGGCGCATATGGACGGTAACTAGGGGCTACGGATGTATGGCCGGGGTTCGGGGGGGGGGGAGGAGAGAAGGAACTTCTCAGGGGCGGGGAGGCGCCGGAGCGGACACTACACGGCCTCCGATCAGACTAGGACGAACCCCGCAGCATTCGTAGGGGTGCTTTTATATCCTTCAGCCAGTGGGATGAAGCAACGGCTGTCACTGTTACAACATGCTGAAGACACTCGAGAGTTGATTCCGAATAAATGCCTACGCTCATTACACCTGGGCATTTATTAGGTTTTCCCATCCGTCCCCGTCGTTTTTTTCAACGATTCACTGCAGATTTCGCCGGCGGTCTCTTGCGTAGCGCTGCATAGCTTTCGAAAGAGAATGATTTGCTCTATCCGAAAATGTATTGCATTTCTTTTTTCATCGTGAATTTTGTCAATTAGGTCGTTGAAGTGAAAAGTGAAAAAGTGAAAAAGTAGCCATTTGCGCACTTGTTCTCTCCGCCCAGGTTTGTAAGTTTTGCGCAGTTTTCTATAGCACTTGGAAGACAATGTTCTGCACTACAAGAACATGTGTTGGTCCTACTTTCTCACTTGTCCTTCATTGATTTTTAGGTGATCAAATTGGAACGTCCGAAGGAGGATTGTTATTTTTGCCGACAGCTCCTGCTCTGTGGTTGGACTTATTGGGTTAGCGTTATATGTCATTCGAAAGAAAATGTCTTGCTCTATAAGAATGTGTGTCGCGTTTATTGATTTCTATTGAATATCAAGAAAATGCCAAAAAGAGAAAAATCGTCTTCATCAACAACTCCTCCTTGTTCTGTATTTATTCTGTATTGCTCAGTTTTGTATGACGAGTGAGATGACACTCGAAAGGGCATGTCTTGTTCTACCAGAATATATGGTTTGTTCTTCGGCCATTTAAATTTTTGCTAATTTTCAGGTCTGAAAATGGAGCAGTGCCAGCAGTGGTCGACAAGGACGAGCACTTTTGGCACCGCCTTCTCTTTGCATTCAACCAGGGTTCTAGTGCGGCTAAGACATTAGAAGAGTGGTTGACCATACGAATACTATTTTTCATCGTCAGTTACAATTCTGTGCAAAAATCGTTGAATATGTACGTGTGATGAATGAACATCAGGAACCAGCGAGTGACGATTGCTGCCGACCTGCTTTTCCGTCATCATTCATCACACGGATGTATTCAACGATTTTTGCACAGAATTGTAACTGGCGGTGAAAAATAGTGTTTGTACGGTCAACCAGGGTTCTAGTGAATTAACCTCACTAGTACCTTAGATGAAAGCAAAGAGAAGAAGGTGCCAAAAGTGCTCATCCTTGTCGACCTCGCACTGCTCCAATTTGATGACCTGAAAATTAGCAAAAATTTAAATGGTTGAAGAACAAATCATGCATTCTGGTAGAACAAGAAATGCACTTTCGAGTGTTATACCACTGGTCGTATAAAGCGGAACAAGACAGACTGAACAAGGAGAAGGAGTTGTTGGTGAAGATGATTTGTCTCTTCTTGGAATTTCGATGCGCAGCCCGAATTCTTATAGTGCAAGAAATTGTCTTTCGAACAACATATAATACCGAGCAAAAAAGTTCTACCACAGAGCAGGAGTTTCGGTAAAATTCGAACGGAAAGGTCGGACGTCCCAATTTGCTGGCCTAAAAATCAATTAAGGACAAGGGAGAAAATAGGACCAACACATATTCCTGTAGTACAGTACATTGTCTTCCAAATATAAAACTATAAAAAACTGCGCAAAAAACTACAAACCTAAGCGAAGAGAACAAGTGCGCAAATGACTACTTTTTCACTTTTCAATTTTCACTTCAACGACCTAAAAACTGACAAAATTCATGATGGAAAAAGAAATGCAATACAAGTTCTGGTAGAGCAAATCATTTTCTTTCGAAAGCTATGCAGCGCTATGCATTAGACCGCCGGCGAAATCTGCAGTGAATCATTGAAAACAACGGCAAGGACTTATGGGACAACCTAATATATTCCTCGCGCAATTTCAGCCTGGAAGCATGCCTCGCAATCAATTCTGATATAGACAAAAACTGATATTTAACAAAAATAAAGAACGCCTAAAAAGTCGCCTGAATGGTTATTTGGACTGGATAATCTGGCTCATTTCATAGAGATCGAAATTCTAATACATGAGACGGTAGAGTTCATATCAGTAGCCTGGAAGCATGCCTCGTTGTCAATTCTGATATAAATAAAAACTGATATTTAACGAATGGTAAACAGCGCTTGAAAAAAAATTGTTGTAAGGGTTATTGAGGCAAGATTCTTTCCTGACTCATTCGATAGAGCTCGAAATTCTAGTATAGAAGATGGTAGGGTTCAGATCAATCCCACTCTGGGCGCCAATGCAAGCCGTCTGAGCCTCCTATCCCTCTATCGATTGTAATCACACCAAATCTGGTTGACCTACATGCTCCCGTGGTTGGCTGGGTCAGCATCGCCTCCGCGGCGAGGGCTGCCTGGCTCAGCGCGAAGCGGCGGGTGTCACGGCATGAGTCGTCGCTAATTGCTCCGTAGGCACTGTCCCGCATCTTTGCCCGCGCCGCTTCCAGGCAGAACGTCCCTCACCCACCGTTGACAAGATGGAGTGTCCCAACTATCAATATAGACAGGGCAACAGGGAATGTGTGTATGAATCTTATAAGTTATACCTATCTCGACACATAGCAGGAGGGATCCCATTCAAGATCACAATAATACCAAAGTAAGGGTACTCGCAAGTGATGTTCGCGAATCTTCCATGCCGTAATAACAGAAAACGAACTGTAGAAACAGTTACTGAATTCGATTTAAGAGGGGTGACCTGGTTCCACGAGAAATATTTATTTTTTCACTTTCGTTGAACTGCAGGTTGATGGTAGGCGAGTCTTCCAAAGTAGAAAGACATCTGACTGTCAAACAAAGAGGAGGTACAAATCAGTTTCTTTAAGTCTCACGTGGCTGGTATCGAGGTTGTAAGCTCATCCCGATATAGTGGTGAGTGCTGATGGGTCCCGCGAGGTGTAGATGTTGCGTGCGGTCAAACAGCGCCGGTGGTGTAATGACGTAGAGCATTCCCGTCCAGTCAGCAGGAGGCTCGAGTCCCGCCTGGCGCGAGAGTTTCAATCACCTGTATCACCTGTCGTCCCGTTGATCATCGACTTGCTCAAGCGGGCGCCAGCAGCGTCTCCATTCGTCCCTGTCGCGTGCCAGAGTGGTCCAATGGATCCTCCTCGCTCGAGAGACACGAAGAGCGTCATATCGGTCGTTCAGGGCTTTCACGAAGAAGTCCGACCAACGCGTTGGTGGGCGTCCTGGTGTTCTTTTGACATCCCGCGGAATCCAACCTGTGACGGCTCTCGTCCAGCGGATGTCTGCGAATCGCATTACGTGGCCGGCCCACCTAATTTTCGACGACTTGGCCCATGCGACAGCGTCTCTGATCTTCGAACGTCGGCGAAGCTCGGAACTCCGGAGGCCTTCTCTCACTTGCGTGAGTCGTGTCACTCCGAGCATCGCCCTCTCGATTCCACGCTGCGCGACGCCGATCGCGTGTTCATCCTGCTTTCGTATAACCCAGGTCTCTGAGGCGTATGTTAGGGCAGGAAGAACAGTGGAGTCGAATAGGTGGGCACGGAGTCGGACGTTCTTCGTTTTCTTCACGACTTCTTCGACGCTCTTGAAAGCTCCCCAAGCCGCTCGTTTCCTCCTGCTCAGCTCTGGTGCTAGGTCGTTGGTCATGTTGACTTCGCGACCCAGATACACATAGCTGGAGCATTCGGAGATGTTCGTTCCGTTGAGCGAGAATGGGGCATCAGAAACCTATCCGTTCTTCATGAACATCGTCTTCGTAAGATTCAGCTGCAGTCCAACGCTTCCACATACACGATCGAAGTCGGCCAGCATTCGTTCCGCCTGACTGATGCTCGGTGTTATGAGCACGATGTCGTCAGCGAAGCGAAGATGGTGCAGTTGCCGGCCGTCGACCTTCACTCCCATGTCTTCCCATTCTAGTTCGCGCATGGCGTTTTCGAGGGTGGCGCTGAAGAGCTTCGGGGATATGGTATCCCCTTGTTGAACCCCTCTCTTCACGTCAATGACGACGTCATTGTAGAATGGTGAGATCTTGGTCGTGAATCCACTGTACAGCTCCCGAAGGACTCTGATGTACTGAGTAGGAACGCCCTGGGTGAGCAGGGCTTCCATGACCGCTTCAGTCTCGACGGAGTCGAATGCCTTCTTCAGGTCAATGAACGTAAGGCACAGCGGCAGCTTGTACTCTCGCGACACTTCGATGAGCTTCGTTATGGTGTGTATGTGGTCGATCGTGCTGAATCCTCTCCGAAATCCTGCTTGTTCGCACGGCTGTCCTTCGTCCAGCGTTCTACTAATCCTATTCAGGATGACTCGAGTGAACAGCTTGTAGACTACGGACAACAGGCAGATCGGGCGATAGTTGCCAATGTCGTGCACGTCTCCCTTCTTGTACAGCAAAACGGTCTTGCTGGTCTTCCACTGAGATGGAACCTTGCATTCGGACAGGTATCCTGTGAAGAGTCGTGCCAGGGCGCTGACGGGAGGTTCTTCAGGTGTTCGGGTCTGATCCTGTCAGGGCCGGGTGCTGTACGTCTCTTCACCGACGAGATGGCGTGTCGGATTTCGGAAGAGAGAACAGAGGGGACGACGTATCCATCCTGCGGAAGATGGCATGGGGGCAGGTGGACGTGGCTATCGAAGAGATCGGAGTAAAAGTCGTGGATGACTTTCTCCATGATCCTTCTGGAAGAGGTGATGGTTCCGTCAGGACGTCGGAGAGCGGTCATCTTGGTCTTGAAGTTGGCGAAGTTCCGGCGGGCATTGCGGATGCTCAGCCCTGCCTCTGCTGCTTCAGCCAGCAATTCCGCCCTTCTCTCCTTCAGATCTTCCTTTATCGCCGCTCTGCATAGCTTCGCAAGCTCGGACGTCAGTTGGTAGTTGCCTGACGCTCGTGCTGCTCCACGCTGGCGTATCAGCTCGAGAGTTTCCGGAGACAGGCGTCTCTTGGTGGTCTTCAAGCTCTCGGCTCCCTTAGCACTATCGTGGAGATGGTGCACGAAGCGATCGTATTCCTCGTCGACGTTGTCCATGACGGCATCTTCCCAAAGGCCGACAAGAGAGGTGTAGAGATCCCAGTTGATGGTCGTTCTGGGATTCCTCTTCTTGAACTTCGCGGCCTTCTCTCCTTGACGCGAAAAGCGGAACCTTGCGCGAAGGAGGCGGTGGTCCGATCCCGTGTAAAACTTGGGGACAACGGAGACATCGGTCAGGCAATACTTGCGATTGAAGATGATGTGGTCGATCTCGTTGTGGAACTGGCCACCGGGGGATTCCCAGGTCCATCGTAGGGAGGGAGGCTTCTGGGACTGCGAGTTTCCATGGATGGTCTTGGTCGACATGATAAACTCAGACAGCCTTTCTCCTTGCTCGTTCCACTCCAAACCGTGGGTTCCGATGTGAAGTTCTTCCGGCGACCTTCGTGGCCCGATCTTGGCGTTGAAGTCGCCGACGATCACCTTGTAGAAGGTGTGATCTTCCTTATAGAACTTCTCCAGCTCCACGTAGAAGGGCTCTACGTCTTCGTCGTCGTAGTCGGATGTTGGGGCATACGCGACGAACACAGTCAAGGCTGGCACGGAGCCACATCGCTTCAGTCGCAGACGTCCGATTCGGCTTGTCAGAGACTCGTACGAATCGATGTTTCAATAACAACAACAACAAGAGTTTCAATAGCAACAAAATATCATTGTAACAACTAGGAGGTTGTCTCAAAAACCTCTAATGGAAAGCCTACCAGCGCCGTAGAAATGGAGTCAGTTCATCACCGTCGTTTGAAATGCCCTAAACTGGCAGAAAACCGAGTTCGTCATCACTTTCGATAAAATGCATGGATATTTCAGAGCACTCCCGCAGTAGAATCGACGTGATTTTCAACCACCTGATCTTTCCTCGATTGCGCGAAATTATCAGTATCTCCCATGTTACCATTTCTGCTGCGGAATATTTAGCCCGTCTTCACCAGGCGTGTTCATATTGCTATAGAGATGAGTTCCCAAACTCTTCCACATTCTGTTTTCAAACTCATCCCTGATTTCCACTCGAATGGCTTTGCTTGGATAACGGAGTGCACTCAAGGACCATTTTTGTATGTCTTTCACAGTCAAAACAAGAATACCCGAAACAACTGGTATATTCACTAGCAGTTCGAGGAGCGCTTGTAAAGAAAACATGATCATAAAACTTAAATGAAGAAAAACGTGAAGAAAAATAAAAAGAAAAAGAAAAGAAAAATGTGAAGAAAAAAACTAAAACAAGAACAGTCAAATAGAAAATACAAAGTACAAAAAATAGAGAATAGAAAGTGCTGGTTCACATACATTCTTGCAACATTGCTTTCTTGCCTTTCTTTCACGCCATAATTATCCGATATTGCTCTTAGAACTTCAATGAAGATTGTTATGCACTGTGTTTGTGCTAGTCTGAGCAAGCAAATTTTGAAACTGTTGGGTGTTTGTAGGAGGTTGTTTTTGATTTGTGAACAGACGGTATCGAAAAGGTTGGAGCATTATGAAAACTGAATTCTGAATTTTTTCTGAATCTTAAATTGTTATCTGGTTTTCTTTTTTCCTGATTACACTGCCTATTTTTGTTGTTTTTTGTTGTTCATATATAGTGCGAGTTCTTGAGACGTAGTTAAATGAGTAAATAAATAAATAAATAAATAAATAAATAAATAAATAAATAAATAAATAAATAAACACTAAGCAGTGCTGATCTCGACGCATACTGAAGTAACACTTTCTAACAATTACTACAGCAACTCGTCTGTCTTCATGGTTCGTAAAATACTAACATTCACCTCGAAAAACTCCGGCGCTCAAAATTCGCGTTTGCAATGAACAGAGGTTAATAACAAATATAAATTTAAACTTTAGGTCCTTGTGAATTTCAGAATGAGCATTCTAATTGGTTTATGTAATATAATTTTGCACACTTTTAGAGTTTTGAAGAACACCATCAAACGCTCGAAACATTTTCGAGCTTTTTCAAATAATAACAGCTAATTTAAGGGAGAAAACTGGAAAGAGCAACGACGGACAGCGCTTCATATACTACGCGATTTGGGATTGGGAAAGAACAAAATGGAACAGCAGGTTTGAGAATGTTACGTCTACCACTTAATATTAAAATAATATTAAATAATAATATTAATAATAAATAGACTGCAATCCATCGTGCGTTCTAATGACAAGCTAGGTTCACTTCCTCTCCCTTCCCCCTCTATCAGCTGATTTCACTGAAAGAGTCAAGAATGCGTTCGGGGAACAAATACTAAATAGGAATAAAACAGAGGAAGTAGGTGGTCGTAAGCGCTACAGCTCGTTTCAAATCGTTTAGCTTTCCAAACGACACTATCTAGTGCTGTCACTAATACTCCACGTTTGTATGCTACCAACCATCTTTACCCAACCTGTAGGTTCCACGTGGGATGTTGGTATACCCGTGTGCCGAAGCTCCTACAGGTTCCTATGCTTTGCCGAAATAAAGAGGCACCATTGCCAACTGGTGGGGTACTTGCTGGTCTACGCTGCAGACGTGGTTGGGTTACAGCACGATAGTTTTGCAATAAAATCTTTTGGATGTATCAGTTTAAAAGCTAGCTTTGACCCCTAGCTTCCAGGAACCGTTTACGCTATTCTATTTTTTTGTGCCCGTCATCGAATGGTATTTTTTGATCTGTTGTTTCTTCCCTATAATTCTTGAGCGCACTTTTATGGGTGCATGAAATAAATAAATAAATAAATAAATAAATAAATAAATCTCACACCCAGGACAAGTAAGCCTTCCTAATCCATTTCTTTTATTTTTTAAACAGCAAACTTTTCTGTTTATTTCTTTTTGCTTACAGCAGGAGGAATTTTCAATACCACTTTTTAAGATCTGCCGTTCCGCCCAAGAATTGCTTGGATACTTGGAATCATTAAAAAACAAGAACGAGGTGGACCTTCGGAAGCCATTGCAGGTCAGTTCAAAATGGATTATGCTAGAAAATATTTTTTACGCTAAGTAGAATAGGATTTAGGTTTTACGCTTCATAAATTTGTGGTTTTGCACATTGGTCGAAAGTTTTTAATATCTCTGCAGCTTGCATTTATAACTTCCTGCTACGGCTGAATCTGAGCGAAAAACAATGCGCTTCATATTATTTCTGGAATCGTTTGTCACTTTTTAGCAGTATAAAATATATCTCACATTATGTATAGCAATAGGTTTCGATAAAATTTTCAACTTGATTTGATAGGTGCTAAACTAGATATACAAATCATAAGTGATATTTCAAGATTTATGTGGCGAACGTTATCAACAGAACTTTGTACGGTTTTGGATACAAGTACGATGACAACGACCGTTTAATGGCGTGTGCTGACATAGTAAACAGCGTAATTAATGGCACAAGGTAAGCAACATTTAAAACTGTAATATGTTTATGCACCTAACAAAAATATTTGATTAAAATAATACTATTTAGAACAAACAAATTGGCATTCTTAACTCATGTATTCCCGTTTCTACTTCATGTTCCCGTTCTTCGCAACATAATCAAGGATAAGTTCGTAAGGCAGATGGATGTGGTACGTTATGGCTTGATACAATGTTGTATAATGGCTCGTCTCCAAGCATTTTTTTAAAGTTCTATGAAGCATCGGGATAGTGTGTTGCGTGTTTCACGCCAACAACACAAAGGCCTAACCCAGACATGGCTCCTTCCTCTTAAAAACCCTCACCGCTTTGATCTTTTGGATAAAACCGAAGGTGTCGGCAAATAGGTATTTGTTGGTCTCACATCTCTCTAACATCGCTTTAACGTGGAGCTCTCGGTCACAACTCAGTGTCACCGTCGCGCTCTTGATGAGTTGGTAGTCATTCCACGCTGCACCTGCACGTTCTGTGTGACTAGCCTAAGATTGAGACGTCCTGCCTGGTAGAGCCAATAAATTATTCTCATAAAATGCGGCAAACTCAATTTCTATAGCAGATATAGAGATATCAGCAGTGAGGGTATGCAGGTGCTCATAGCAAAGGCGTTTAGGCCAGTTGCCTTTGCGTACACTGTACCTGGCGCGGCTAAATCAGTCTTCTCCTCTGTTCTACTGTCTCTTCTACTAGCAGAGGACAGAGCTTACCGTTTCTTTGTTTTTCGGGGAATGCCGTGAAGACAGGAAGTTCAGGTTAAGTAGTAAGTGTTATTTGGCTTGGGTAAAGACCACTATGACTCCTAGCCTTATCGAACGCCTCTATCTAACCGCTCTGTTGCCCCGCCAACATACTCTATTACCTTAGCTCCGATATTTTACGATCATACATAACTAACGCCTGACCGCTAACAGCAAGCATAGGTTAGTCGTTTCAGTTTTGATTTGTAAGCAATTTCACTCATTTTAATGAAGTAGTCTCTCAATGTCATGGAGAAAGGCGATCATATTATGTAAGCTTGTGCTACTGCTGACTGTTGTGGAAGTGTGCGGCAGTGTAATGTAAATAAATAACAATAACAAATCTGAGGACAAGGTAACATCTTATGACGTTGAGTTGGCTCCTCCTGGAGGACGAAACATGAAATGCTTCACAGTTTTCGAATTTTAACTAATAGATTTCATTTTTAAAAGATCTTGCTTTAATAGTACAATAGTCGTGTTGTTCTTCACAAGGGGACTAAAACCAAAGGACGCCTTAGACACGGCGGCGGTTGCCAGCCTGCTGCTTCTTTGAGCTTAGCCATGGGCACAAAACTATAAAGCTACCATGAAGCATAACCATAAAGCTAGTATACCACAAAGCTGGATGACCTGCTGCTAAGGCTAATTCTATGCGAATTAGTCTTACGATTAGCAGCCGGTCATCCAGCTTTATGGTATACTAAGCGAGCAGCGCGCTAGGGTATTTGCAGCGGTCACGTGCCGAGCGCCGGGATCCAAAAGATGCGTCCCAGGCATCAACCTACGTGTAGGGATTCAGGAGACATACTACAGGATTTGCTCAACGAGATTCCGTGAGTTTGTCGGTGGCTCCGTTTGTCTGTAAGACATAGTTTATACTTCACCAAACTTTAAAGTAATCTATTCAGCGAATTGCGCCGCAGAATGAATGGGTGCAGTGCGACGCGAGAGCAACCGGCTAAGCTGCATTTGGAGAGGGACGCAGCCGGAGTGTAAAACTCACTAAAGACGTACTTCCGCGGGGGGGGGGGGGGAGGGGGAGGGGGGAGGGAGTAGTAATAAGGAGAAATACTACAGCAATCGATTAAATATTAATGCGGTCGTTCAGTACACGGTATTGTCCCATCGACCAATATCATACTTTATAATAATAATCTAAGCGATGAGTCATACTATCGATCGGCGCCGCCGCAGAAATTATAAAATAGGGGAATTCGGGGGAAAAATAGGGGGGGGGAATGGGGGGAATGGGGGGAGAATCACGACACGAAAATAGCGAAAAATACCCAGACGTCTTCTGCCTACCTGGGAACGTCGGCCCGAAAGTAATCGCGGTCGCTGAACACGAACCTGAAGTTTGTTTTTAAAGTATCGATCGCCATCAATCGATATTGATTAAGTTACGGGTCGCGAAAATAGCGGAAAATACCCGGACTTCTTCAACCTGCCTGAAAACTTCAGCCATGGGGTAATCAAGGTCGCTGAACACGAATCTGAAGTTCGCTTGTGATATATCGATCGCCATCTATCGATATTGATCAAACTGTCGGTTTTTGTGGATGTCGTCCAGGCGGTCCGAAACTTTACTCCTGGGGGTAGTCGAGGTCGCACGACACGAATCTGAAGTTCATTTTTGCAGTATCGATCACCGTCAGTCGATACTGATCAAATTACGTGGCGCGAAAATAGCGGGAAATACCCAGACGTCTTCTACGTGCCAGGGGATTCGGAACACGTGCGGAATACGTCGCATGACGTGCCTGGGATTAAGAAGACGTGGCAGAGACGTCGCTCAATGTGTTTGGGGATCAGGTAGACGTGCCGAAGACGTCGCCCAATGTGCCTGGGGATTCAGAAGGTGTGCCGAAGGCGTTGTCCGCTAAGAGTGGATCGTTGAGGGAGACCAGTACCAGTAATGGGGGACCATTTCACTATCCTATCCTATCCTTCGCCATATCCTATTATTCTATTTGATATGATATGCAAAACCAGTCTTTTACCGTAATGAAGGTAAGAGGACTTAAAAAAGAAAAGAAGATAGTCAAGGTGACCTGCTCTCGGGGATTGGGGGAGAAGCACAACCAAGACGTTTGGCATCCCCTAAGAAGCTAAACTGCTCTAAATATTATATTGTTATTATAATATTAATATTTCAGATAAGGCGAATTGTCAGGGAGGACATAGACAATGTTTTGAAAGGTTGGGACGATGCGCAACAGCCGGAATGCTTCGTCCATGCTTACTGCCAGGGAATGAAAAACAATCCTCAACTTAAGTAAAATGCTTACTCGAGGTTTGCACGTGCACACACCGATTGCAACTATTTGCAGCTTCGACAATCTCATCAACGTATGCTCCGACATTTTCATTGCTGGGCATGAAACTACAACAACGACATTGAGATGGGCTGCACTAATTCTTGCCAAGCATCATAATGAACAGGTGGGATCCACAACAGGCGCAAGCTACGTGTATATCACTGCCACAAATTTTGACCTGCACCTGTACACGATGCAGGGACGTTTACGTTGTGAAGCTTATTGTGGGCTTTAGCAATAAAACTCTTCCTCAACGCTTAACTTAGAGGGCATCTGGAAACCTGATATTATAGTTGTAAAATAACAATTTGCAGGACAAGATGCGTAACGAGATTCTCTCCGTGCTCGGTAAGGACGGCACACCCAGCATGGCACTGAAGCAAAGTATGCCCTACACCAGGTATTCACGTCTAACTCGCTGGTGTCAGTTTCTAAAAATGTAGAGCTTTAAGCATCTTTTTGGTTACAATGTCAGTGCTGGCTCGCATAAAACTGCTCTAGCTTTATCGTTACGCCTTCTTAGGCATAAAAGGCTTCCTGTCTACGATCCTATGAGGAAGAATGAACTACTACATATGCCTTTCTTAGCTTGTAATGAAGGCCTCACATGCACCTGTGCTCAACCCCTACACAATACGCACAATTTCACTAGCCCGTCTGTGATGTGTTCGCACTTAGATTTTCTTGGAATCCGTTAAAGATACATATAGATAAGAAAATACATTAAAAAGTTTGAACCGATTTATCGCTGTCCCGCTCCCGCATTTGGCTCGGAGTCCACCGAGAGAGCACTACGTCGTGGTTTGAAGGTCTAACATAATAACTGGTCCATAATGCACTGCACGTTTCTGGGGATTTAGCCAAGGCCGGCAACGTAAACGATGGTGCGCATTCGACCCTTGTTCCTTTTTTATCTGTTGTTATGAGTATGATCAACGTTTGCGGTTATCATTGCAGCCGGTTTCTTCCTACCGCTTGCTTTGCCACGCAGCCTTAGATGACAAGCCTTTAATACGGCCAACATCACATTGTTTCCGGTGAACGTCATGTTCCATTAATATTGTTGTACAAGTGAAAAAATACAATGCAACTCAAGTCCTTGAACGAGAAATTAGACAAATGTTCCGTTCGCAAATGGTAAGCTGCTGGAACGATTGTGTTTTAGTGCAGCACTTCTCGAGATGCAGCGCTTCGCCAACATTATTCCTGGCAACATTCCCCACAGAACTGTACGCGATACAAGTGTCGGCTCGATACCGATTCCAGCCGATACTATGGTTATCGGTAACCTACACAGTGTCATGACAAATGAAGCCGTCTACAAGGATAGTGACAAGTTCATTCCTGAGCGATTCCTAATGGATGATGGGATTACGCCTAATAAGGTGATTTTGTATTTCCCATTATGTGTTGAAGTTGCTATACTACTTTTTTTCTTTATAACAACCTTGTTATACAGCGCCCAATCTACTAAACGTAATCGATTTGATTTTATGTTTTTACTTTGCTTCTCCAAATAACGCATTGTACTTGAAATTATGTTATTCTGCAATACCGCAAAAATGAAAAAAAATTAAAATGAAAGGTTTTAGAAGGCTTTGGAGCACTTTTGTCCTTTTTCTATCGGAAAGAGGATATGTATCGGCGAATCAATGGCAAAAATCGAAATTTTCTTTGGAGTAGTGATAATGCTGCAAAACTTTAAGGTTGGTCGGTTCGTTTAGCGGATTTTAATTGAACAAGAGAATGAAACAATGTTTCACTAATTTCAGCTGGAAGCTGCGAAGGGCTGTGATATCGACTTAGAACCAGCGCGGTCGTTCACCATAATTCCAAAACACCAATTTCTTCGATTAACACCGCTGTAGATAAAACAAGATTTCCCCATTTATAGCATCGTACAAGGTGAAGACTCTCGCCTCTTCGCTGTTACGGTGTTTAAGCCTCATGAAGGTCAAATAGTCTGTTTGCATTTCAAATCGTGCCACCGTTGTAGCTTAGCTGTAAGAATTTATTCTTGCTACTATCTTGGTGGTTGTCCTCCTTATTTGTTTGTTTTTGGAAAGATTTGTGATAAAACGTTTTTTTTTATCTAAGAGCTCGACTAGAAATCAGATTAGTGAACTGATAGGACTTCACAGGGAGTTTTCCGTAAACTAGTGATTTTTAAAAGAATGCAGCAATCAGAGCGACGGTTATGTGAACGAAGACGGAACAGGGAAAATTCGAACTCATTGACCGATTTTTCATGTATTGAACATCCTATCTCACTACTTTAATGCCAAAACTAAGAAATGGTAAGAACGTGGCCGTCGTAGTTTAATTCTGAGACTTAAATATGGTGAGAGATAATAATTTAATTAACTAGTATTCTGAAAAATATAAAACCTTGAAGTTACTCTCAGAACAGAAACCATCGGTGATGCCTCTTCTTTCAAGGTAACACCAGTCATAGGTGGTGTCAATGAACCTACAGACCGCATTTCTTGGCCAGCCGCTCACATTTATTCCCTAATATCTGCCCAATACCAATGTTCCAGAAACCCCGTGCATCCATGACGGAGGAGGGATTCGTTATGGAATCCTTCGACGTCACATCATCCTTTACTGTACACCAATGCTGTAAAGCACCTTGCAGGCCGTATCTGAAGTCTCACTGAGCACCAAGCATGAATATGTCAAACAACTTGGTTCGAATACAGCCCGGCAGCCTATTGTAGGCCTGAACCATGAATCGGCGTCTAGACGCCCCAGTGACATCTATATCTCCTGCATCACACATTATTAAGCCCTCAATCTTTAATCATATTCATAAACCATGGCATGGGAGAGGGAACAGTCAGGAACGAAGAAATTAGGCGGGACAAGACGTGGAGCGTAGGGAGTTTTGGTCGCGCCAAGGCAACGCCCCAATGGACGGCGGCTTTAGCTTAGGCCTATGTTATACTTCGGCGACGCGTCGCCGACGCTGTGACCCGTCACCGACAGCCCTCACCGACGTCGGCGACGCCAACGTCGCTATAGAGGTCGTCGACGTCGTCGATGCGTCCGTGGCAACGTCCCCGACAGGAGAGCATCGGAGCGCATTTCTAGCTTCGCAGCGCGTTTTCAATGTCATCATTTGGTAACCAGACTGGTGGCGATGTCCGTTCCTCCACGAGGTGCCACTGGAAACTGTTCGCTTTGCGAGCCGAGCTGAACACGGACACTCGAATTCAGGCGACAGGCCCTAGTGACAGGCCGGCCTACGAACAGCCCATGTCATATCATATGGTTGATGGTGCTGAATGTTTCACGAGATAATGCTACAGCGTCCGCGGGAGCCGACGCGCACTCGCAAAGCCCGGCGAGTGTGAAAAGTATGCGAGGGTCCCTGATGCGAGGACGGCATCGGGGGGAAACTGAGCTAGTCCAAAAGTCCCGCAACGTAAGCAAGTCCCGCGTGGCAACGCTGAATGTGGGTACGTTGTCGGGCCGCTCCTTTGAGTTGGCAGAGGCACTGGAGCGAAGGGAGACTGACTTGTGTGCGGTGCAGGAGACGAGGTGGTCCTGTAGCAAGTCAAGGGACATAGGCCTAGGCTACAAAGCCGTTCTGTGTGGCAGTCCCAGGACCACCAGCGGTGTTGGCATAATCGTATCCGAACGGTTCCGAGACGCGATTGCAAGCATGGAACGTTTCAATGACAGCTTGACGAAGGCCGTAATCGCTGCAGAACGGCGGCGGTATCATCTTTTCTCTGCATATGCTCCACAGACTGGATGCTCTGCGCGAGCCAAGGATGATTTTTGGAGCCTGCTCGATGAGAAGACAGCAGAAGTGCCGTCACAAGACGTAATCATTGTCGCAGGTGACCTTAACGGGCACGTTGGCGCTGCGAAAGACGGGTACAGCTGTCATGGTGGTCTCGGTTTTGGTTCACGTAACGCCGATGGTGAGCGTATCCTCGAGTACGCGAGTCGCACGACCTCACCATCGTGAACACCAGATTCCGAAAACGTGAATCCCACCTTATCTCATTCTACAGCGGGAATTCTAAAACGCAGATCGACTTTGTCCTTATGCGAAATCGTGACCAAGGGCCTGTCGCGGACGCGAAGGTCGTGCCGTATGAAACGGTCGCCACACAACACCGCCCACTGATCTGCACTATGAGGATCACGCCACCGATGTTTAAGCAGGTCGAACGGAGCGGCTCGTCAAGAATTAAGTGGTGGCGACTGAAAGAGAATGAAGCAGCTGTTACTTCACGCATTCGGTTGCCGACGGTTGCGACCGTCGACGAGACATGGCAAATAGCCACCGACGCGATTCTCAATGCTGCGCGTTCCGAACTCGGCACTACGAAACCGGGACGGCGTAAGGTCGATAAGCAGACATGGCTGTGGACTAACGAAGTTAAGGAAAAAGTCCGAGAGAAGAAGAGATTATACCACGCATTCCTCGGCGATAAGACAGCCGATAAATGGCGTCTGTATCAGGAAGCCAAGAAAGCCGCTAAGAAGGCGGTAGCCGTTGCAAGAGCCACTCATTACGATGATGTCAACGGGAAGCTTGAGTCGCGCGATGGCGAGCGATTTCTTTATCAACTCGCGAAGGTCCGCCATTGCCAGACTGAGGATGTTGAGAAGTTCTTTGGCATCAACGATGAGAACGGTCATCTACTCATGGCCCGCAAGATGGTTTTGAACCGATGGCGCACCTACTTCGAGGAAATCTCGACAGTAGAGTTTGCTGATCCGAGCATTCCATCTTCTCCTCCTGTATACGGTCCCGTTCAGAAAATCACCGTAGAGGAGGTAGAAGCGGCTTTGAAGAAAATGAAGCCGGGCAAGGCAACGGGCCCCGATGATTTGGCGGCCGACTTATGGAAGTCGAAATCCTGGTACCCAACGAAGTGGCTGACGACGTTCTTCAACCAGGTTATTGCGGAGAAGAAAGTGCCCGATATCTGGCAGAGAAGCACGACGATTCCGATTTGGAAAAAGAAGGACAGTCCAGCAGACTGCAAAAACTACCGTCCAATCCGATTGCTTTCGCATAGCATGAAGATCCTCGAGCGGATTGTCGACGGGCGCATTCGTGAGTCCAGCACTCTACCAATCAGTGCGGCTTCGTAGCTGGTTGTGGCACAGTCGATGCCATACACGCCGTCCGTCTTCTGATAGAAAAACACCGCGAGAAACAGAAGCCGGTGCATCTTGCCTTCCTGGATTTGGAGAAGGCCTTTGATCGCGTTCCGCGTGAAGTGATATGGTATGCCTTACGGAAACATGGAGTCCCCGAAGAGCTCATAAGAGTGGGTACGAATACTGTACTCTTGTCCGAAGAGTCGAGTGCAAGCTGCAGCAGGCACGTCGATGGAGTTTCCCATCTCTATCGGAGTACATCAAGGGTCTGCGCTCTCCCCACTACTCTTCGTCGTCGTTATGGATGCCATATCGCGTGATCTTCAGCAGCCAGTCCCTTGGACGTTGCTTTATGCTGATGATGTAATGCTTGCTAGCGAAGACAAGATTGAAATCCAGCGGCAGGTACAAGCTTGGTGCGATCGCTTGGAGAGATTTGGACTCAAACTTAATGTCAAGAAGACCGAGTATATGACGACTGATGAAGACGAGTCCAGCTCCATTAAGGTAAATGGCATTGAGCTGCAACGTACTTCGGTATTCAAGTACTTGGGATCAGCAATAGGTTCCGATGGCGGTTTACTCGTTGAAGCCAACTCACGCGTGAGTGCAGCGTGGTCCAAATGGCGCTCTCTGACGGGAGTGCTCTGCGACAAGAAGAGACCAGAGCGCCTCAAGTCGAAGATCTACAGAGCAGCCGTCCGGCCTGTAGCTATTTACGGAGCTGAGTGCTGGCCCGTTACCAAAGAAATTGAAAGGAGCCTCTGCGTAATGGAAACGAAGATGCTGCGGTGGACGGCCGGAGTTACGCGTTTGGATCGAGTACGCAACGAATCCATACGGCAGAGGTTCGGTGTCACCCCGATATTTGAGAAGATGCGCGAAGCTCGTCTGCGATGGTACGGCCACGTCCTTCGCGCAAAAGGTGACACTGTCCGAAAGACTGGTCTTAACAATATAATAATAGGAGTGCGGGGCACTCCTATTATTATATTGTTGAGTTGAACATTTAATGACTATTGTATTACCGATTTAACCCATTGACGACCGCGCGGCCCAATTTCGGCCCGCAGTTTTTCTGTCGCGTGGGACCGCGCGGCCCAATTTTAGCCCGCGGTTAGAAAAATGTTCGCTGCGGCGCACTTCCTCGATTTTTCATAGTTTACTAGTATTCATTATATTCGTTGGATCCTACCAATGCTACCTGCACAATGGTCCGAGAATCATTTACTTCTAACGAAAGCTTTGATTAAAAAAATCAGCACAACACACTATTCAAACCTCAAATAAATAGATACTACTCACGAACAGCTACGTATATCTTACAAAAATGGTCATGGTTAAGACATCTAGTCAAATTTCTTGCGAAAAACTTGAACCCAATTTAGAAAAAATATTTCAAACACTTGCTACATCGTGTGGTCACCTTATTTGCACGATTCGTGACGAACGTGCGCCCTTTTCTGTGCTGACCTTTTTGTAGCAGCAAATACATCTTCTACGTTTTGCTTCGAACCTGTTCCGGCCTTTTCCAATATGTGGCTCACCCATTGGAGAGGGAGCTTCATTTGGAATACCGTGAAGTAGTGAGTGCACGAGATTCGAGCCTCAAGGCGGTCCCAGCGCGCGGTCCCACGCGCCAGACACGCGATTTGCCGCGCGGTCGTCAATGGGTTAAGGATTTTACCAGCATTTTCGTTAAATTTCTTTATTGGAGTTTAGCAAATGCCTTTTCGGATAAATCGCGCTGAAATTAAATTTTCGCGGAATTTTCGAAAATTACAGAAAAATTTAACCCTTAATTAATATGAATCGTATTTCGGAAAAGCTCTTCGTACAGGCTTTCAGTATCATTTCAGAAAGCGAGGAAACACTACTTATTCTCTTCAGAGTTTTATTTTGTACTTGCTCTGCAAGAATGCGAAAAGGCCTAGAAAACGCGAATAGAACGGGTGAGAAGGACAGAAAAACGAAGAAAGGTGACAAAGTGAAGGGAAGGTAAGGTTTAGGCTCCCACTCCCTATCCAACCACTCAGTGTTCTAGCGAATGGCACTATTGGAGTACGCAAGACGGCCGTCTTTTGCACTTCTCGATTTCGTACTTCGAAGTCCGGTGGGGATGATGGCAGAGCCGGGAACGAAGAACGAACCCACAATCAAAACACTCCATCGGAGCGCATTTTGTGCCACTCTTGGATGACGTCGGCGACGTCATCCACGGACCGTGGCGGACCATCGCCGTGCACAGCACGGCGAAACGCTGTCACCGACGTCGGCGACGTCGTTGACGCGCTTGTGGCGACATCGGCGACGGAAGTATAACACCTCTGCGGAGCTCTCTACGCAGTGCGTAGCAGCCCCCTCAACACAGCGTCGGCGACGTGTCGCCGAAGGCCTATGTTATACTTCGGCGACGCGTCACCGACGTCGCCGAGAGCTCAGCAGGGGGTGTTATGTTTCCCCGCCGACGTCGGCGACGCTGGTCGCCACAGATGCGTCGTCGGTGATGTCGCCACAGACGGGTCGACGACGGTCGTTGCCGACCTCATCCAAGGGTGGGAGAAAATGCGCTCCGGGGGAGTATTTTGTTTGTGGGTGGGTTCTTCGTTCCCGGCACTGTCAACATCCTCGGCGGACCTCGAATTACGAAATCGAAAGTGCAAAAACGCTCGTCTTGCAGCCACAAATGGTGCCTTTTTTACGCTTAACGCTCATTTAAGGTTAACAAGATGTGGGCTTCACAGGATTCTTGTGGTCTTTAATATGTAGCAGTTCTATGCCAACAAAAAAGTGAAATGTTTTTTTAAGGCTTGCAGAAAAATATGTAGAAAGTTTCTTTGGTGTGTTATTCAACAAACTACGAAATTGAGACAGATAACAGAGTTTCAACAGAAAAAAGGCCTACAAATATACGTATCTCTACCTAATAGATGGCGTGAGTCTTTTTTTTTATAATGCCTAATTCTAATATTACATGGTGTCTCAAGAAATGTAAACACTGTTAGAAAGGTGACAACTTTGGGCGCAAAAATGGTACTGAAAAGTTAAAGGCTCATATAAAAGCTTAAGAAAATAGGAATTTTTGACGTATGATCGGGATAGGCTGCGCCATACACTCGTCTGTTATTTTGAATTTTACAGTCTATTGATAGTGTTTCGCTTGAATACTTGTAATAATCTCATTAGAAAATGACCGTGTCGATTGGTTTGTGCTTCTTTTAAAGTTTAAACCTTTTAACCTAAAAACACACTAGGCCTTGCGAAAAACACAGGGTATCCTAAAAAATACAGGTACTGTTTCAATGGTTCTAACACTGCTGCTAGTGAAACCTTTGAGGACGTTTGAGACTCATATGAAAGCACAGGTAACGAGATTTATGTAACGTGTAAATAGCCCCGTCTGAAACCTTGCATTTCAGGCTTGTTTGATTGTGCATGGTCTGAATGCTTACAATCTTGTTGGTACTTGGCCACATTAACCTCTGATGTGCTTTTTTTGATGTTTAGAGCTTGACAGTGACGTGAAAGATACGTGGCATGCCAGTTTAGTGATTGCACAATTTAAATGTGAGCAGCAGCCCCATTTTCCAAGAAGGATTCTGGGGAGTGATGAAGCAGCATTAAAGCTGAATGGAGAGGTTAATCCGCATAATTGCAGTACCGTACAACTACCGTACATACAGAACAAAAAATCATCATCAAGTCTTGAAGCATTAAGAAGAATTAAGAATTAAAATTTCTTTTGAAGATTAAGAAAAGCACAAAATGTATGCAAATTCGGGGCAGATGTGATCACCTAGCCTTTCTATGGGTAGACTGGTTACCAAATGATGACATTGAAAACGCTCTCCGATGCTAAAAATGCGCTCCGATGCTCTCCTGTCAACGACGTCCCCGACGCCGCCACAGAATCTGTTGACGACGTCGCCGACGTCGACCACGCGTCTGTGGCGACGTCGGCGACGTCGGTGGTGACGTCAGCGTCGGCGACGTCGGTGACGGGCTGTCGGTGACGGGTCGCAGCGTCGACGACGCGTCGCCGAAGTATAACATAGGCCGAAGTATAACACAGGCCTTAGAACTCCAATGAATTTGGCGACTTCCACAGACTACGTTGGCTCCACCGCGATCCACCGATAAGCGCTTTCCTGTGCTAAATGCTCAAAACTTGGATAGAGACATAGAACACCGAACAACCAAACAATCTACGGAAATCACCTCTGCTTCTCAATGCAGATCTTCCTCCCTCTTTTTGCTTTTGTGGTATCGTTCAGCAAAATTTTTATTCATTCTATGTTCTCATGCGCGCTAAAAATAAGTATGATATTCGGGCACTAATGACGAGACGGCGATGGAGGCGCGATTGTAGTTGGGGAGACTGCCTTATAAAAACGGTCAGTAACACGAAAAAAAAAGGAAACGAGAAACTATCACCTGTATCACCTGTCGTCCCGTTGATCATCGACTTGCTCGAGCGGGCGCCAGCAGCGTCTCCATTCGTCCCTGTCGCGTGCCAGAGTGGTCCAATGGATCCTCCTCGCTCGAGGGACACGAAGAGCGTCATATCGGTCGTTCAGGGCTTTCACGAAGAAGTCCGACCAACGCGTTGGTGGGCGTCCTGGTGTTCTTTTGACATCTCGCGGAATCCAATCTGTGACGGCTCTCGTCCAGCGGGTGTCTGCGAATCGCATTACGTAGCCGGCCCTCCTAATTTTCGACGACTTGGCCCATGCGACAGCGTCTCTGATCTTCGAACGTCGGCGAAGCTCGGAACTCCGGAGGCCTTCTCTCACTTGCGTGAGTCGTGTCACTCCGAGCATCGTCCTCTCGATTCCACGCTGCGCCACGCTGATCGCGTGCTCATCCTGCTTTCGTATAGCCCAGGTCTCTGAGGCGTATGTTAGGGCAGGAAGAACAGTGGAGTCGAATAGGTGGGCACGGAGTCGGACGTTCTTCGTTTTCTTCACGACTTCTTCGACGCTCTTGAAAGCTCCCCAAGCCGCTCGTTTCCTTCTGCTCAGCTCTGGTGCTAGGTCGTTGGCCATGTTGACTTCGCGACCCAGATACACATAGCTGGAGCATTCGGAGATGTTCGTTCCCTTGAGCGAGAATGGGGCATCAGAAACCCATCCGTTCTTCATGAACATCGTCTTCGTAAGATTCAGCTGCAGTCCAACGCTTCCACATACACGATCGAAGTCGGCCAGCATTCGTTCCGCCTGACTGATGCTCGGTGTTATGAGCACGATGTCGTCAGCGAAGCGAAGATGGTGCAGTTGCCGGCCGTCGACCTTCACCCCCATGTCTTCCCATTCTAGTTCGCGCATGGCGTTTTCGAGGGTGGCGCTGAAGAGCTTCGGGGATATGGTATCCCCTTGTTGAACCCCTCTCTTCACGTCAATGACGACGTCATTGTAGAATGGTGAGATCTTGGTCGTGAATCCACTGTACAGCTCTCGAAGGACTCTGATGTACTGAGTAGGAACGCCCTGAGTGAGCAGGGCTTCGAGGACCGCTTCAGTCTCGACGGAGTCGAATGCCTTCTTCAGGTCGATGAACGTAAGGCAGAGCGGCAGCTTGTACTCTCGCGACACTTCGATGAGCTTCGTAATGGTGTGTATGTGGTTGATCGTGCTGAATCCTCTCCGAAATCCTGCTTGTTCGCATGGCTGTCCTTCGTCCAGCATTCTACTAATCCTATTCAGGATGACTCGAGTGAACAGCTTGTAGACTACGGACAACAGGCAGATCGGGAGATAATTGCCAATGTCGTGCACGTCTCCCTTCTTGTACAGCAAAACGGTCTTGCTGGTCTTCCACTGAGATGGAACCTTTCATTCGGACAGGTAGCGTGTGAAGAGCCGCGCCAAGGTGTTGATGAGCGCTGGCGGGAGGTTCTTCAGGTGTTCAGCTCTGATCCTGTCAAAACCGGGTGCTGTACGTTTCTTCACCGACGAGATGGTGTGTCGGATCTCGGAAGGGAGAACAGAGGAGACGACGTATCCATCCTGCGGAAGATGGCATGGGGGCAGGTGGACGTGGCTATCGAAGAGATCGGAGTAGAAGTCGTGGATGACTTTCTCCATGGTCCTTCTGGAAGAGGTGATGGTTCTTCAAGACCAAGATGACCGCTCTCCGACGTCAGTTGGTAGTTGCCTGACGCTCGTGCTGCTCCACGCTGGCGTATCAGCTCGAGAGTTTCCGGAGACAGGCGTCTCTTGGTGGTCTTCAAGCTCTCGGCTCCCTTAGCACTATCGAGGAGATGGTGCACGAAGCGATCGTATTCCTCGTCGACGTTGTCCATGACGGCATCTTCCCAAAGGCCGAGGAGAGGTGTAGAGATCCCAGTTGATGGTCGTTCCGGGATTCCTCTTCTTGAACTTCGCGGCCTTCTCTCCTTGACGCGAAAAGCGGAACCTCGCGCGAAGGAGGCGGTGGTCCGATCCCGTGTAGAACTTGGGGACAACGGAGACATCGGTCAGGCAATACTTGCGATTGAAGATGATGTGGTCGATCTCGTTATGGAACTGGCCACCGGAGGATTCCCAGGTCCATCGTAGGGAGGGAGGCTTCTGGAACTGTGAGTTTCCATGGATGGTCTTGGTCGACATGATAAACTCGGACAGCCTTTCACCTTGCTGGTTCCACTCCAAACCGTGGGTTCCGATGTGAAGTTCTTCCAGCGACCTTCGTGGCCCGATCTTGGCGTTGAAGTCGCCGACGATCACCTTGTAGAAGGTGTGATCTTCCTTATAGAACTTCTCCAGCTCCACGTAGAAGGCCTCGACGTCTTCGTCGTCGTAGTCGGATGTTGGGGCATACGCGACGAACACAGTCAAGGCTGGCACGGAGCCACATCGCTTCAGTCGCAGACGTCCGATTCGGCTTGTCAGAGACTCGTACGAATCGATGTTCATGGCCAAGTGCGTGTTGACGAGGACACCAACGCCGACTACTCCCCTGCTGTCGCATGTTCCGAGGAACAGTTCTCCGGAGTCGTAGGCGGCGTGTAGGGGGTGGTGTCTTCTCGTCTCGGTCAGTCCGATGACGTCGTACTTGATCTTCCTGGCTTGCATCATCAGGTCCTCGACGGATGCTTCCGACGCAAGCGTGCGGGCGTTGTAAGTACAGATCGTCATCCTAGTCCTTCTCAGTTTGCGCAGCCTGGTTAGGCCCTGAGATTTTAGCAGCCTCTCCGTACTCGTCCTTCCCATCGCTGCAGAAATGGGGGCTCTTTCGGGGTCAGGGGAATGAGGCCCTTTAGTGCTGCTGTGTTTGACTGGAATACAACACGTGTAGCTAGTCAGGCTCTGTCGTGCGGGCGGGGTACTCCGGGCAGCCAGCCAGACTGCCCGAAGGGACGGGCGAGACTTAAGGCGGCCTCGAATCGCCTTACATGTACTCCCAGTCTATCGAGTGCAAGCTTTTGGCCGAGCCGACACAGTTGCAATCCGCACAGTCACGGACACATCCACGCACACTGTGCACGAATATGCCGCTCCCACGCACAAGGAACGCATCGACCCGACACAGCAGGAGCAAGGAGTCCATCCCCTGCATCCCACCTGCGTCTCAGTACACGGTCGCATTTGGTTCGCGTTTAGTTCCCCTATCCACCACCCGGGGACGCGCCACGTGGCCCTGCGACAAGCGGCCCGAGATCCCTCTTAACAAGAGAGCCCGAAGGCTCTCTATCAAGGGAGATCCGTGGACGAGAAACTATATTAGTAAACAAAACAAACAAATAATGCTACAGCTAAGTTCTGCACGAAATTTGGCAGGGGAAGGGACTCCGGGCTTTGGCCCAACTAACTGACTCATGTTAGAATTGCCCAGGTCCTGGAATTGCTCCCCTCCCCAATCGAGAGGCAAATACAAATTTATAATAGGATCCACTACATTCGCTGTGTGGAGTTACGCTCCACGGCATGCCGGGGTGACCCCTCCCCCTACTACCATAGCGCAGCGAGAGATGTGTGTCAAAGCGAATTAAAATGGTTAGGCCATCTGAGCCAGGGAGTGCGTAAATGAAATCCGGAATTTCGTGAATCGTAATTACGAAAAAATCGTCGTAAACCGTAAACTTTAAGCTGCAAATCATAAAACTGTTCTGACGTGTAAAGCTGTACAATTAAACCTTTTCACTTTTGCTTACTATGCTATTCAAAAGTGATCCAATATTTGTATATTTATTGTGTTATTTTCAGCTCAAGCCGTACAATTTTCCCCAGGCTTTTGCTTTTCAACTATTTTTTCTTTTTAGTCTGACAGGCTTCATATCAGTCATTACACCTTTCGAGAAAATTGCTAAATTACTCCACGTGCGACTCTCGATGAATCTTGGCATCTCTGGCGTTGTAATCGACGAGTGTTTTCTTCAGCGTGACCAAGATTGGTATAACTCTTTATTGCGGCTTACGTTTCGGCGTTGCCGCCTTCTTCAGAGCCTGGAAAAGTCGAAGTCATCTGAGAAACTACCTTCCCAAATGCCATTTCATTCTGCAGGAACCCATCCAATAGGCTAAGAGACTACGAAAACGATGCCATAAGAAGTCGAAAACATGGCTAACCTTAGATGTGGACAAAAGGCGTCGACCGTCATCCTGGCTGGACGAAAGATGGGTGAATGAGCTTAGAGCCCTTGGGACCGCCCGCCTTAGGGACCTAACGGGTCATGACCCTCAAAATCCGCATAGGGCGACGTACGGCGCCAGCTCTTGGGTCACAGCCAAGCACTCGTCCTTCCTATTGATTTGGGGGGACCTCACCGCAATGCACAGCGCTTCGAGAGTTCGGCGCGCCGAAATCTCTTCTTCACGCGCAAGGATCTTGACCTCCACGCCGAAACAGCTGTTCGCGTGCAGCCGCACCCTGTGCTCGCCCAAGGGATTACATGGGTAAAAGGGTGTCCTCTAATCTCTCCACCGACCAGCAACAAGGTCTTAGGGAGATCCGTAGCCTCTCCCTGTCGGGTGCCATAAAGATCGGCATAAGCGATAAAGGTGGAGAGTTCGTTGTGCTCTCACAAGAGCTGGACCGAGCGATCACTCGGTTACACCTCCAGGACGCATCGGTCTACAGTCGCTCTAGCCCTGAGGAGTTTAGACGGCAATACCGTAGACTGAACAGGAAATGGGTGGAAGTGGCACGTTCCGCAAATCTACCTAAGGGGATGATAAGGAGGTTGCGTTGCGACCACCCCGTATGTCCGGTGCTCTATACGCTAATAAAGACGCACCCCAGATAGCGTTACTGCTGGCGACCCTTCAGTGTTCAAAGTCAGACCCATCATCAGCAATGTTGGTGGTCCCACTGATCGTATCGCTTAGTTCCTCAACCTTGTGCTTGTGCAGCTATTCCAGTTTATACCAGCCCACCTACTTAACACAAGTCATTTCCTTGAGAAACTGAGAGAAGCTAGACTGCAGAAGGAATGCGTGATGGAGTCGTTCGACGTAACATCGCTCTACACTAACGTCTCCAACAAATACGCATTAGAAGCAGTTCGGGAAATTCTCAATGAACACCACACAAGCATAAACATGTACGGTCTATCTGCACTGCAAGTGGTGGGGCTCATCGACGAGTGTCTGCAATGCAACGTGTTTAGGGGGTCGGGTGAATATCACAAGCAGATAAGAGGCCTTGTCATGGGGCAAAGACTAGGTCCAGTTCTCGCGGTTGCATTCATGTCGAAAGTCGAAGCTCCTGTGTTAGACCGCATGCCCACCATCTACTGCCGGTATATTGACGATTGCTTTATCGTCTGTCCCACTCAGCTCGAGATGGATATATGCTTTGAGTTACTTAACCGGCAGTCAGCGCACATTAGATTTACACGGGAGAAACCGAATGAGAACTGGCTTGCTTTCCTTAATGTGCAGGTCTATCTTTCTGAGGGGTTTACCGAACCAGGCGGTACCGGAAGCCGGCAAGTAAGAACATCATTGTTCACTGCGCATCGGCTCATCCAGCCTGTATGAAAAGAGCCGTTGTTCATAACATGTTCCGCACTGCTCGAGCGGTCT
>OX377204.1:73828954-73997284 GCA_947396885.1 Heligmosomoides polygyrus polygyrus | reverse complement strand
TACTCCCTTGGGCGAGCACAGGGTGCGGCGGCACGCGAACAGCTGTTTTGGTGTGGAGGTCAAGATCCTTGCGCGTGAAGAAGAGATTTCGGCGTGCCGAACTCTCGAAGCGCTGTACATTGCGGCGAGGTCCCCCCAAATCAATAGGAAGGACGAGTGCTTGGCTGTGACCCAAGAGCTGGCGCCGTACGTCGCCCTATGCTGGTTTTGACCTCTAGGTCATGACCCGTTAGGTCCCTAAGGCGGGCGGTCCCAAGGGCTCTAAGCTCATTCACCCATCTTTCGTCCAGCCAGGGTGACGGTGGACGCCTTTTGTCCATATCTAAGGTTAGCCATGTTTTCGACTTCTTATGGCATCGTTTTCGTAGTCTCTTAGCCTAATGGATGGGTTCCTGCAGAATGAAGTGACATTTGGGAGGGTAGTTTCTCAGATGACTTCGACTTTTCCAGGCTCTGAAGAAGGCGGCAACGCCGAAACGTAAGCCGCAATAAAGAGTTATACCATTCTTGGTCACGCTGAAGAAAACACTCGTCGATTACAATGCTAAATTATTGATTCAATCACTGTTTTAACCGATACATGGCCTTACTCCCTAAAGTAAACTTTGTAATAAAAGTACTCACAATTTCTGAAAGGTAGACCGACAATATCAGGCTTCGGCGCTACGATATTTGGAGGGGTGGCTTCAGTAACACGGAGAAAGAGAAGCGAGGCATACTGCTAATGAAGAAAACAAACAGTAATCATTTTCATCAATACCATCAGCTTTACTGCCTCTATGCTGATATCAGCGGCTGGCTCATCCCGATACAGGAGTGAGTGCTGATCGGTCCCACGAGGTATGGGTGTTGCGTTTGATCAAACAGCGCCGGTGGTGTAATGGCGTAAAGCATTCCCGCATTGTCAGCAGGAGGTGCGGGTCTTCCTACTGGCGCTAGAGTTTTGATTGCAACGAAACATCGTTATAACAGCTTGCAGACAATAATACTGCTGTGTTCCAGACTCTCCCCTGCTGACGTGGAAGAGTCAGGTAGTAGCAATCGCATGGAGAGAGGACCGGGGTCTACGTAGGTGAGGAATGTTGTCGCACCCCAGCTGGGAAAGCATATCTTTGGTCCCTATTGCTCAATGGAGAGTGGCGTTGTCAAAGAGGAACACCTTCTCGAAGCGGGGCACCGAATAAGAGCACGTCACCGGCCCATCTCTTCGATTTCTTCACTGTGAGCTTGGAGTTGGGAAATACCTTCCATTACACAGGTTTATGGGCTCAGACCCAACCGCTCAAAAGTTGCTTCTCACCGTGCACATCTCGCTGAACGAAGGTTGGCGCCCGGTAACCAGGCCTTCCCCAGACTGGCTGTCTAGCAGGATTAAGGCCTATGTTATACTTCGGTCACTCGTCGCCGACGTCGGCGACGCTGTGCTGTAGGAGCTGCTACGCACGCCGCAGCAGCCCGCATATCACAGCGTCGCCGGCGACGTCGCCGAGAGCTCCGCAGGGGGTGTTATACTTCCGCCGCCGACGTCGCCACAGACGCGTCACCGACGTCGCCGACGTCATCCAAGGGTGGCAGAAAATGCGCTCCGATGGAGTGTTATGATTGTGGGTTGGTTCTTCGTTCCCGGAACTGCCATCATCACCAAATTATTCGAATTACGAAACCGAGAAGTGCAAAAGACGCCGTCTTGCGAACACAAAAAGTGCAATTCACTAGAACACTGAGTGTTTGGTAGGGAGTGGGACCCTAAATTTTAGCTCCCCTTCACTTTGTCACTTTTCGTCCTTTTTGTGTCCTTCTCAGCCGTTCTGTTCGCATTTTCTAGGCCTCTTTGCTTCCTTGTAGAGCAAGTAATACTAAATAGAACTGTGTAGAAAATAAGTAGTGTTTCCTCGCTTTCTGGGATGGTAATGCAAACCTCTGCGAAGAGCTTTTTCGAGATAGAATTCTTACTAACTAAGAGTTAAATTTTCCTTTGAACTTAGAGAATTCCGCGTAAATTTAATTTAAATACGATTTAACGAAAAAGGTCTTTGCTAAGCCGAAAGTGCTGGTAAAATCGTTAAATTGGTAAACCCGTTCATACAAAGCAAAAATCATCATCAAGTCTCGAAACATGTTAAGAAAAGCACGCAATGTAAGCAAATTCGAGACAGATGTGATCATCTAGCGTTTCTACCAAATGATAACATTGAAAACGCGCTACGATGCTAAAAATGTGCTCCGATGCTCTCTTGTTGACGACGTCGCCGACGTCGCCGCAGAATCTATCGACGACATCGTCGACGTCGCCACAGACGCGTCGACGACGTCGGTGACGGGCTGTCGGTGACGTGTCGCAGCGTCGGCGACGCGTCGCCGAAGTATAACATAGACCTAAGGTAGAAGCGCTTCTCATCCTGCGTGACGATCAAGTCGAGGCTCCTCAGGGTTGGGAACTGGGCGAGATTTGCGCGATACAGACACAGGACACTCTTGCCTGTGGTCTGACAAGGGGACTATCTCAGGGGTAGGTCGGAGCGAAGAATTGTCTCTCTCTGGGAAACAAGAAACTGCAAGCATCTCGCCACGATACAACTTTGCGTAGAGTTATGGACGACGGAAGTTGGACCGTTGGCGGAATATTGATTAACGTGCTTCGCAGCGAACGAATGCCTTCCTTCGGAATGAGGGTCCCCATCTACGGACCAGCGCTACGGTCAGACGGCCTAGGCCTATGTTATACTTCGGCGGCGCTGTTTTCGTCGACGTCGGCAGCAGTGTTGAGCAGCGCGTAGCAGCCCGCGCAACACTGTCGCCAACGTCGCCGACAACTGCGCCGCCGAAGTATAAGTGTGTGTATATAGTATAAGTGTTTGTGAGTTGTTTGGGGTTGAGATACTTGCAGTTTTTTGTTCTCCAGAGAGAGGCGATTCTGCCCATATACAACATTTGGGCCGTTCTGACCTACCGTTGAGATAGTCTCCTGAGATAGGTTGAATATTCCGCACGCTTCTGAAAACGGTCAAAGTAGCCGTCGATATGCACACAGTTAATAGAATTCAAGAACCTTGGCAGAAATGGCACAGACTTCATTTCAATGTGCTGTGTTGCTTTGAAACACTTCTCTTGTTAGTTTCATCGAGCGATCACGTTTGACATATAGTCAGCATCGTTCCCACTACCATAGCGATTATCCTGTTCTCTACATCAGAAATTAAATCATACGCACCAACTCGAAAAATTTCCGAGGACAAAGTATGGTAGTAGTCTTCAAATAGACTTCTCCTCTGCTCAGCGAAAACACTGAAATACAGAGACCTTTTTTAAAAGAAAATTGAGAGTGTTCGGAAGGCTTTGCTTGTTCGAATGATTCACTGCTATAGTTTGAGGTCCAAAAACTTGAAGTTTCTTTCGAGTCTTCTGTAGTCAACGCCACTATGAGTAAAGGTGTTTCAGTTTCATCCATCAATTGTGATGTGCCACATCACAACTGATGAAATCGAAGCACAGCAGCTCTAACAATCTCATGACAGCGACATTGAATTGTCATGTTTTTTGCCGTCGACGCATAAACAGAAAGTGCACAAGGGCAGTGTCCAAATTCAATTCCGTGGTTGTTGAACCTTGTTACTGATCCTTGCTGCTAGTATTGCTGGAGGCAAAGTACGTTTACATGAGACTGAACAAGGATTGTTGTGAACAATGAAATCCATCAGGATTAAAAAGCATAGAAATCAGCACCAACTGCAGGCTATTAGCACTTCATTTTTGTGCTATCCAAATACACTTCTTTGAGAACCTTGACTAAAACTCTCAGTTAGACGCCTCAAATAAGGTTTATCACAACACACAGGAGAATCAAAACGACACCTAACAGTGGATTTATCGGAGACTACAAAAATCGCATGACAAATGGTGGTATTATCGAATCCATCGGCAGCTGGCTTGCATTCCGCTTCTGCCTATCATCACGAGGTATCCTAGCAAGGCGAGTGGTAGCATAATAACAACTTCTAATGTGAAGGGGCTCCGACACTCCTGGCGTGTCTCAGGGCCTCTACAGTCTCGCAGCAGCACCCCGAGAACTCGTCCATATCGCTACCGCCGCAGTGAGACCCACGCTGCCACTGTGGTGGAAGCCGCGGCGCGGACGAGTTGTCGCGGAGCCGCTGGTCGCAAAGGTCCCGAGGGGTGTCGTAGTTCACGGTGGCTCTCACCCGCAGTGCCAGGAGCTGCGGGTGAGACCCGCCGGAGGGCGTGAGAGAAGGGTGTCCATTATGGTTCATCTATTCTAAACATTTTCTAAAACGAATCTACATCCTAGAGATATAGTATGTTGGTGCATAAGGTCTGTCCATAAAGGAGCTTGACAACCAACAACACAATCAACGTTAGCGTCCACAAATGGAGCCGTATGGAATCCTGCACTCAAAACGTATCGCTAAAAAACCTTAGCACGATGTTAGGTAACCTTAATTGCACTGCATGTCCTCGTGGCCTTCCAGGCACAAGTTAGCCGTGTGATGTTTAGGGAAAACCTTGCAAAGCAGAGCGTTCTTTTCACTATGAGCTATAACTGCATCGAACAGACCTTCCGGACTCAACAAGGCATCGGAGGGAACGCTGTCATCACAAGTGCTACCACATTATCTTCGAGCTGCTTGTCAACCGAGGAACTTTAAGTGGATGTACAACGATAAAAGTGAGAGCAAGCGCAATATGGTACAGAACTGTTGAGTTATAAGGAGTGTTCTATTAGATTTCGGGGCTTACATTCAAGAACTCCTAACTTGGCTTAGAAAACGCTTTTTCACAAAACAAAAAGCGTTTTGGTTACTACATCTCTGACATTCTTAAAGGTCGCCACTGCCAGCAAAAGTACGCAGTATTACGTACAATAATCCTCGCGGCGCCGCACCACCCGCCGTTGTATTGCGGATCCGCGGCACCTGATGACGGCCTCACACTTGCGCGCTGCGGGCGACTTTGCAGCATCACTAACCTGTAAAAAGTAAATCTAACATCTAGGCATAGTTGCATAATTTAACGGCATAAAGCCGTTCACCCTTATGTGTGTTCAACCTTTCCGAACTGTCGAGTAACGGTACTGGTTCTTACTGCTCAACTCTGTACCTCAGGCACGATGTTGATGACGCTTATTTTGAGTCCGGACGCTCGTTGCGCGACGTAGTTACACGTATGCCCAATCTGTACGCTCGCTTCATGACGTCGGTGAGGCTGCTGAATCCGATCGCTCGCTTCACGATTCCCATCAATACCCCGACGCGGTGTTCGCTTAATATAACTCAGAACTGAATGATCGGCCGGTCGGCTGGCAATAAATTGTGTGTGCATTCTGAGTCCGGGTAAGATTGAAAACAGAGCCGGCTCAGGAAATAGCAAACGCTGGAGTAACCAGCTCTTCTTTCTAGGTTCGAAAACACTATAAAATGCCTGAAAAAAAAAACAAAAGGTGTGAGGAGTGCAGGTTGGATTCTCAAGGAATCCTGTTATTCGTAGAAATTTCAGTGTTTTCCCAGCGATATCCAAGAGTATTGCACATGCTATTCTGCTGAAGTTTAGGTGTCTTCACTTTTTTTCGAACCACAAAAAATGCAAAAAATAGTTGCGATTATGTCTGGGGAAATCTATGTACCGTATATAATTAAGTTAGTTCTATATAATTAGGTTCTGTTTCCATATAAGCCTGAAAGCGGAGCCAGCTTAGGAACTATTAGGTTGTAACGAATTAAATGGCACTGGCTCGCGCCATTTTTTTTGGCGCGTCTTTACGCGTTTGATCAAGAACAAACCGTAACAAGTGGCATATCATTTAGAAGCGCAAACTTTGCTCTACCGGTGAGTACCAAATTTTCTATGTAAAAGTGGGAAAACTTTAGAGTTCTATTGACTTTTTTGCAGATGGACAAAAGGGTAATCCGAGGCATTTACTTGTATGAATTCAAGCTGGGCACTACAGCTAAGGAGGCGGACGAGAAGATCAACGCCGCATTCGGTCAAGGATGTTCCACAATTCGGACAGTGTATCGTTGGTATCAGAAGTTCCGGAATGGAGATGAGAGCTTGGAAGAACATGAAGGTCGTGGGAGGCATAGTGATGTTGATGACGACAAGCTGAGAGATGTGGTAGAGGAGGATCCACACAAAGGTGCCAGGGAGATAGCGAAGGTTCTTGGCGTCAGTCACAACACAGCTGCCCGGCATCTGAAGGAAATTGGAAAGACCAAAAAGCTGGAAAGATGGGTGCCTCACGAGCTGTCTGAGGAGCAAAGAAACCGACGATATGAGATCTCGTCCGCACTGCTTCTACGGAACGAAACGGACCCATTCCTTGATCGCATCGTAACCTGTGACGAGAAATGGATAATGTACGACAACAGGCGACGATCGGCACAGTGGGTGGACAGCGATGAGAGCCCCAAGGTTTTTGCGAAGCCGGAATTGCACCAAAAGAAAGTAATGGTGACAGTATGGTGGTGTTCGCTGGGAATTATTCACCACAGCTTCCTCCCCCCCCCCGTGAATCCATCACGGCAGAGAAGTACTGCATTGAAATTGAAGAAATGATGAAAAAGTTGAAGGATATTCGGCCGGCCTTGGTAAACCGAAGGCGAGTTCTCCTTCTGCACGACAATGCTCGCCCCCATGTAGCACGAATGACGTTGCAGAAATTGAAGGAGCTGAGCATTGAAACTCTACCACATCCTCCGTTTTCTCCCAACAAACTATCATTTCTTCAAGCATCTTGGCAACTTCTTGGTAGGGAAAATATTCAAATACCAACAGGATGCCGAAAGTGCCTTCGAAGATTTCGTCAATCCCAGAGCTGATTTTTATGCTACTAGGATAAAAAAGCTTGTGTCACGTTGGCAAAGATGTGTAGAATCAGAAGGTTTTTATTTCGATTAATAAACTTGCCTACAAGCCGAGATATTAACTGTTTAAATTTACAGTGGTTCAGTGCCCTTTATTTCGTTAAACCTAATAGTAAACATTAGAGTAACCAGCTTTCTTTTATAGGTTCAAAAACAAACAAAACGCCCAAACACCCATAATTCGCAGTGCCTATATGTACCTTCTTGAAGAATGTTTTCGGATACCTCAACTACTGTTCAGCTGTATGAGCGGAAGTTGAGGATTGTATATAGAGATAGGGAGGAACTAAGACAAGGAGACACTATTTCTCATAACTGCCCACAGCTACAAAACCATATGGCTAGCTTAGACTGGACAGACAAAGGCTATTTCGTCAATCGCAAGGGAATCAGCAAACTCATATCCGCCGATGACAGATCAAATATCAATATATCAAACAACATCACCGAGATGGAAATAATGACAAATGAGCGGAACACGGTTGGAACGAAGATCGGCTTGAACATGAACATGAACAAAACGAATGTCATGGCTAACCAGTATTATGCGAAAGGAACAGCGAAGCTATCACGAACCACTCTACGGCAAGTGGATTCCTACGTCTACGTGGGAAGATAGCTGGAGCCAGATTCATCAACGCGAATACCCTATGGAGGGTGGACGCACCCACGATGTGGCATTCATGACAAACCTTACCCGCCATATCACATCGTGGGTACAGCAGTGGGTCGAGAAAACCCATCGGTCATTGTATCACCTGTTCTCACGAGGTCCATTGAGCTGCTTCTTTTCCTGAAAATAAATTTATGCAGTCATCTGAAACTACGTCATCAAGAAAGTATACGAAATCGCGAGGAATAACCCGAACCTCCGAAAGGAATTTTCGATTAAATTAGCGAATTTTTCCATAATTCTCCCAATCGAAGAAAATTCTGCGAGCATGGCCTCCTCATTCCCCTCCTCCCCTAACTTCGATAGGTGTTTCACTCCATATTGGCAGCGGAATCAGCGGAATGCTAGCAGAACAGTTTTTTTGAAAGTCTGTCAGGAGTTTTCTACCTTACTCTCGATTCGTTTAATGAATACGAATAGTGTCCTAAACCCATCGCGGGTGAGTGATGGTCTTATCCTCCCGTACTTCCACCCATGCCTTCCGTTTGATGAACCTGGGCCCTGAGCATCATGAATGATCTTGCTTCCGAAACATCTCGCAGGAAGTGCGCAGCATGGACAGCTTTCAATTTGATTCGAGAAGTGACGAACAAGATAAGAGACCCTGACCTTAGGGGCACAATCTTCAACGCGTCTGTACTGTCATTATGTTACGCAACTGAAACCTGGCCTCACAAGAAGGTGACATTTTCTTCAATGCAGTCGACCCATCGCGATTCGAAAAGATGTCTACTGAGGACGAACCTATGTCAACAGTGGCTGCTCGGTTTACGAAATTCAGATGTAGAGGATAATTCGCGTTAAAACGTTGCAGTACATGAAGAAGTGGAAACATCACAAGCTACCTACTTCGTTGAAAAGGCGACAGATGTAGTTTACTAGTTACAGAATGGCTTCCAAGAAACAAGAAGTGGCCGCTGGGAAGACCGCCAGCAAGATGGGCAGACTTATTCTCGAGGTCGTTTAGGGAGCGTGGTCTGCTACACTGGGGCCGGATTCATCAACGACTAACTCGCGGGTATAGGGGATAGAGATACCTACGATGAGGCCGGCGTCTCTGACTCTTACCTTATCTCTACCTGACTCTTATCTTATATCTACCCTTATATCCCGCATACCCTTAATTGTTCATGAATACGGCCCCTGGATGCAAGTCACCACAAAACGAGCGGAATTGAAGAGTTGCGGTCCCCGCTAGAACAACACCTGCTGTTGAACTAACAAAGTAGCAAAGTAAGTATAAGTAATGAGCTCTGTAAAGTTATTATCACAAGTGAGTTACATAATTGAGTTACATAAGTTGCCCTTCGTATCCCACATGGGCAAAGTTTGCCATTCAACATGAGATGTCGCTGCAGCAGGAGAAACCCGGGCTCTTCCTGCAAGGCAGAAAGGGAACTACGGGCGTTTCTGAGCGCACGCATTCAGAAGACGTGTCACCGATGTCGCGCAATGGGGGTCCAGATTCAGAAGACGCGTCGCCGACATCACTGGATAAGCTCCGATTTCAGAAAACATGTGATGCAACGAGGTGCAAGGTTTCGGTAGACGTGTTTCCGGTGTCTTCTAACGATAGCTGTTGAGCATGAGGACGGTTGCAGGGCAACCTGAGGGCATACACTGAGCAACACAAAACAATGTCGTTACTGAATGGTCCGGAGAGAATGCCAATGATAAGCGTATGGTAGTGAAGAACGGCTTCATGCCGTAAAAGTGTGCAGCAGGACCTAGTTAGCGGATTTTAAGTTTTACAACAATTGCTTTAAATAAGTTAGTGGTATTGCAAGGTCGCGCAAAGCACACAAGAGACGGAGCACTTGTATGATATATTTCCTTGGCTATTTCATCGTAGTGTTTCAAAGTACACCAGGTTCTCCAGGACAACACAGGGCAGTCGATGTGCCGTGAACCGTGGATGAGCTAACTTTTTAGGTGGTTGTGCAGTCATTCCGAGGTACGGATAAACGAATGATATCAAGCTTGGAATTAAATCTGAAGCAATTGATTTGGTTACGGAGTTGTTTGTGAACGCTTCCAGACTTGTGCGAAGACGCAGAATTGTCGGCTGGAATGACGCTTTTAGTAACCATACTATACATAAATCGCTTGATCTGTCGGTCACGATGACAGTCACGGGAAGGGAATAGAAGCCAGGAGATGCCTACGACAGTGCGGCGTATGCCAGCCGGGTTTTCTTTCAGCTTAACCATGGGGTTTGCTGGCGAACTGGTAACCTTGGCGGCTGATTACCCAAGTCTACGACATATTCAGCGGGTAACGAGTCAAGGTATGAATGGGGATCAAATGCAGAGCGTGGGGATTCAGAAGGCGTGCCCTAGACGTCGTTCAACGTGCGTCAGGGTTCAGAAGGCGTGCCGCAGACGTCATCCAACGTACGTAGTGATTCAGAAGACGTGCTGATGATGTCGTCCAATGTGCGCAGGGATTCAGAGGACGTGCTGATGACGTCGTCTAACGTGCGTAGGGATTTAGAAGACGCGAGCTAAATGTCGTCCAATGTGAGTCAGGATCCAGAAGACCCGCGCTAGACGCCGTTCAACGTGCGCAGGGATTCAGAAGACGTGCTGAAGACGTTGTCCATCCTGCGTAGGGATTCCGAGTAAGGGGGTGGGCCAGTAGGAGGTGATCAACAAAGGAGATCCACTAGAAGGGAAGCGTGAATAAGGGGGATCAGTATTTTCCCTCAATATCGCTCAATGTGTGTACGGTTTCTAAAGACGGTTTACAGACGTGCTACGTGTGTCGGAAGGAACGTCATAGACGTCGTGGCAACGTGGTAGTACGTGATCAGCAATCTCCGATCCTCCGATCTTACCTCCACCTCCGATCTTACATTTGGACAGTACATAACCAAAAGCCTCCTTTGTTTGCTGGCTCACGCGTAATATGCCCTCGCAGCTGAAATATAATACTAACCGAAAGAAGAGGCGTGTTTTTCGCCTTAGTCAGGTCCCAAGGTTATCACGAATTTTCATTGACTTCGGGACCAGTCAATTCGAAGATTTTGCATTGAATCAAATGTTGAAAGGCTTGCTCCTAGAATAGCAACCGTAAAGAATTTTTCACGCATCTATAAGCTGGCTTTGTTACGCACAGAAACTACAAATTTCGCACCAATCAGAAAAATTGTCGTGCCTACCCTTGCCCTTAAGGATAAAGAGATAGTCTACTGGATAGTTTCGAATTGAGCTCGTTCATTGAGTACAAGCCGTGGCGGTCTCATGGAGTGCAACAAAAGCTGTTCAGATGAAATCAGTCACGTGCATATCGAGCATTTAAATGGCCAACACCGTTGCCGTACAGACTGGAGTTGACAATGCCCTGCTCCCCGATCCCTTTGCTTGTACTATGCTCAACAGTACGTCTACTATTTCTCTATTACTTATGTTGTACCTCCCTTGCACTTTGACTAAAGCGATTATTTTAAGGTTTTCCGACTTGCCGCTGCCGATGGGTATGAAAGCCGTGCGTATCTCCCTTTTCCGGAATTCCAATTTGAAGTTTTCTCTATGGAAGTTTTCTCTGAGAACCTTGCGTGACAATATCAGTTTCAGCGTACGGCTGCAGCGATGTGTTGACTATGACGGATGCTGACAGAGACGTGGCAAATCAGCAGTATATTGGCGCTCGAGCAGACCTGGTGCTCGGTTATCTTGAAGATGCCCAATCGAAACCTCTTCCAAAAGCGGAAAACATGTATAAGCCGGTAAGCACTGCGCTATAAGAACTTCACTCATCAATCGTCTGAATCAGTTAGCAAAACGGGTACACGTGAAATGTTTGGGGATCGTGATTCGAAAAGATCTGCTGATAACAATGGAGGGAATGCGTCTTTGTAATTTGTTTGTGAAGAATGAGTACTTGTTACAACATTGCCATATCTCGCTAGGAGCTTTTTTTAAAGAGACCTAGTTCTGAAATTTCTCGTACTCGGGTGCCATAATTTATTCTTGTCTATTGTCTCAACCTAAGAAGTTTAATGTTGAGTCGATCGGCAGGAGACAAATGTAGGGCGACGTGCGCTGTTAACCTAACCAACGATTTCGAAAAACTACCTGTCGCTTAAAGCTACCCACTTTAAACTTACTCGATCTTGCTATATATAATTCAGTTAATGTCACCTGGGCGCGTGTAGCGCCGCCGAAGGAGGTGCCGCCTGTCGCTGCACCCGAAACCAGGCTTCAGGCTCGAATTTTTCGCCCAGGCCAGCCAGGCCTTCCACCCCCAGGGTCGGTGAATTGGTACCAGCCTTGTCTATGAGGGATAAAGCGCTGACTCGTCATCGGCTGGCCACAGCAAGTCATTGTATGACCAAATATGCGCTCAGATCGTCTCCACGGCATACCGTAGAAGCACAATGCGTGGCGCATCCCAAAAAGGATTGAGTAACGCCATCCTTTATCCTTATTATCCCTAATGTCAGGTGTCCATCACCGGGAGGAGAACCAAAGTCAAGGAATGTCTTCAGCACGACGGCGCATGCCAGCCGTCCCTTGTTTAACACATTGACGACAATCGCGTTTTGCGACAGAAAACCGCCTGGGGCACGCTCGCGTTTCTACGCGCGCGCTATGGGCCAGTGGTGGCTCATAGTGTCCCTCGCGGACCACTTCTTTGTCTAATGTGTTTTTTCCTATCAATATTCGAACAGAAGTGTTATTTAGGGCGCTGATCACGAATCTGATATCCGTTTATGAAATTTCGGCCGATTACGATAGGTTAGGTTAGGTAGGGGTGACTAAGGCTGCCGAGGTCATGATCACCGTTTTTCCCCAAACGTCGCCCGGGGGTGAAGATTAGTTGGAGTGCTGATCACGAATCTGACATCCGTTTTGGTACTATGGATTACGGTAGGTTATCACGAATCCGGGTAATCGGCCTCAGTCACCCGTACCTACCTAACCTACCTTAGTCCATTGTAATACCAAAAACGGATGTCGGATTCGTGATCAGCACCCCAAATAACACCCATAGGCGAAGTTTGGGCGAAATCGGTGACCATGACTCCGACAGCCTTACTCACCCGTACCTACCGTAACCTACTGTAATCGGCCAAATTTTGAAAAAGAATGTCAGATTCGTGATCAGCACTCCAAATAACTTCATTGGGCAAAGTTTGGGTAAAAAATACCGACTTGTGTTGATTTTAGTGTAAAATTGGTCTCCTTCCTAGTAAAATTTTTTAATTCTATATATCTAATGAAAACAAAGACAATTTTCTTGCTTGTTCCTGTTGGACATTCTCCTATCGCAAGTAATTAGGGAACAGAAAAAACATCTATAAAAAACCGACGGCAGGAGTACAAAAAATAGCGCAAAATGGTATGAGCCACCGGTGGCTCATATTGTCGTTCATGTGTTGTGCTTAACCAAGGGCAGCTGTTGACGAATTCACAATCCTGGCGACGGACCAATCAAGTTTACTGCATATTGAACGAGGAAAGCGTCAGGGTATGGATATGGAGAGGGATGAAGACCAGTAAAGGGGGACCAGTAAGGGAAGCCAGTGAAGTGGGCCAGTGAGGAAGACCACGAAAGGGGTGGTGGACACAAAGGAGGAAACAGTGTTCTTCTTCAGCATCGTCCAACGTGCATAAAGATTCAGAGGACACGCCGCAGACGTCGCCCGACGTGGATCAAGTGTCGTGCATCGGGATTCAGAAGACGAGTCGAAGACGTCTCCAGCGTTGGGACGAATTCAAAAGACGCGAAGAACACTTTCGTCAAACGTACATAGGGATTCAGGATGCGTGCCAAATACGCCTTCGTCGGGATTCAAAAGAATAAGAGGGCCAGTGAAGGGGGAGAGCGATAAGGGAAACCAATGAAAGGACCAGTGAGGGGTACCACGAGGGGGAGGACACAAAGGAGGAAACAATATTCTTTCTCTGCATCGTCCAGCGTGCGTAGAGATTCAGAAGACGAACCGCAGATGTCGTTCAACGTGCGTTGAGATTAAGACGGACCGGTAAAGTGCACCACGAAGGAGTTGGTACCACAAAGGGGAAAACAGTATTTTCTCTCACCTTCATTTTTTGGTCAATATCGTCCAACGTGTGTCGGGATGCAGAATTCGGGTCATAGACATCGTGGCAACGTCGTGACACATGAGTTGGGACGATGTGGGGGAGTATGGAGAATGACTATAGGAATTGGAGGAGTATTACTGCCGTCGCACAGTAAACAATATCGATCGGTCGACCAATACCGTTTAATTTTATTTATGCTTCTGCGGATTAAGCACTTCGGATTAGGGTTCCAGCGATCTGTTTCTCGCCAAGTATGGAACGGGTACATCGCAGAATAAGCCGCGTACATGTGATGGGCAGGCAATTAAAGGAGCAGTTTTGAGGAGCGTCTAAATGACCGCGGCCTATACAGAAGCTGCTCTTCGTGGTGATTTCAACGAGACGCGAGCGATGATTTCCACCCTCACAGAAACAAGGATATTGAGACACTGTTTGGCAGCCATGACGAAAACAACCATATACTGATGTTACAACGATGTTTGGTTGTGATCAGAACGCTAGCGCTAGACGGGACTCGATCCACAAGCCCATCGGCAAGGATGCAGCGTCCCTCGGGGGACCAATCAACTCTCACTCGTATATTACGATGAGCCGGCCGCTGATATCAGGAAGAGATCACTTTGACTGAAGGTCTTTATTCAAACAATCCAACTCATTTTACCTCACAACCGAGCTGGTTATATCAGCTTAAAACTTGAGACTTAAGTAATGTAATTAGTACCGGACACCAACGATTCGCGATGACAGAAGTAAAGGATAAAACGGAATTTCTGTTTTTTGTTTTCTGATATTCTGGCCATTTTGGGAAAATTTTTTCTGTTCGCCGGAAAAATGAAACCGAAATTGGTCAGAAAACAGAAAATAGAATATAAATTTTGTTATACATAGGTATCAGACCCGACAGAATTCATACTGTACCACAACATTGCAGCCTCAATAGCAAAAAATTTTCTTAGGCTAATCCAAATTTGAAAAAAGCCGTTTGCGAGATGGCTTTCATTACATATCGCGCCATGGACTCGTCCGATTCGTTTGGTTGATTGGTTTGAGAGTCATTATCACCTCCGTAGAAGGTTTCACATCTTTAGTAAATTGGATTTGTTGAATCTCCACCTTGTATGACAGTCAGTGCTATGAAAACAGTGCATCAATACAGATTCTCCTAAAGGAATGTTGTCAGCGTTTGAATGGTCATGAACTCTTAGCTTTCCAATAACCATCGTAGCTTGTTTTAAATGGCAAGAAAGAGAAATCTGAGCGCTAATTTGATGTTGACACTCATCCAGTCGTTCTATTCACTAGATTTGTAGCTTAAGTGTCATTCACATGAAGTTGTTCGTTGAAAAGATGTACGACTGTTTGCTTTATGTAACACTTTACTGTGAAGACTGTTCAAAACCTTGGGTTAGAACAAGTGCAAAGAGTGAACATGAAATCCTAAAGCTTGCCTAGAAACTCTTACAATCATGTGGGAGTCTGAAATATATGAGCAATGGCAATGGAGATTCCCAATTCCTTCATGACACCATCAGTTCAGGTCGTCCAATTTGCACTTGCAGTTATGGGCTGGTACAGCCGATAGGCTTTCGTGCTTCTCTTAGCACATGTTTTTGTCTTGATGCGATGGCCAGTTGTTCTATAACTTGGAACCACCTAGGAATCAAATCAGGTGTAGAATCAATTCTATAGCTTGGAGTCACCTCAGGTGTAAATCACTAGATTGGAGTCACCTCAGGTGTAGATCACTAGGCGACAAAATTGAATGAGCCAATTAGCTGGTTGTTACAGCTGCCTCGCAGTCTTACAATTTTTGAGTTAATAACCAATAGGACAGGAATGTAGTAGAGACATAGGAAAGCTAAGTAGCAGCGCACCATACTTCAGATTCCGAGACATCCTAAGATGACTAGGTTAGAATTATCTGTTTCCTAAGAGTTTATCTGTCTACTCACCTTCATGTAGACCACGTTTCTATACACACTATCTTCACATCAATTTGGCCACTTTTGGAATACTACAGATCATCATTTTCAAAAAAATAAATAAAACCGGTCGCGTTCAAGGTTAAGCCTGAGCTCATTATGAAGGACGAAATTCCTGTATCAGGAGAATTCACCGCCACTTTCTTTGAAATTCACCCTTCCCAAAAATGCAAACACGGGGTAGAAACTTCACGAAATTTTGTATTTTTGTAAAAAGAATAATACATCGCATTTTTAAATGTAGGAAAACATCGCATTTTCATTGCCTTTAAAGAATAGATAGATAAAGACCCCACACACTCGTCCAGCATCTCGGTTCTTCTTTGATTGATAGCGAACATTTTATGTACGTGTAGTTACATACGCGCTTAAACACGGTACAACCAAAACAACTGAAGAAGATATCCCACTTATACTTGTTGCTGTTTAACGTAGGCACCAATTACGCTATCCTTTGAAGAAAAACCGTAACGACTTACATAGATGAGGACACGGTGTGATCTTTTCCATCTTTTCATACAGTCAATATGCACGTTGAATCAATATTTGATGGATTATTGCAACTGCAAAAAGCAAAATATCGTACGACTTTAAGCAATCACTTTATTGAGATAAGTGGTTTATAAGTTTTCAAAATAAAGGAGCTGCTTTAACCCTACACCCCTTCCTTTTTGCTGGGGGGTGTTCAGTCTGATTTCAAAACTGTGCAGCTTGCGTTCGTAAGTGTACAGTTTGGCGTGAAATAGTATAAAAGTATAAGTTATTGGTAAAAATGCATTTTTGAATACAATAGATATCTAAAGGAAGGACTTCGAAATTTCCTGTTTTCTCACGATTTTGGCCTTTCTGTTTTCTGATTTCTGTTTTCTGGGAAAATTTTCAAAATTTCGCCCATCCCTACCTGGTGGGGGACACGAATCAGAACTTCGATTCGAAGTGCATTTCCATTTCCTCTCCTGAGCTAACAATCGCCCACTAGTGGACAAAAATTCTCGAAAACTGAGTTTTTTCGTCCACCCACTTCCAACCTACAGTGCGTATAAAAACTGCTGCGACGGAGTTTAAGAAACTTCTAAAAGTGCCGCTTAGTAATCCTGCATTAGATTAAGGACACCACGATATTTGGCGCGTTTAAATAACTTTCCTAAGCTATGTTAGGATCTTCCTCATTGTGTGTTGAAATAAAACAGTATTTCCGGAGATACAGGATTACATAAAGCTATTGAACTAAGATTGGTATTGAAGCTTCATCCGATATACGTTTCGGCCTAGCAGCCTTCTTCGGCACCTGCAAAAGACAAAACGAATTGGAGAAGCTATTCGTCCAAGGGTCATTTCAAGTTGCAGGAACCTCAAAATTTAGTGAGAGAATGAAACGGAAGGGAAGAAAAGTAACCCGACTGACCTGATGGAAACAACCAAAACGTTGGTAAGCCACCGTCATGGAAAAGGACGTGGGTCAATGGGACCATCACCTCGGGTCACCCCTCAATGACCTTGTAGTTGGACTTCTCCAGGCTCAAGTTCACAGAGGTGGAGCCAGCTCCTGCATTATGCTACACGCTCCTCTTGATTGGGGGGTGGGGTTCTTGAAGGCAATCCACAACGCCTCCAAGGTCTTCCGCGCTGTGGTATCGAACTTGTGTGCTGGGAACGCCACCGCCAACCGCTCCGCGAATATGGCTTCGCGGCTTGTTTCCCGCCAAGGATGTAGAGATCTTCCATTTATTAAACCTATTCTCGTGTTCTTTCATCCTGACCCAGAGAAGTCTGCCCGTCTGGGCGATGTACTGCTAGATTAACCGTACCACACACTCTGCAGTCACCTTCCTACCTACCGTTCGGGCAGAGCATGCAGGATTTTTCGGGTTTTCGTAGTATTAAACTTATGATCAGCTCAGCTAGCTTCTCATTTTCTCTCCACAAAAATACATTCGAGCACGGTTAACGGATGATCAGGCATCACAGTATTCTAGAGGAAATTTTCTTAACTGGTTATGCTCAAGAATATAGCATTCGATCTGACTCCTTATACAGTTCTTTTTAAATAATTCAAATATTTTCAAAATATTTAAGTCCAACTATCAAATGCTTTCTTTAGCTAATTCGAAATAAGTTCTCCTTTAAGATGATTCGATATCCCGCAAACATTTGCATGTCTTCAGGAATTGCTGGCCTAGTATTGATCTTCCATTTTTGTTTTTATTTTATTATTTGTTAATCTTTATTATTTTTTATTATTTTATTTTATTGTGATATGACCGACTGGTCCGACTGATGTGTTTTGATAACGTCGACACTTTGAAAAATCCTTCAAATTGTCGCGCTTGGGTTCTTGAAGCATTACACTATCTCTGGGCTAGTAGATTCCTTCTAGTCATGAGGAGAAAAATTAGGCTGGCCGAAAAGTCTTGGAACAAAAAATCTCTCTTTTTTACCCAACCATAGTTTTCTGAATACAAACTAGGAAAATCAACAATATATTCACCGTAGAGCGACATAACCTTCTCCCATCTGCTCTACAAATCGCTGATACCTTTCGTCCAGAAATCAGCGGATTGCGACTTGAAGAAGTTGTTTTCCACTTTGAGGTCATCATACTTTTCAAATTGTTCCCTCTCAAATGATGCTTCAGTGGACCAACTGATGGTAGTCCGTACTACCGGATGCCAGGTAGTTCGGCTATCTCTCACAGTTTGTCGATGCAACGTGTGGGTGCTCGTTGTCGTGCAACGGGAGGACACTTGACCTTTTTCGCTTTTTTCTTGCATTGCATCGGCCAATTTCTGAAGCTGATCAACGTATATGTATGGAAGCGGTGACCTCTTGCCAGCAGTCAGCAGCTCATGGTAGATTGGCCCTTTCGCATCCCACCAGACGCAAAGTAAATGCTTGCGTTGGTGTGGGTTTGGCTTCAGCTGGACTGGTGGTTCTGGGAGCCAGACGGCATGACGTGCGCTGTTGTCGTAGAGTGTCCAGCTCTCATCTCCAGTCATTAGATCCTCCAGAAAACGATGCGGCGATGAATGACTGGCATTTGTTCATTCGCACTTGCTTATGTGCCACGATCAGCCTATGAGGGATCCATGATGTAAAAACTTTTCGATAGCCGAGGTCGTGGAGATGCAGCTCGATGGTGGAGTGGGTGCAGTCGAGTGTTATTGCCAGTTCCCGTATAGTTGCTAGTTGCTTCCAGATTGGATTTGAAAGCTGCAATCCATCATCATCGATAGCAGAAGGTCGTTCACTGCGCTCTCCGTTTTCAAGGTCCATACCTCCTGAATCGAAGAGAGTGAACCAGCGATGCCCTGTGCTGCGGCTTACGGTCCCCTCTATAAATACATCGGTGATATTAGATACCGTTGTGCTTGCGTTGGAGCCTTGGCGCCATTCGTAGAAGTTGACCACTAGAAACCGTTGTTGTATGTTCGCCATGTCACCAGAATGACGCGCGCGAGCACTTATACACTCGCCGTGTCAATTGGCTTGTGATTATTTTAAGGTTCAAAATTTAAAAACACACCGCGGCTGGCCAAAAAAATGCAGACAGGGTTTCCTAAAAAAAGGGTACTTTTTAAAGATTCTAACATTGCTGCTGGTGAAGCTTTTGAAGATATTAGAGAAATACGTGAAAGTACAGGTCAACGAGATTCCTGTGGCGTACAGCTAGTCAAGATTGCGCCATGCACCCACTTGAAACTTCGCAATTTAGACTCGATTAATTGTGCATGGGCTGAATGCTTATTGCAATCCTGATACTACTTGGCCACATTAACATACGCTGTGCTTCTTCTAATGTTTTTCGTCGCTTAGTCCTTGCAATTTTGCCGATTAACTTTTCCATTCAGCTTTAATATTGGCTCATAAGCCTCCAAAATACGTCTTGGAAAATGTGGGGCTCCTGCTCACAGTTAAGCTGTGCAGTCAATAAACTCGCGTGTCTCGTGTCTTTCGCGTGATTGCGAATTCTAAACGTTTAAAAAAAGCACACCACAGGTTTATGTGTGTAGTAGTAAGAAGAATGTAACCAGCATTCAGCCCATGCACAATCAATCGAGTATAAAATGCGATGTTTCGGGCGGAGGCATGGCGCAATCTAGACTACTCTCACGCCACAGAAATGTCGCTACACCTTGATTTCATGTACGTCTCAAACATCTTCAAAAGTCTCACTATCAGCAATGTTAGAACCTCTCTCTAATAGTACCTGCATCTTTAGGATAACCTGCATTTTCGCAAGCCCCAATGCGGTTTTAAATTTTAAACCTTAAAAAAGCACAAATCAGTCGGAATGGCCACATTGGGAAGAAACGATAACAAGTATTCAAGCGAAACACACTCAATCGAGTGTAAAATGCAAAATTTCGGACGAGAGCATTGTGCATTCCATACCGCTCATATGTCAGAAAAATTCTATTTTCTTAAGCTTTCATATGAGGTCTTGACTTCTTCAGAATCCCTAAAATGCAAAGTTATCCCGTTTCAAACAGCGTATACATTTTTTCGAGAAACTTCTATTTAGACACGCATTTACTTTATCATTATTTCATCAGATATGGGACTGCAGCATTGAGATGAACGCTCAAACACTAGCAGAACAGTGTCCTACAAGCTCGCCGACACCTCCTTCGAATCACGGACTGAATTATTTAAGGCAAGGTGTTCCCACTCCTTTGAAGCCTTTCAAAATGAGCAGAGTTTTTCAGGGCATCTCGAGGCACTTTTGTTGTCAATGCAGTAAACGGCTGGATAGATCAGGTTATGCAAGTGACATTTGCGAATCCATACAATGGCGATGTTAAATACAAGGAGTTTGCAAATGTGAGTTCGGCTGCACAATTCCTTGAGCAAATAGAAGCTTGAGGCACCAAGTAGTGATGATCTCATAGCTTTCCTTAACGGATGAACAATGTGTCACCTGTCGTTGACGATATACACCTGCAAGGAGCATAGGACGTCTCTATGCAAAGATCGAAATAAATGATCTGACGAAGAGCTCATTTCGATATTCACCGAAGACAGCCAAGCAGTACGGAAACAAACGTGGTGTACAACCACGATAAAAAAGATGGAAACGTATGTAGCACATTCCGAGTACAGACTGGCTATCAATAGGCGCTTATCTCCCCACCACCGCGAAGAGGTGCTGCTTGGTATTCCTTCTCTTCTTCTTCTTCTCCTGAGCGTTTAGTCCAGCGCAGTTGCAGGGTCCGCTGTTCTTGTGATCTGTCGCCACCTCATCCTATCAAGGGCGTCATCTACCGTGGCGCCGACTTCGGCGAGATCTCTCTTGATGACGTCCTTCCATCTTTTCCTTGGGGCTCCTCTCGGACGCTTTCCGGGTTCCTCGAAATCTAGGGCCAACCTTGTGGCGTGATCCTTTGGTCTTCTGAGGACGTGTCCATACCACCTCAGGCGCTGCTCTCTCATCTTCAGCTGGATCGGGGCTGTCTTCATCAATGCCCTAACATCCTCGTTTCGCACCCTGTCCCGACGGGTCCATCCACATGCCCACCTCAGCATCCTCATCCCCGCCGCGTGCAGTTGCCGCTCCTGCGCCTTACCCAGGGCCCAGCACTCACTGCCGTAGAGGAGGGCTGATCTCACAACTGTTCTATAGAGCTTGTTTTGAGCGTCCTGGAGCATCTACGGTCGCAGAGGATCCCTGTGGACTCCCTCCACTTGAGCCAGGCTGCGTTTATCCGTCCCCTGACAGCCTGGTCCACACTTCCTTCCTCGGATAGGTAACTTCCGAGGTAGCGGAATTCTTCCACCTTCTCGATCGTTCCCCCTGGCAGTCTAGGATCGATCCAGCGCACTGCTCAGAGCTGATGAACTTCGTCTTCTTCACGTTCAGCCGTAGGCCGTTGTCTGCGAGGGCTCTCTGCCACAGCTGCACCTTCTCCTCCAGCTCCTCCTGGTTGTCGGCTACTAGGGCGATGTCGTCCGCGTAGAGGATCGTTCTGAGAGGGCCTTCCTCAAGGTGGTTCACTATAGAGTCAAATGTCAGCAGGAAGAGGAACGGGCCTAGAGCCGACTCTTGGTGTACCCCCACTGTGATGTCCACTTTCCTTGTCACCCCGTGTGGCGTTCGTGTCACCGCTTTCGCGCCCTCGTACATGTCCCTTATGACCGTGATCAGACGTTTTGGGACAGCCCTCCCTCAAAGGGCATTCCAGATTACGGCCCGAGCTAGCTTGTCGTAGGCCTTCTCCAGGTCCAGGAATGCCAGGTAGCAGGGTTTTCGTTTCTCCCGATATTTCTCCATCACCTGACGAGCGATGGAGATGGCGTCTGTGGTGGACCTCTCAGGCATGAAGCCCCACTGCACCTGGGAGATGGCTACCATCTCCCTCAGCCTTGAGTCGACCAGTCGTTCGTAGATCTTCATCGTGTGTGAGATCAGTTTGATCCCTCGGTAGTTGGAGCACATGGACGCGTCACCCTTCTGCTTGAAGATGGGGACTATGATACTGTTCCTCCAGTCATCCGGCATCTTAACCTTCTTTCGTGATTCTGTTGACGAACTGCGTCAGCCAGTTGATTCCGAGGTCCGCGAGCACCTTCCAAGCCTCTACTGGCACACCGTCAGGCCCTGCTGCCTTTCCGAGTTTCATCTTCCCTATGGCCTTGCGAACCTCTTCTTGCGTCCAGGGTGGGATGGGTCCTTCCGTTGGTTGTTCTTCCTCGGCCTCCCGACCTCCTCCCATCTCCCTCTGACCTCGACCGGCTTCCGTAACACCCTACCGTCAGCACTCTTCACAGTCTTCACTACTCGAATGTCGAGGCTAGCTCTATGACGCGCCTTGGCCAGGCGGCTGGCGAACTTCTCTCCCTCTGGCCCGTCTAGTTTCTCGCACAGGGCATCCATTTCCGCGTTCTTTGCCTTCGCTACAACTGTTTTTGCCAGCCTCTTCAGCTCCCTGTAGGCTGTAAGATGCTCGGGTGCCCTTGTCTTCTGTCACAGCATGTAGGCCTCCTGCTTCCATTTCACCGCAGCCTGCACCTCTTCGTTCCAGAACCATGCCGATTTATCCCCTCTGGTTCCTCCCTTTGTTTCTCCCAGGGTTTCCTTGGCACATCTCAGGATTGTTTGGGCTACACTCCTCCAGATCTCATTCACGGGACCAGCTGGATCTGGAAGGCCTGCTTCGAGCACTGCCCTTCGTAGCTTGCTCCGCTCTGAACCCTGCAGTCTCCACCATAGGATCCTGGGTTCCGTCCTCACTTTGGGCCTGGCGGGTAGAGGTATGCTAAGGTCGGCTACCAAGGGTATATGCTGTGATGCCATGTCTTCTCCTGGAATGACCTTCACATCCCGGACTGTTTTCAGGGCAGCCCTTCGAACCAGGATGTGGTCGACTTCCGTCCTTCTTCCTCTGCTAGCATAGGTTACCTTCTGACTCTCCCTCTTCGCGAAGAAGGTGCTACAGACAGCCATGACGTGGGCGATAGCCAGATCCAGAATTCGTTCTCTATCCGGGTTTATCAGGCCGATCACTTTACCTCCATGAACCTATTCCACTCCTCTTCTGCCACTCCCCACATGCCCGTTCATGTCCCCTGCTATGGAGAGGTAGTCGCCTTCTGGTACGGACCTTATGGCTTCCTCGAGCGAGAGGTAGAAGTCATCCTTGTCTTTCTCGGAGCATCCGGTCTGCGAGCGTAGACAGACATGATGGTCCAGTAACCCTCCTTCGTGTCCAGCCGCAGTGACATGATGCGGTCGTTTATTCTTTGGACACCCGCTACTGAATCCTTGAGGGACTCTGCGACAGCTATCCCTACCCCGTTCCTCTTGGTGTCCTCTCCGTGGTAGTACAGCTTGACCCTTTCTCCGATCTCCCTGGCTTTCGCCCCTTTCCATCGCGTTTCCTGCAAACACAGGACTTGTATCCTTCTGCGCTTCATCAGGTCAGCCACTTTCCTAGATCTTCCGGTCAGCGCTCCCACATTCAGAGTCCCCAGTCGAACTAGCTTCTTTAGCCGAGGTCGTTCGACCCTCGGTAGCCCTCGCATACTGACCACAGAACTCGGGTGGGGGTTCTGTGCGCCACTTCCGGGTGACGTCCTAACCTTTACACTGATTCTATTGCGACTTGTGATCATGATTTTGTGACGAGGTTTCTCCATCAGCCGGCCTGTCAACCTGGGCCTTACGCTGGAACCGTTGCCATTTTTGCAATTTTTGCAGGGCATGGCGTGCCGGAGCCGGGAGTCGAACCTGTGACCGTTTGTGCATGAAACTACACTACTAATCACTAGGCTAACTCGGCTCCCTTGGTATTCCTACTATATGTAATTCATCTAATCAATGTGTTACGTTGCCGCCACAGCGAGTTGGGACCAGAGCCAAAGGCGTCTTGGACACGATAGCGTATGCCAGCTCGCTGTTTCTTTGAGCTTAACAATGGGCGGCTGTCTGCGAATTTATTGCATGCCGATGTCTGCCGATTATCCAAGTTCATGATACATCAAGCGGGCGACGGGTCTGGATATGGCTGGGGTAATGCTTTAAGCGGAATTAAGAAGAAGTGTCGCAGGCTTCGTGCACGTACTTGACTATCGCTCCGTTTGCTGCCAACGTATAGGTAAGCGGGTATTGGTCCGGGGTGGTGGGGGGGGGGCGGGTATGGAGATTTACTAAAGGAATCTACTTTCTTCGACAAAGCGTGGCTCAGCTTCTCCTGAGCCACGTAGAAAATTAGACTGTCAGAATGTTCTGGGGTGTCTTTGCTTTACTATGTAAGACTGAGCTTTGCACAAAGCAAAATTTATGACTAATTATGGCTTGCAACCGCAACCACCTTCGATAGTGCTTGTTGTAGGAGTTCGATGGAGGTCACTCAAAAGCAGAAGCCTAACGAAATATATGCAGCGGATACGGCGAAGGGGTAGAGTCATGCAAGAACCTGCAAGAGATGGTTCTTCCGCTTTAGCAAGGTGACCGCAGTTTGAAAGATGACACCAGGTCGGGACATCCAGTGGAGGTTAAGGAAGAGACTATCAGAGAACGTTGCAAGGTACGGCAAATAGATACCAACGACTCCAGTGAGTAGATGCCTATACTTCGTTGATCCCCAGAAAGCTCCATTTCGAATGGCTCAGAAACATAATCAGGTGAGGAAATGGGTGGGCGCATGAAAAGACCCGGAATTTGACGTCAAAAGAAAAGTTCACGAAAAGAAATTGATGTTGTTGGTTTGGTGGTCGGTCTCCGAAGTTCTATACTGGGAGCTTCTGCAAGATGGTGTCGCATGACTGCCGACATTTACACTCTCCAGCTGGAACATATCAAGGCTGCACTGAATCGGAGACCGAACAACCAAAGAAGACTTGCTTTCTAAACGACGACGATCGCCCATAGGTTGCTTTCCAGACGCACAAGAAATTTGTGGAACTGGGATGGGAAGTCCTCCCCATCCCCCTCGTTGACCAGATCTAGCCCCGTCCGACTTCCTCCTTTTCCGATCTTTGCGGCAATTCTTTGGGCAGAAATACCTAGAACAGGACTTGAATGCATTCTTCTCTTCCAAACCTCCAAAGTTCTACAGGCGCGGCATTGAACAGTTGCCGAGAAGATGACACCAAGTGATCAACAGTAGCGGTGATTATATTGTTGAGCGATAGGGAGTTGTTTCTTAGAAAAAAAATTCCAAAAAATTCAAAAGCGGACAGAACTTATGTTACACCCTAATATCGAAACGTAAACGATACCAAATACACATACTATCCCTTTTATATTGTATGTAGTTTTTACTGTAATGGAAACACTCAGGGCTTGGTGCACCATTCTGAGTTTATCAACCGTTAGGCGGCTGAACGCCTGGTTTACAATAAACGGACCACGAGATAACCCATGACTTCTAAACTTCGAAAGTTTGTAGGCTTTACAATGGATGCCGACCACGCGAAATTGTGCGAAATTGTATTTTTTCCTTTGTAGATGATGCAGTCGAGCATAACAAGGTACGCGTGTTCTATGGCAATTTGTGGTAGCAACGAGGTGGTCATCATCTGCATTTATAACAAACCGTAAGTCTGGTTCAACTCTTCTTCAAACAAAACCAGGTCGAAAATTGCATCTTCAGGAACATCCAAACCGGAACTGAAATCTACAAGGCTGGAACACCATGCACAACCAACAACCAGTGTACGACGTTCACACCCGCCACTTGCAGTGAGGGCCTTTGCATTTTGGGTTCTGGATCAGCTGCACCAGCGACGACTCCTGCTGCAGTGGCGACGACTAACGCTAATCCGAAACCAGGTCTGACCACTGCTACTCTTTAAAAAATATGAAAAATAGGTTTACACAAGAAGAAAGAGGTAGAGTAGGCCAGAAATTTGGTGCCGATGTCCGTTCCTCCACGTGGTGCCGCTGGAAACTGTTCGTCCTGTGAGCTAAGCCGATCACGGACATTCGATTGCAGGCGACAGGCCGGCCTACGAAGACCCATGTCACATCACACGGTGTATGACTGTGCACATTTATCCAGATAGTGCTGCGGCGTCCGGGGGAGCCAACGCGCACTGTGAAAAGTATGCGATGGTCCCTGATGCGAGGACGGCATCGGTGGAGTTAGTCCGAAAGTCCCGTAACGTAAGCAGGACCCGCGTGGCTACGCTGAATGTGGGTACGTTGACGGGCCGCTCGTGCGAGTTGGTTGAAGCACTGGAGCGTAGAAGAGTTGATTTCTGTGCGGTGCAGGAGACGAGGTGGTCCTCGGTGCAGGAGACGAGGTGGCCGCAAGTCAAGGGACATAGGACGAGGCTTAAAGGCCGTTCTATGTGGAACTCCCAGGACCACCAGTGGTGTCGGAATAATCGTCTCCGAACGATTTCGTGACTCGATTGTAAGCGTTGAGCGCTATGACGATCGATTGATGAAGATCGTTGTCGCCGCGTAGGAGCGACTCTATCACTTCTTCTCTGCGTATGCTCCGCAGACTGGCTGCTCGGATCAATCCAAGGAAGAGTTTTGGAGCCTGCTTGATGAGAAGACAGCAGAGGTGCCTTCAAAAGATGTCATCATAGTCGCTGGCGACCTTAACGGGCAAGTCGGCGTGACGAAAGACGGGTACAGCTGTCATGGTGGGTTCGGTTACGGGTCGCGTAACGCAGATGGTGAGCGTACCCTTGAATATGCGGAATCGCACAACCTCATCGTGAACACCGTATTTCGCAAACGCGATTCCCACCTCATTTCGTTCCATAGCGGGAAGACCAGGACTCAGATAGACTTTGTCCTTGTGAAGGATCGAGACCGAAGTCTTGTCACAGAAGCGAAGTCGTGCCGTATGAGACGGTCGCCCCACAACATCGACCCCTGATCTGTACTTTAAAGATCGCCCCTCCGAGGCTGAAGAAGGTCCAGCGATGCGATCCACCAAGAATCAAGTGGTGGCGAATGAAAGAGAAGGAAGCAGCTGTGATTTCTCGCGTGCGGTTACCGACAGTGACAACTGTCGACGAAACTTGGAAGAAAGCGACCGATGCGATTCGTCACGCTGCACGGTCGGAGCTCGGCATCACGAAGCCTAAACGACGGAAGGTAGACAAGCAGGCATGGCTGTGGATAGATGACGTGGAAGCCAAAGTTCGAGAGAAGAAGACGCTCTATCACGTGTTTCTCGGCGGAAAGATAGCCGATAACTGGCGAAAGTACCAAGAAGCCAAGAAAGATGCAAAGAAGGCCGGTGCTGTTGCAAAAGCAACTCATTATGGAGATACCAACGAGAAGCTCGAGTCGCGCGATGGTGAGCGGTATCTGTACCGACTCGCAAAGAATCGCCATCGCCAGACCGAGGACATCGAGAAGTTCATCGGCATCAATGATGAGAACGGCCATCTTCTTACGGAGCGCAAGAAGGCATTGAAGCGATGGCGCGATCATTTTGAGGAAATCTTTACAGTGGAATTTCCTCATCCAGCCATCCCCTCAACGGCTCCAACCCACGGCCCCGTTCAGAAGATCACCGTGGAGGAGATTGAAGCGGCTTTGAAGAAGATGAGGCCAGGCAAAGCGACTGGGCCCGACGACGTGGCAGCAGAACTGTGGAAGTCGAAGTTTTGGTACCCTGCTGAGTGGTTGGCAAAGTTCTTTAATCAGGTTGTAACGGAGAAAAAAGTGCCTGAGTGTTGGCGCCAAAGTAAGACGATTCCGATTTGGAAGAAGAAGAAGCAGTCCTGCAGACTGCTCCAACTACCATCCAATTCGTTTGCTTTCGCACAGCATCAAGATCTTTGAGCGAATTGTCGACGGACACCGTCCTGCTTTCCAGCAATCAGTGCGGCTTCGTGGCTGGCTGTAGCACCGTTGATGCCATACATGCCGCCCGCCCCCTGATAGAGAAGCATAGCGGGAAACAGAAGCCGGTGCATATCGCCTTCCTCGAGTTGGAAAAGGCTTTTGACCGCGTACCGCGTGTAGTGATATGGTACGCCTTGCGACATCATGGAGTTCCTGAAGGGCTCATAGAGTGGGTGCGAATTCTCAACTCTTGTCCAAAGAGACGAGTTCAAGCTGCAGCTGGAACCTCGATGGAGTTTCCCATCTCTGTCGGGGTACACCAGGTTTCTGCGCTTTCCCCACTCCTCTTTGTTGTCGTCATGGATGCCATCACACGAGATCTTCAGAAGCCCGTCCCTTGGACGTTGCTTTATGCCGATGACGTGATGCTCGCTAGCGAAGATAAAGGAGAACTCGAGCGAGAGTTGCAAGCTTGGTGTGATCGCTTGGAGCGGTTTGGACTCAGATTGAACGTGAAGAAGACCGAGTATTTAACGACGGATGTTACCGAGTCCAGCTTCATCAAGGTTAACGGCATCGAACTTCCACGCACTGCGGTCTTTAAGTACCTGGGATCAGCAGTCGCGTCTGACGGCAAACTGATGGTCGAAGTGAATTCACGCGTGAGTGCAGCTTGGTCCAAGTGGCGCTCGTTGACTGGGGTGCTCTGCGATAGGAAGATACCGGAGCGCTTTAAGTCAAAGATCTACAGGGCAGTCATACGGTAGCGATGTACGGCGCTGAGTGTTGGCCTGCGACCAGGCAAGTTGAAATGCGCCTCAGCGTCATGGAGACGAAGATGCTGCGCTGGACGGCTGGAGTCACGCGCATGGACCGCATTCGCAACGATGCTATTCGGCAGAAGTTCGGTGTCGTGCCGATAGCCGAGAAGATGCACTAAGCTTGCTTGCGATGGTACGACCACATTCTGCGTGGAAAGGAAGACAGCGTCCGCAAGATAGGCCTTAACTTCGAGGTGATAGGAAAGCGGCCTAGAGGACGTCCGAAGCAGCGCTGGTTATATACGTTCCATGCGGACTTGGAGACTACTGGTGTTTACCCTGATCTAGCGCTAGATCGGGAAAGGTGGCGTCATAACACCAGAATAGCGGACCCCGCTACGATGCGGGACAAACGCTGAAGAAAAAGAAGAAGTAGGCCATAAATTTGCTTAACAGCACACGTTATCCTACGACAAAAGGATTCTGCCTCTTATTTCTATTGTGAATAGGAGTTCACACACTAGGCTGCTGTATTTTCCACCATTCCAAAGAACGACCTGTGCTGTAACAGGCGGGCGCGATCTTAGCTGTGGCTCTTGCAAACTGCCTTGTCCTTCGGTCCAGCATTACTACAGTTGTCCTCGGATCTTCTTTTTCAGCAGTTGCTCCACTTATCGTTAGCAGCGCCGCTCATTCTTCAGCTGTGGCGACGTTACTGCTGATCGTGATGTTTGTTATGTATGCGCGTGGCGTGTGACATTTGTTAAACCAATGCTACCTCTGCAGGGCCCCAGGCCGTCACTGCTATCAGGCGCTTGTAACGCAGTCGGAGGAGGTGCTAACTGTCGCTTGCACCCTATACAAGGTTCTTGGTTCGGATTTCCCGCCTAGGCCAACCAAGCGCATCTCGAAGTGCCATGGTCACCTGGTGCCGGAATCATCAACGACTTACGTAACTTTAACAGAGAATTGTAAGCTTATCAAGCGATATGGTAAGCGATAAGCCACGTTATCTGAGCTTCTAACGCTCACCATATCGCTTGATAAGCTTACAATTCTCCGCTGAAGTTACGTAAGTCGTTGATGAATCCGACCCCTGGTGTCCTTCCCTTGTAAGCACCACATCATCTGCATGCAGCAGCTTCCAAGGAGTCGGTCTCCGTCAGTCGAAAATGTCGAAAAGATATGATAGTCAAATTCAAGAATAAGAATGCGAATTTACATGCTCGTGATGTGGTAAGTATGCCATATGATCAATTATTATTCTTTTGATTCGCAAAGTTAAACAATAAGCAAGCACTTTTCTCTCTGAAGGCAATGGTATCAGTTTATATACGAAAGAGGGCAAAGGTACATTTTTGTTTGCTATGAAGAACGAAAACAATCTCTCTTGTTTTGGTATCGCAATCCATGGATCGTTTTCTCCAAGACCATCTTTGAATCTCTTTTCTTGTTACGATTTACGGTTTACGATTTACGATTTACGAAATTTCGGATTTCATTTACTCACACCCCTGGTCTCCATATATTTTGCAGTGTGGCTCTGCGACGATTACAGTACAGGACGCGTCCTTTGAATAGACGCCGCAAAAACCGATATTTTGAGGTTTTTTATTTTTGATAAAACTCGCCTAAAAATCACGATCGCGATAATCGTGCTCAGAATACGCCAGCGGTGCAATTTGCGAGCTGCTGCGCCCAGTCGATTAATAGTTTCGATCCTGTATACATTGTGCACAGCGCACTCCAAAGTCTCGTCGGGACAAAGTACAATCCCTGAGTAGGGCGGTTGGGAATTTCTGATAAAACTTCTCATACAGTCATTCTACAAGCTGCCCCCCCCCCCCCCCTCCCCGCCCTCGATTGATAGGTTCGATCCTTTATGCATTGTGCACGGCCCACTCTCAAAGGATTCCCGGCATGACAGAACACTTTGGGCCATGCTGGAGATACTCCGAGAACACGCAAGTCCTGGAATATAAGCTTCCGCAATCGCAAAAAGTCTGCCCCAGTCATTTTTGACCACCCACTGCGAAGACGTAGTGGTCTGGCGAAGTCGTATACATGTTTGTGTAGATCTCGAAGAGGCGAATCAAATAGTGCTAACCGTTCCTCAAAAAAACTCAAATTAGAGAAATTGTGAACAAGCAACCGTTTTCGACGGCTTGAGACCGACAACTCGTCGACCCCCCCCCCCTTCGCAATGAAGCGAAAGTTTTCAATTTCGACCATTTTCAGTGCTCCATATAAACAATGTATACCAAACGATAGAGCTCGAGCTCCTGAGCTCAAATATGCCCTTGTTTTTTTAAATGGTGATATTTAGGCGGCGATATCTCGGTTTTTGCGGCGTCTATTCAAAAGACGCGTCCGGTACTACAAGCAGTGGGGGAAGCGTAACGCTTCGGTGAACCCAGATTGAGACGGTACATTCCGTTGTTGTGCTTACAGAAGTTCGCTCTTGACTCTTTTGGTAAGCAAACAGTATCTGTACCCATTCAGTAAGCTCTATCGGATCACCGCTTGCTTTAAAGCGTAACATCATGACCTTACGATATACACCATTAAATGTTCTTCCAAACCGAGCAAAGCGAGACACACCGGTCCTAGCTCTTCGCAATGGATTTCTAAGCGCAGGAGGAGACTTGTACATTCCTCAGTACAGTCCATCCTCTTCCTAAGAGGCTGTCATGCTTAATTGCCAGCTACCAGGCGTTTTAATTCATCTATTCAAGGAACCGCATTTTTTCAAATAAATTCATTTTCGAATGTTCATAATTTTTCGATATTCGATTTTTCGCAAGTTCAAGGAGAAACACTCGTTGAAAATACTGCAAATCTTGCAAAAATCCATTTGGGTAGTTGTTCTAATATTCCCGTTCAGATACAGAAATCACGATTTCGGTGTTAGGAAGAAATTCTCTCGATTGCGTTGAGACACATATAGTCAAAAACTTTATGGTAAAGCTAATCAAAAACTTGAATTGAATCGTTTCCATACAAAATTGTGGTAGCATTGTTTGTTGGGTTGATTTATCTTTTAAAAGAGGATGAAGGTCGGCGTTGTTCAGTTTTTTTTATGATGCGTGTCACACATTCCACTTTTGAGGGATGTCGTGGAGGCAACATGACGCTTACAGGATGACTTGCGGTGGCCAGCCCAGATGGACAGGTCACTGTGTTGCCCTTCGTCGAAAAGAACGGTATCTACTCAGAAACCCCAGAGAGCTCTCAGGAGTGGTTGCCGGAAATCCGAACCAAGAAACTGGGGTCGGGTGACAGCCTGCTTTCCTCCGGCTACGCTATCACGCTCTTCACTTTCCCTCACGTTAATCAACGTTGTCTAGTTGAAAATACCATTCTTCGACCAAATTCAAAACACAACACTAAATAAAACATGCTTTGACACTGGCATGAAATCTGAAAAACCAACTCTAGAAGAACGTTTAAAAGTTCCATTTTTTCCGTTTTTGAAACTAAAATGCAAGAAAACTGAATTCTGTGCTCGAAATGCTGCTATTTTGAATCCATGTCGTAGATAGCAAGTTTTTCCTTCAGAATTGAACCAATGGTGTCCGACTAATGCCGGCATGCTTGACAGGATCAGAAAATTGGCGCTTGACATGCATAATTACAGAAGGTTTGTGAAAATAATTCATTTCCTTACCAGAAATATTGTTATTGTTTGCTTGTGTAATACTTTAAGAGAAAAGTCACACTCATATTCGGTGTCGAAGAACAGCATCGTTTTTGAAGTCTTTGAACCATGGGATTCCTCAAACATTGTTGCAGAAGAGGCACCAAAGTGAAATGATTTGGTACAATCCTTTGCATTTATTAGAAATTACGGTATAACTTCCCTAACATTTTTTTGAATTTTTCGTTTTGAAATCAGTATGTGAAACAACCAGTAGTTTGCAGGCTCTGTTTATTGTTTAGTTACTCAAGATTTGAGAGTTTACTTAAGTGGTAAGTGACTTTTCTTAATCCAAGATGGCACCAAATCGTCTGGTGTGGCGATCCTCCAAGCAAACAACTCAGAAAGATCTTGCAGTCTTTCTTTCTCGGTTCAGTGTAGCGATTAAAGCTATAAAAGCGGTAGTATGTATTACGCCAATGCTAAGGTTTTAAGCAATCTTTAGACTTTGTCTGCGAAAGAAAGCATAGAAAAGAATCAAAATGAGAGATTGGGAATTACGAAGCGAAAGAGGGTGGGACGATATAATAAGTTGAGAAGTAGAGAGAGGCAAAGACAAGTGAGATTTTGAACGCGAAGTATTTTGTTCAACACGAAATTGCTGATGGTGAAGATTTGTTCAAATTGAGCAATCCACTGTTCATTCTGAATATAAGAAGGTTTATTGGATGCATCTTTCTCGAGATCGGAACTCTTGAGTTACTGAGGTTTACCAGCCCCTGATCACCTACTTTCTGCCGGCTGTCTTTCTCATTCGTGCGTTACCGGCCATCTATATAGACTTGTACAGTTTTCGCAAATGAGGCATCTACTGGGAAAATTGTGCGTTTTCGCTTAAGTTGGACTCTGGGGACCTTTTTGGACTCGCTAGTTTCAATCGAAATCCGTAGAAAAATTATTTATTCATTTATTTAAAGTGCACTCGAGTGTGCGCTACAACGTCAACGAAATCTTCGAACAAACAAAATAACCGTTAAGAGCAACAGTAAAATGAACGCTCAATTATATTAAAATTAGATACTTCTCAAATTTGGCAAATGCCATCTGGCTACACTGATTTTATGACAACTCCCGCTGCAATGTACCTATATTGAGTAATTTATAGAAGGCGAGGAACCGCAATAGTAGTTACTCATAGGGATATATGAAGGCTATCTTAAACTTATACGCTCAACCCTAGCCAATAATAGCTTGGATATTGCAAATAGTAATGTAGATAAATATTATAAGAAAAAGTGTTTTGCATGTTATATTAGGCTAATCGGGGCCTTGCAACACTTGAACAACAATTTTCAAATTTGTCCCTATTTACTAAAACAAAAACTCAGTCCACGACATATTCCTCATCCAAGCCTAAGATCTTGACCCATCTTTCAGGCAGCATTTCAATTCTTTTCCGCCAGAATTCCGGGAGCTGTGAGGAAAAGAATTCAGAAACCTCCATTTCCAGTTGACGTCAATCATCGAACTCTCTACCTCGAAGATGCTGCTTCAGAGCCATGAACAGGTGGTAGTCAGAAGGAGCGAGATCTGGAGAGTACGGTGGAAGGAGCAGAACTTCCCAGCCTAACTCCTAGACTGGAGAGTACGGTGGATGGGGCAGAACTTCCCGCCTAACTCCTAGATTTACTCGCGACTCACTTTTGCGACATGAGCACACGCGTTGTCGTGCAGCAGGTCGACATTTCCCCGTTCTGGACGTTTTTGGCGCACGGCGTTAACCAAGCTCTGGAGGTGGGTGGCGTAGACAGATGCTGTGACTATGGTCTCACTATCCAGCAACTCCCAGTAAAGCATGCCTTGTGAGTCCGACAGAGGGGCGTCCGGAACGAGGTCGACCTTCGTGGGAGATTTCTCCAGCCTTGAAGCGCTGATACCAACGGTCCACTGTGGAATAGTGAACGACTTCCTCCTTGAATGCAGCGCAGATGTTGGAAGCTGCAGTCCTTGCGGAATGGCCTTGCAGAAATTCGAAGTAGACGGTAGGTCGTAGGATGCTGCTGTTTATCATTAACATTGTTGCTGCATTCGTACTCGAGAGGCCCTATATAGTATGCTTGAGGAAGCTTCGAGAATGTACAGTGGCGTCACCACACAAGATGAATGCTGTGAAAGCTTGAACAAATTTAGCCGGCAGTAGAGTAAAATGTTGCAAGACTCTTCGATCAACCCAATAGAAAGAAGCAGCTGTGGGGTAGGAGAGGTCAGCCTGGGTAACGCAACTAACAGACGCTATTCTGGGGCGGGCCGGCAAAACAGGAGCCTCTTTGATCAGGTGCGAACCCCAGGTGGAATAATAATTTAGGAACGCTACTATAGAAGCAAAAAATATGTATAAGTGTATTCAAATGGAATGTAACACGTAATGTAATGCATATTCATGGAAATACGGTTAGGGCTATAAGTTAACATATCGCACGTATTAAAAAATACAAAAATAATACACAACAAAAAAGCTACACAAAAATACAAAAAGGCTATGCAAAATTACATAAAAGCTGCTTTGATATGTGGACAAAAGGCGATAAACAAACATATCAAAACTTATACAATGTCGAAATTTCAATCCGTCCATATCAAGCGATACAGAGAATGCAGATTAACATAAGATATCGCTGGTTCTTTGTTCTTCACTAATTTTTCCAAATTTATTAGACGGCAAACTTCGCAAAGAAGACCACGGCCTTCGATAAGAAATCTGGTGAATAAAAAAGCTGTAAGAAAAATACAAAAAATGCAAAAGCAAATAGTTTTAGTCCTGAAGAAACCGCTTTGATGCTAAGTTTACCACTTGAGATCAATTTTGAGGCAGAGTCCTGAAATCGATCAACCCCATTTCTCTTCCTTCTTGCAAATTTATTATACACTGCATGTCTCTCAGAAGCCAGCTAGCCAAAGGACTGGTGGCCAAGAACAACGGGAACCTTCTCCCAGCTGCGTCTAATATGCTGCAATTGGTAAACATCTAGTGCTTTCGAAAATTTCCAGATTCCGCAGGTAATTTTTACGTTCTACAGCGATACGATTGCGAGATGGAAAAAGGAGCACAACTTCACGCAGACAAGTGCGTCGGAGTGGGATCGAATGCGGCTGACAGGCCAGGAATACAAGAGAACGTGCACTCTGTTTTCATCAGCCAGAGTACTCCGTACAGAATGGATGCCATGAGAGAGGTACTCGCAGCCCCTCCCAAACAAATTTTGGCGTCCTTCCTATTAACTGAATGCATAGAGCGTGAAAAAGTGGTGGTCGCAAGTTAGACTTGTGGCTGGGATCGGAATGGCGGTCACGTTCAAGCCACATCATCTTCAATCCACGATCCAGTGGTTCACCAAGGTGGGCACCTGCTCACAACAGCATTCGCAGTCAATCTAATGCTGTTGTAGATGGCTTGGGCGACTACACAATGGTTGGCATGCGGCGCGACAAAGTGTGACGCCCAAGGAATATTCGTCGTTGTCTGTCGCTACAAACCCGGGTACGTTACATAGTAAACCGTCAACCAGCACATCAAACATTCCAAACTCATTGTATCGCTGTTCTATTTAAGCCTTACAATTTAAAAAGGCTTAACTGCAAAGATAAGCTTTTCAAACAGGGCTATATTCATTTCTGAAACACCCGGTTTACCCCCTAGGCAACAGATTTGGAAGTTTTTTTGAGGAGTCTGCTCTTATGGCATTTCGATCCTCGGAAAATTTATATTCGTTTCCCAAAGAACATGTGGCCAGGCAGAGAGTGCACCACCCGGGTTACGCAGCTTTACTCGTAGCCATGTGTGAAACTTGGCAAAAAGGACTCCGCGAAAGGATTAAGGATTCCTAGAGTAATGAGCTTTCTACCATTGTATCTCTATCTAAACATCTCCAGTTGCATATGAAAACCATTATTTTTTCTTACTTTAAAAAGATAATTAAGGCGAACAGGGAAGAAGTGCCGAAGAATCTGTTCGGACTTCAGAGGTAGCTTAAGAGCTATGTACATTTCTTCTTCGTCTTCTTCAGTGTTTGTCAAGCTTCATCGCGGGGCCCGCGCTTCTAGTGTCGTGACGCCACGTTCACCGATCGTTCGCATGATCATCACGGATGCTAGCTGCTTTCATGTCCGCTTGTAAATCCTCGGAACGGCACTGCTTCGACCGGTCCTGCTTTCAAGACGTTTCTATCTTGAGAACTGCTTTGCGGACGCTGTCCTCTTTCCCAAGAAAAGCGTAGTTGCACCATCGCAAGCTAGCTTCACGCATCGTGTTAGATGTGGGCGCGACACTGAGCTTCTGCCGAATAACATCGTTTCGGATACGATGTGATTTCTGAGATCCAGCGCAGCATCTTCGTCTCCATTGCACTGAAGCGGGTTTTATTTCCTTTGCTGAAAGTCAGCATTCAGAACCGTACATCGCTACCTAGGGGATGACGGCTCTACAGATCTTCGACTTTAAGTGCCACGGCATCTTCATGTCGCAGAACGTTCCAGTCAACGTGCGCCGCTTGGATCAAGCTGAGATCACGCGTGAGCTCACTTGAACTATCAGGCTGCCGTCGGACGCTGGTCCCAAGTTCTAGCCGAAAGTGCCGTTAATGGAGCCGGACTAGTTTACATCATTCCCTAGGTACTCGACCTTCTTGATGTTCAATTTGACTCCGAATATCGCCACGCACATCGCACCAAGCTTGCACCTGCTGTTACAGATAATCTTGTCTTCGCAAGCGAGCACCTCGTCGTCAGCATAAAGCGACGTCCATGGAATTGCCTCAGAAGATATCGCGTAAAGCCATCCATGACACAGCAAATGGGAGGGGGAGCGCGCAACCTTAGTGCAGTATAAAACAGAAATAGACAACTCCATCGAGGTTCCTGCTGCAACTTGCACCCTACTTTTCGGAAAAGCATAGAGCATCCGTCCCACTTTATAATCTCTTCAGTAACGCCGTGTTGTTGCAAGGCGTACCATATCACCTTACGCAGTACGCGATCGAAGGCGTTCTCCTAGTCGAGAAAGGCTGTGTACACTGGTCTCTGTTCTGGCGTCTCTTCTCCACATGAAAGCAGGCGGAGTATACATATAGTATCAATCGCCTCACAACCAGCTACGAAGCCGCTGTCGTTGTTGGAGAGCTTAACGATTTCACAACTCGTTTATAGAGAAGCTGCTCGAAGATCTTTAAGATGTCCGAAAGCAACTGAATCGGACGGTAATTTAAGCAGCCTGCAAAATTGCCCTTCCTGTTCCAAATCAGAATCGTTGAACTATTGTGCCAACACTCCTGTATTTCCTTCTCCTTAACTGCCTGGTTGAAGAACTTAGTCAGCCACTCATGAGGATACCAGAACTTCGAGTTCAATAAATCGGCTGCCAAATTATCAGGCAAATCCGTCACAGGGGCCTGTCGTCTTCGATCGAGTGTCTGTTCAGCATAGCCCACAAAGCGAACAGATTCCAGCGGCACCATGCGGAAAAACGGTCGTCATCGCCATAAGAGATGCACTTTTCCGATCAATCTCTCTGCCTCGTGGCGAAAATTAGCTAGTATGGATTTTTCTTCGTCATTGAAGTATAGTTCTCACAACAAAAAGATGTCTAGCATCTTGAAATCAATTTACGATGTTCTCATAGGCTTCTTGATCCCTACTTTTGGTTTGTTGTACGAGCAAGAACACGTCTAGGAAACTTATGTTGGCCCAGTGCTGTTTGACAAAAAACTCGTAGCAGGTGACCAGGCTTCAAAACAATATTTAACAATTTTATCAGACTTCTGGGGCAGCGCAGTCGGAGGAGGCGCCGACTGTCGCCTGCACCCGATACCAGGTTTCTGGTTCCGATTTCCCGCTCAGGTCAATGAAGCCCTCCATCCCTCCGCGGTCGGTGAATTGGTACCAGACTTGTCTGAGAAGGAATAAGCGCTGACTTGTTCATCGGCTGGCCACCGCAAGTCATTGTATGGCCAAGTATACATTCAAATCGCCTCCAAGACATCCCGTAGAAGTGGGGTGCCACTCCAAAAGGGTTTGAGTAACGCCGTCTTTTATCCTTTATCCTTATCAGACTTCTGAACTCACGTCCAACTAGCAGTTTATTTATTCGCTCGGAATGATGACCTCTTTGTTAAGTGACGTAATCTTTGAATTCAACGCAAATTATTGTTTACCATGGAGTTCTGCAACTGCGTGCGTTATCGTCGTGATATGTTCTGAAACGCTTCATGAGCATTCATGTATTAAATTTACCATATTTAAATAATGACAATGAGATATTTAAAATGGGTGCAGCTTCAATTTGTCGTTTTTTACAACTTCCAGCTACATTATGGGCACTCCTGTTCTAGAATCTAGACTATACCCTGACGAACATGTTAGGTGGCTCTTTGACGTAGGTGCAGATTGAGCGTTGTAAACAAACCAAATGTCACTGAATACTAGAGGAAAGGTGGTAATCGGAGAGAGCATGACCTAGGTAGTATGGTGGATAGAGCACTTCGAGCGAGACAGCACCTGCGTCGACCTTGCAAGTGGATCTACGGAGAAAATGCCCGAATCTCACGGCGCGCGTTGCGTGCGGAGAAAATGCCCGAAATAGGGAGAAAATGCCCGCAACCAGGGGAGAAAATGCCCGCAACCAAGGGAGAAAATGCCCGCGAATAGCAGTCTATTTCCGCAACGTTTCATTCGTACCAAAGCTATAATAAGAAGTTGATCGCAAAATTTCATGTTCGAAAAACACTCTCTATTTCGAGAAGGTGCTTTGAAAGATTTTTGGCGAGGTGCTACACCGTAGGTTCTGGTCATTTTAATAGGGTTTTTAGTAAAACCTATGTTGCAACTAACCATTCAGATATTTAAATCCTTTATTCAGATATGTGATAATATCAGAAAAACAGCAGCAAAGCGAATAAAAATAGAAGTCCTACACTGAGAAAAACAAAAAAAGAGCACAACAAGTATTTACGATGCCAACGGTGTATCAGATGAGAATCATTGAAAAGCAATGAATGTTGAAAGATCTATGTTCAAATCCTGTTTTAGTAAAGAAGGAAATGATTGGTCAAAAATGAAGACTTCATCAGAAAGACTCAGTAAAACCTCAGTAAAACATAAAAACCAATTTGTAAACAAATTCCTAGATAAGTTCTGTCATTTTTTCATTTTCTACTTCTCATGACTTTGAAGTGCATGTACTCTACTGTTCACTCCATGTGACGTTCATGTGGCTCAAAAACAAACTCAAAAGTTGAGGTGGCCTGCAGTTCACAGCTCAATGCTTCGAAATGTAATTCTATGTTTCCAGGTTCCGTTGATGTGCTTGTGTTCTACTTTTACGTTCTAGAAATTGAGATCTGGGCGAAAGCGCTTCTTTCGCTCCTTTCAGTGTTATTAAGTGTTATTTTCACATAAAACACCGTTGGTACTAATTTAACCGTTGAGCATGCTGTTGTAACGAGAATCTTTCCTCATATTCTCCAAAGGTTCTCTATCACGGTAAGGCTATCAAGTCTGCTAGGGAATCCAAATGATGGTGCCAGAGTTTCAGCTGCCACGCCCACGACTTCTCATGCCCTTTACTCGACGGCATGAGTAAAATGCCGTATCCCTGTCCACGTGATTACCATGTGTTTTGTTGTAGTGGTTGTTGTAGTGGACCCTATCGAAAACCGTTCAGTGGACGCAGATATTTTCTCCCCTGGTTGCGGGCATTTTCTCCCCTGGTCGCGGGCATTTTCTCCCCTGGTCACGGGCATTTTCTCGCACCGAAACAAACGCGGCGCGGTTCGGGCATTTTCTCTCGTAATCCTGTAATACACTTCGGACACCTGAATGGTCTGCCAGCATCGCTTCCATTCGTTTCGTTCTCTCGCCATCGCCATTCGGTATGCTGTTGCCGTTCGAACTTTATGATGCTAACGAGAATGCTGAGTGAGCAGGATGAGACATTCTTTTCTTTCATTCTGATTCTCCGCTGTGGTCTGAAATGGCTCTTGGACGGATGGTTTTTCAAACTCAACTTGACTCTTCCAGGCTCTGAAGAAGGCGGTTACGCCGAAACGTTAGCCGGAATAAAGGATCTGTACTAATCTTGGCTCGTCAGCTACATCACTAGGGTATTCATACTGATCAATATCATGCCAAGATTCAATGACAGTCGAACATGGAATATTCTTTTCTTTCTATTTTAATTAATCCTTAGAAGAAGAATTCGTAAATTTCCAAAGCCAAAATGTGGAGAACTACATTACTATCATAGCTATAAAAGCGCCTCGGATTATTTCAGAGGGAATATCCCCGGCCAGGTTGTCTACCAGAAGGGAGCCGTATGCAACTGTCCTAGTGGATCCTCCTGCTCGACGTCGGAGAAACTTTGTATTTATCCGGCCTGATCGCTCACATTCGACATTGGCTTTCACTACAGTAAGAAGTTAATGAAACTTCAGCGAATAAAGCGTAGCATGCCGATTTACAGATTATAGACCTTGCACCGTAACGCATCAATAAAGACGGATAGCTTTAAAACAGCAATCAGTGTTCTTTGTTGTTGATTAAAACTGGCAGTAAGAAGAACAAAGTGGCCGTTGGTGGCGCTGGTGCATTGGTGCCTTTCTTCTCAACAGTCACCGATTGTGCGAAGAAGGAAGGAAAAGCGAGAAAAAGGAGGAGTGGCAAAAAGAGATCTCACAAGGGAAGGGTCTGAAGCGTATGTCTGAACGGGGGGTGCGAGTCATATAGGGAGAATCCTCATCCTTCAATTGGTTTGAAAATGGGTTTAACGACTTGGTAAAAATAAACACAAGGAGTAGGGGGTCACAATGGGATACGGCGCAGCACATACGCATTTGGGGCCTTGTACGCCTGCGATGCTTTTGCATCCAGTGGCTCGGAACGCAGGTGGGTGGAGGGTTGGCTCATATGAGGGAGGTCAGGGGTTCGGCTCCTCTGTGTTGCTGCACTTTTGCATTTCAACTGATTGGTAGAGATTTGGGGATTCTGACGTCTTTACCATTTTTAGACGTTTTCTGCGCATTTTTCCAGCGGTACGTTGTGGTATTCAACATGGTGATGTATAACTGTTCAACACCAGTGATACACATGTACAAAGTAAATGAAGCACCACTGGGCACCTTACGGGTAGCGTATAAAGGCTACAAGCTCCTCATAGTCTGTTTTTCATACATGGACCAAAGGCCTCGGGAAAAACCATCCTGCTCGGATTTTCAAAGGAGACCAGGTGGTTCAAATGAGAAACGAGGTGTGCGGATCCCGCAAATTAAGCTAAACGGCATCGATACACTCTTTCCCTCATGTCTGCTTGTCACCTGGAAATCAGAGGTCTGCTGAAGGTTTTCTAGAACCTAACACCAACAATGTCCGCCAACGGTCGAGTGATGATCCGCCTGCTCACGCTGAAGTGTGGCCCACCTTTAGACATGGAATCTTCGAGGGAAGAAATCAAGCTGGCCGAACGGATGGCCAACATACTCGAGGCCTTCGAAGCACCTCAACTTGAAGTTGACGAAGACGAACAGCTGGAAGTGGTGGAAGAAGAAGAGGAAGATTGGGATCCGCAAGATGAACGGATGGACGTGGAGAGGCAAGCAAGCAGTGGGCATATGATAACGTTTTCAGGCGGAACTCTTGTTTCGGAGGAAAGGGTACGTCTTCAATTGGATTTCGGTTGCGGGCTCATAACCATGGAGGAATACACCGCGATTCACTACACAGGCACTTTGTACCTGTGCATCACTGGTGCTGAACATTTACCACCATGTTGAATACCACAGCGTACAGCTGGAAAAATGCGCAGAAAACGTCTGAAAATGGTATAGACGTTAGAATCCCCCAAATCTCAACCAATCAGTTGAAATGCAAAAATACAGCGGCCCAGTGGAACCAAACCCATGACCTCCCTCGCGCTAGTCAACCCTCTACCAAGCTCCGAGCCACTGGTTGCGGAGGCATCGCGGGCATGTACAAGACCTCCAAACGCTTGCTGCGCCGTATCTCATTGTGAACTCCTACTTCTTGGGTTTAACGACTTGGCAAAAAATAAGCCTATTTCAAACCAATTGAGAGGTGAGGATTCTCCCTATATGACTCGCTCCCCCTGTTCAGACATACGCTTCAGACCCCTCCCTTGTCAGATAATCGGACATGTCTGCTTTGAAAACTAATAATGGAGCTGCCGAGCGACTAAGTGTTACAGTCGATCGGCAGCTCCGATGTCGTGTCTGATGTGGCGCATATGGGTAAGCGTCTGCAACACGAACCATTTCAATAAAGATGACAATCGAAAGAATGTGAAAGAATAGAAAACAACTTCCAACGATCCTTCGTTACAATGTGTCTACCCTATAGCAAGCCTGCCTGACACGAAAGAAATGAAACTTTATATCAAGATACGGAGTATTATGATAGTCGATCAGGGAGACTTGTAAAGCATACACCATTTTTGGTGGCCTTTGTAAAACTAGAATTTTTTTAACAATGTTTAATCGTCACCAACATCTACAGGAACAATAATAAGTGAAATTCCAGGAGCAATAAGATATGGTCTTGGTGTATAATCTTTGTCCGGAAAATTCGATGAGTGTCTTATCGTTTTAGAAAGTTTACTTCTGATGCCGCATCTCAGAAAAAAGTTGACAACTGATGTCCTAGCGAAGGCGTGAGGACAGGGCCGGGAGCACGGTACTGCGGCCGGCCATGGGAGGTGAACACGAATATGAAGTTCGATTTTGAAGGTCGATCGCCATCGATTGATTAAATTATTGATTTTTCATGGATTTCGTTCAAGCGGTCCGAAACTTCCGCCCTGGGGGTAGTCGAGGTCACTGAACACGAATCTGAAATGCGTTTCTGAAGTTTCCAACACCATTAATCGATATTGATTGAATTTTCGATTTTTGCGGATGTAGTCCAAGCGATCCGAAACTTTAACCCTGGAGGTAGTCGAGGTCGCTGTAGGATATTCGATGAATGTTTTATTTTTATAGTCTCTACAAGCATTTTAATGTCCTCGCCCGGTTATAATGAAATGACGATTCTCTAAGTATTTCATATCATTCAAGAATGTTGAATTTTTTCAGCGTAGCGCCACTACACTTTTGGAACAATTACATGTAGATTTATACTTGGTGAGCTCAATCTGTTCTGAGTAGCAATCAATATCTCTGAAATAGCAGCCCTTCTTCGTGACTCTTTCTAACATGCGACGTAGTTAAGGTGTTCTTCCTGCAGAAACCGATGGCAGCTACAATTGATGATGAGAAGTTTTTAGTATGGCGAAGTTGACGGCTGGTATGTTTATACGCCCTCACTCACTAAGGAACAGGGGGACCATAATCCTTATGAAAGAAAGTCCGTAAGCGAGCAGCTCTCCTTATGAGAAGATTCTGAACTTCGGAAATCTTTAACGCGCAAAGAAATCCAATGCTTATGACACTGTGTGGCCTGAATTTGTTCAACGTATCAAAGTAAGCAAGTATATTATAAGGATTTCCTAGAGGTTGATGGTCTCCTCTAGAATATGTAAAAGTTCATAAGGCTCTCCTAAGTTTTCAAAGTTGTGTTCAAAAAATAAATTTTTTTAGCAAGCTCTGCATGTTCTAAAGGATTGGTTAAATTGTGCGTAATGTTCCAAGAACTCGAGCCGCTAGACACTGCACTGGATTATTGCGATTTTTTTTCGAATGATAGCAAAAATTCAGCGAAGGCGTGGTCCTGGATGGAAATATTATAGTATTTCTCTCGCCTGCTCATCTGACAGTTGCCCGCTCTGTTGTCGAGCCCATCGCTGGCGCGACGCGGGAGTATACAATAGGCCTTAGGTGCAATCGTGAAAGTTAGTCTTATTTTGCGTGGACCCTTTGTGCGCACTATATTTCGCAAAGTAATAAATAAATAAATAAAAATAAGTATAATCGTTCACTGACGAGTTCATGCACGCACTTCTTCTCAAAACTGCGAGATACCGCCGCGCTCTGTTCATTTCTTCGACTCAGAGATTAAGTACAATTTCGGGGTCAACACGAACTGATGAGCAAGACTTCAATAGAGGCTGATTTACTAAAGTCGGACTCTCGTGTCGAACAGAGGTTGTTTTCTAGAAACCATTGTTCAACAAACTATTAGGTTGTCCCATAAGTCTTCGCCGTTTTTTTTTCAACGATTCACTGCAAATTTCGCCGGCGGTCTCTTGCAAAGCGCTGCACAGCATTCGAAAGAGAATGATTTGCTCTATCAGACCATGTATTGCGTTTCTGTTTTCATCACGAATTTTGTCAATTATAAGGTCGTTGAAGTGAAAAGTGAAAAAGTGAAAAAGTAGCCATTTGCGCACTTGTTCTCTCCGCTTAGGTTTGTAATTTTTTGCGCAGTTTTTATAGCATTTGGAAGACAATGTTCTGTACTACAAGAATGTGTGTTGGTTCTATTTTCTCACTTGTCCTTCATTGATTTCTAGGCCATCAAATTGGGAATTCCGACTTTTCCGTCCGAAATTGCACCAAGACTCCGGTTCTGTGGTTGGACTTTTTTGCTTGCTGTTATATGTCGTTTGGAAGAGGATGTCTTGCTCAATAAGAATTTTTGTCGCGTTTATTGGCTCACGCTGACTTCTGTCGAATATCAACAACTGAAGAAGGAGTTGTTGGTGAAGACGATTTTTCTCTTTTTGGCATTTTGTTGACATTCAATAGAAATCAATAAACGCAACACATATTCTTATAGACCAAGACATTCGCTTTCGAGTGACATATGAAATCGACCCAAAAAGTCCAACCACAGAGCATGAGCCGTCGGCAAAAATAACCATCCTCCTTCGGACGTCCCAATTTGATGACCTAATAATCAATAAAGGACAAGTGAGAAAATAGCACTAACACATATTCTTGTAGTACAGGACATTGCCTTCCAAGTGCTATAAAAAAACTGCGCAAAAAATTACAAACCTAAGCGGAGAGAACAAGTGCGCAAATGGCTACTTTTTCACTTTTTCACTTTTCATTTCAACGACCTAAGAATTGACAAAATTCATGATGAAAAAAGAAGTGCAATACATGCCCTGATAGAGCAAATCATTCTCTTTCGAAAGCTATGCAGCTCTATGCAAGAGACCGCCGGCAAAATTTGCAGTGAATCGTTGAAAAAAACGGCGAAGACTTATGGGACAACCTAATACTTGTGTTCATCACTATCAACTGCTGAGAACGAGAACGAGAACGCTCTGGCTGTTCAACATATAAAATCCGCATTCATTATAAGTTGCAATCAAGGATCAAGGAGGTTCATGAGACAGTCCGGTTATATTCGAGACTCAAGTGCAATTCTCAAAGCCTCAGCTGAATGTTGTCCGGACGGGATGCCTACGATATTGCTTGGTCCAACTTAATAACTTACACGAAGGGAGCCGATAAGAATCCTCCCGCGATGCGTACGTTGCAGTGAGCCGACTTGTAGTGATCAGTAGTAATCGGCTAAGCTGAAGCCTGGACAAAATATCTGGATTCATTCACACCACATCAACATAAGCTATTCGGTCATTCGGATGAGCAACGAAGGTGTTGAGATCAAACTTCGCCTGGCAGCAGAGTATTGTTAGCAACAACGCGTCTTCATGACAGCCAATATTTCCAGCAAAGACTTTCCAAGGTTGAAGAAGTAAATCGGAAAAAAGTCCCGCCTTTTCAATGCAAAAGTATCAAGGATGAAACCTGAAAGCCGTTAAACATGAAACTGCCGATTGAGTCACGGTCATTAAACACATGACTTCTCACCACTTTCTAAATTAGGTACAGTATGACAAACACAAATAGTAATTTGGGATTTACCGACTATCTTGACTATTGAAAAAATAAAGGGTAACATGGCACGAAGCTTAATTTGTTGAGGACGAATTAGCAATTAGTACAAAGAACACCTCCTTATGCCTCTAACTGTTGGGCCAGTTCTCTTACATTGTGAGATGTAGTTAATGTCATCATAAGGGTGTAACGTTATCGTTATGTTGCCCTTGTTATATGTAATTTACGTAACATTATTGCCCGTCCAATGGTAGGTTTGACATTTGGTCCGCTCTACCGCTGTACAGCACTAATGAGAAGAATTGCTACGAGCTCTACAGTACGACAAACAATAGAAGAGAACCACAAAAAAACGGGCCAAACAAGGAGCGAACACGAACGTCAATTCAGCGCCATCCTGAAATACACTTTGACGGATAAACATAAAGTACAGCGGTACTGTATTCAAAACATTTTTCGCGTGAATGCACTTTACGCGGGGATAGTGGATGGTTTCAGCTCTAGGCCAGAAAAAGCTTTAGAAGCATAAGCTTGAGCCGCAGAAGCAAGTGCTTCAAATAATCAGAATTAACTGCTGAATGTTGGTGGGAGAAGGCAAAAGCAGTTCACACTGTTTGCCTACGTACCGCCGACTAACGCAGATGTCTTTTCTAGATCCATAATAGGAAAGAAAAGTGATAATGAAGGTGAACTAAAAAAAATTAGGCACATGTGACGGGTCACCTCAGTGCACAATGTGGGTCTGACCGAAAGCCTAGCCAAAGCATGGTAATACCGAACATTCCTCAGAATAAATTTTTTACATTCCAGCCAACAAAACGGTCCTGTTTGCAACTCCAACAGAGACGTTCTCAAGAATTTACACACCTAACATATTTTAGAGTCGTTTGAAACTACCCTTCGTGCATGCTATATAGGTAATGCGGTTTACGAAGCTTGATTGAAATTTTAAATAAATACCTAAGACGCAAAAGCTTTCCCAAAAAAATTGTTTGCAGAATTTTGTTTGTTTCGAAGGTTACGATTGCTGTTGTTTATGTTACTAATACACCAAGAAGACGTGACATAATTTTCACCGTTTGAGAAGCAATTGGAAAGGCTGGTACGACAAAAGCAAACAACCGACATCACTAGCATAATAGCCTACTTATGATTGCGAAATTAAGCACAATATTCAGGCCAAGTGAGCAGGAAACATTACTATCAGGATAAAGATTAAGATGCGAATTTGGAGATTAAGATTTTCAGGGATAATTTTCATATCCGCTCCAAGGCCCTCCAAGATTGGCAGGACAGACGGCATGCTATGGCGTTCTCGCCTTCTTCAGAGCCTGTAGTGAGACGAAATCAACCTGAAAAGCTATTCTCCAAACGCTATTTCATTTTAAACCGCACGAGAAGACCATTAAACCAAAGAAACAGTGAATAGAGGGTGGCTACCCTTTGGCAAGTGAACTAATGACGCCCAGCTGGTTCCGCAGCTGGAAGTTAACAAGGGTGGCTGAAGCTAAGGTCCTGGGACTACTCGCCTAGCTACCTCCAAGGTTATGACACCATTGTACAAGACCCGCAAATGCCCGAGAATGATGCCAGCTCCTGTGTTACTGCTACACATTAATCCCTCCTATTGTTTCCAAGCAACCTGGCCGCAATCCAGAGCGCTTCTAACGTTCGCGCGCCGAGATGTCGGGTTCATGCGCTAGGATGGTGACTGCGACCCCGAAACGGCGGTTTGCGTGAGAGCGGGTGGGACCTTTGGATCTTTTTAGCCCGTCAAGGTGCTCCTTTACCCTAACGCATAGCGACCAGGGATGAGTGTACAATGAAATTTTGAAACCCGGATAACGGATAACGGTTAATTTTGCCACAAAAAAGCCGGATAACGGAAAAACGGATAACGAACAAACAACAAAAATTAACACTAATTTTAAACCATTCGTTCTCCTTTAGTGGGTTGGGAGTTATAATACTGTCCACGTCACATGTCAAATAAGCCACTTTTTTCCTTCTTATTGGTGTTTTTCTTCAAAGCGCGTGGTAGCGCAGTTGGTAGTGCAGTCTATCGCATGCTCTTCGATTCAATTTCTTGGTTCCGATTTCCCCTCCAGGTCAACCAAGTCTTCCATCTCCCCGTCAGTCCCCTCCAGGTCAACCAAGTCTTCCATCTCCCAGTCAGTGAACAAGTACCACGCTTGTCTGTAAGCTAGATGAGCTGGTACCAGGCTTGTCCAGGAAGAATAATGCACTGACTTGTCCATACTTGTGTCGTATGACCACCGCAAGCCGTTCTATATACCAAATGAGCATTCATACTGCCCCACCACGTCCCGTAGAAGTAGGATGCGAGGAGCATCCCGCAATGGAATTGACTAACGTCGTTTTATATCTTTATTCATATTGTTTAGTTGCAATAGAGTCGCTAGGTAAAAATCCTACGGGTTTTCTAAGCGTTGGTAGGGCAGTCAATAAAAGCAGTTGCTTTTTGTCTACTCTTTAATCAGCTTTAACACTAATTCTTGCCCAGATCGGACAAAACTCTCTATATTCTCCGAACAAGGTGAATTGTTGTTAAGCGTGTTTGGGAAGAATGACAACAAATTCATCAAGCTGTGGAACCTATGCTGTTAAACAGACTTATCTCGGCTGCCGCAAGCGTCTTCTTCAGATCCTGGATAAGAGCAGACGAATTGCTAATTCGATGATTTTTCAAGTACAGAAGTTTCATATTGAATCGAAAATAGGATGAAAGAGGCGTTGGACAACGAGTATCCTTATGAAAGCAGCTAAAACCTGGTAAACATCTTCAGGTAGAAATAGACGTGACTGATGCACCTCATGCTCATTCAAGAGCGATTTATCAGCCTTTCGGCTATTTCATCAGTCACGGTCAGTCTGGTTGTTTTGCCCTCCTTCATTTCGCCTTTCCAATAGCATAAGAAGCTATTACAATCCGCTGGAATTGACGGACAAGTACTTTTTCAAGCTTTGCTTTTCATGTTCAAACTCTAGAGGTGGTTGTGCCAAAACGTCAGCCGAATTAGGCTTGTACGCCAGCATTGGATTCGCAGCCCCTTGACAGCTTTCTCTACTGTTCAACAACTACCAGTAAACCTATAGATAAATATGGGTTTATTTTTATTATTATTTTTTATTTGAAATATGAAAGTACTGCTGCATGGTACTAGTACATCGGCCAGCCACAGGAAGTTATCAATGGAAGCACTGGAAGCATAGTTTCAAAGAATTAGAGGTTGAATATCTGGCACATCTTTAAAACGAGCTGATTCATGTGAACATTTATCCCTTCCTCCTCTGTCGACTGGTTCTTCCAGATCGTACATTATGCTAGAAAATTTTTGGTGAAAACCCTACAAACAGAAATGAGCAAGAAAGCGTTCTGCATTTTAACGTCCACTATGAGCAGGTAGTTTAGCCTAATCATACCATAGGGAACTAACCATAAGAAAACACACCAACCTAGCACTGCAAACGTATCTCAATTATCAGTGCAAAAAACACAAAACGATTTGTAAAAAATTGCCCTTATATTTAACTAACCATAAGAGCCAGAAGGCTAAATTAATTCAGCCAATGAAAAGCAGTCATAAGCCAGATTTTGTTGTTCGTTATCCGGCGGTTTTTGGCCGGATAACGAAAAACGAAACGGATAGGTCAAAACCCGCCGGATAACGTTAATCCGCTCATCCTTGATAGCGACCGAGAGGTTTTCCCAATGTATTCGTGCTCGTATGCGTAGCACTATATGAGACACCCAACACCTGTAAGTATACCATCTCGCGGTTTTCCGAAGGGACAAACAGTAGTGCACGATGGTGTAGCATATGCGATCGTACAGACGGTTACGGACGAGCTGTCATTTAAGTTCGTAGGTGGTATTTCTACCACCCCAACCATTTCGTGTAGGTCGGCCTTTCCAACACATGCACGTGTTGCAGAGCGAATGCCATCCGAGATGAACAAAAATGCACAATGGAATTTTCACTTATCTTCGGCAAGGTAGACCTTATTTATTGAGGCTTTTTGGCCAAGCCAGATGAAAACATGTACGCTGTACGAAACATGTTTCGCACAACTGCCTTCTGAACACTAGAGGGATGGGCAGAGGTGTAGTGTACAATGATGTTTTTGGATATGGGTTTACGATACCACCTAGTTTTGTAATCACCCTCGAAAAGATGAATGTGGACGTTAAGGAATGCAGGCCAGTTATCGTAGGCTTTTCACGAGTGAAGGAAATATGTTTGTCCGACTGCTGGTTTAAAAGTTCAAAGCAAGTGTACATGTCATGTTAAGCAGGGCAGACGACGAAACAGTCATCTATATACTGATAGTAAGATGACCTTTCAAAGGCCTCGTGTAACGAGCGTACGTGTGCTTGACTATCACTCCGTTTCTCTGCCAGCGCATGGGTAAGGGGAAGGGGGGGGGGGGAGGGAAGGTTGATTACAGGAAACGGAGGAGTATTATTGCCGTTTGGCAGTAACCGATATCGGCCAGTCGACCAATACCGATTCATTTCATTCATGTTTCTGCAGGTTGAGCACTTCGGATTCTAACTCTCACGATCTGTTTCTCTCCATGTAGAGATGGGTACTTTAGGTAACGCGTACCTGCATGATTATTCAACGTTTCCTTTCATTCGAATATTATTCAAATTCGAAAATTGAAGGGTCGCGAATTTGAATATTCGAACTCAAACATCGAATAAAATTGAGGCGAACTGTCTGTTTCAATGCATTGAAACAAGAAGTGAGAGCCGCTGAGAATCTCCCAGTACTGACGTAGTCTTTTCCGTGAAGCGCAGTTGGAAGAGTCCGACTGTCTGGCTGCACCCGATATTGGGCTCTTAGTTCGGATTTCTCGCCCAGGCTAGACTTCCATCCCTCTAGATTCTGTGCTTCCAAACTTGTCTGAGAAGGATAGTGCATTGACCACTCTATCGGCTCTCTACCGCAAGTAATACAGTAATATGTAGTGTGGGCCGAAATTTTTCATTTCATTTCATTGAGACATGTGGGACAAGCACAGGTAAAGCGATCAGCGTGAGCACGCTCTGCATCGCACCGAAAAAGAGTATCTATAAAATCAACTAGACAACGAACAGAAGAAAGGAATAAATCAACAAATAGCGAAAAATAGCAAATCTAGAAAGTTAGGAAGCACAGCTCTGCGAAAAGCAAAACCGCTACGGCAGCAGGGAGAGAAAAAGATTTAGTAGCTGAGAGTTACTGGGAAAATTAGAGGTATTTCTCTTTAAAAGCAGCAACGCTTGCAGGTATAGCAAAGCGTTTGCTTAACTTGCCGTATTCCGCGCCGGCTCGGCAGACAAAGTTGTTGGAGCGTACCGAACTCCGGGCCCGAGGAACGCGCAGCTTTGCAGCAGCACCCCTAGTTATGGAATCACACGTCACGAAAAATCTACCTTCACTCAGATGGACAACACCGTGCAGCGCTTTTTAAATATTAATAAGGTCGAACTTCGTTCGCAGTGTGGATAGAGGTTCCAAACTTAGATGCAGTTCCGCACATCATGGTTCGGAATAGAGCGGTAGTTTATGTGCCTTGACCTGAAGAAAAGTTTTCTAGTGAAGCTGTCCTGAACCCGTTCCAAGGTTAGAACATACCAAGGTCCTCTCAAATATTGCCCTCTGTACTGCTCGGGCGGGAAGAAAGCTGCACAAGTAAAGCAGCTAGCTTGATGTGTTTGTCCTTAGCTCAGTGGTACTGCAACATCGCAAGTGCAAGTCACGCCGATAGTGTGGCGGAGCACCTGTTTTAGAATAAGCCCATAGGAAAAGGCTATGAATTGGTTACCGGCGGTGTACTAAGAAAGTGCAGGGACCGTTGATCGTTCAAGTGGTTTTTGGCATGCTTAACCGCTGCTGGGAAAAGGCATCAGGCTAGGGCCAAGCTTGAGGTTCTGTAGTCGAAGGGGGGGGGGGGGGTTGCACTGTGACCTTATCTGGCTGGGGGGTTGGTGTCGCACTCTCTCGCTTTTGGCAGAGGATTCTCTCCAATTTCCAATTTCAGGTTTGTAGACGAAGTTTGCATCTATTAATAAGATAGTTTTTCCAGGTGTGGTTAGGACAATATGGAGACTTACAAGCACATTCGTTTTCTAAAGTTAAAAATGGAAGTGAATATTAAATTTTTTAATGCCGATTGTTGCACAGTGCAAAATAAAGATTTTCTGTCCGCACACTTAGTCAATGAGAGGTTTTCACTTTTTTTTCAGATTCTTCCAGGATGTCATGAACACGACAGTTCCCAAACTGAAGGAGCGACATCTACTTCCAGAATTGCACTCTAAAAAATTCAAATGTTAATTACTGAGGACGACCTAGGTGCTTTCTATACAACCGACCTAGATGTTTTTTGAAGTGCTTTTCGAATCGACTATGGAATGGAAACGAAGGATGGACTTGCTACGAAAATAATTTTCTCCCTTCTGCAGGGAGCAGCATCAGAAAGTGAAATTGTACTCTGTGAAATTTTTAGCCTGTTTGACACATAGTGATAAAGCTATGTTTTCTGCAACGATCTTCTACAGTGGTGGCCGAAGCCTTTTCAGAAATTTCGAAAAAATCGCATTTTCCCGGCTTTCTCGGCCTTTCGAAATAACTTCCTTCAAAGTTAACTAATTGAGAAAACAAGCACATTTTTGACTTCAGCAGCTTATGCTCTATAAGACAGCTTAAAAGATTGTCAAAATTTTCAAAACTCAACCGAAAAATTTTCAAAGGTTAAGACCTATCTAGGTTATCTCGAGGTTATCTTTCGTTCAAAATCGTGCTCCATTGCGAAGGACGGTCGCGGACGAGTTGTCAGCCGCAAACCTTCGGAAACCGTTGCATGCTCATAACACCTTTAGTTGTAGGTGTTTTTTGAAAAACGGTTGGTACCGTTCGATTCTTCTCTTCGAGATCTACACAATTCTGTATACAGGTTTACCAGACCACCGCATTTTCACAGTGGGTGGCCAGAAATGACTGGAACGGGCTTTTTGCGATAGGAGAAGCTTATTTTTTAGGACCTGAATGTTCTTGGAGTATATCAAGCCTGACGTAAAGTGTTTTGTCAAGGCAGGGATTCTCCGAGAGTGCGCCGTGCACAAAGCACATGGGATCGAACCTATCAATCGAGCGGGCGCAACAGCTTGTAGGCTGGGCGTTTGGAGAGTTTCATCAGAAATTCCCAGCCCCCTTCTCAGGAATCGCTGTACTCTGTCCTGGCGAGACTTTGGAATGTGTCGCGCACATTACATACACGATCGGACCTATCAATGGAGTGGGCGCGACAGCTCGCAAATTGCACGCGCGGCCGTGCGCTGGGCGCGATAACTCTGTAAATTGTGAACCTGTCCGGCTGCAACTTGTGGATTTTGTAGGCAGCAAAATCATCTAGTAGTGCGTTAAAACACGTAATGTTCCTGGACAAAGTTACAGGGAGCGAAAATGCAGGTGGGGTTTGGGTGACGCATTTTTTCCGATTTCGGTGGACCACTGCACGAAGACACAGCCAGCGTTCACAAAAATGTTCATAACTCAGCTAATTATTCGAAATTCGAAAATTCCGCTTGCTTATCAAAACAGACAAAAGCGCTTTCTCACCAAGTGAGAATCACTTACTAAAATAGGGGTCTTTATTTTCGCCAAAAATCGACCAGAAATCGACCCACCGCCGCGCATGAAGACCCCTATTTTATGAAGATTGTTTGTAACCATAAAGAAGCGTATTCCCTGTATTTTTCGAGAACAAGAAGAATTTTTGAATTTTGATAAATCAGCTGAGCTATGAACAATTTTCTGAAATCACCTCGATGACGAAGCTAAGGGGCTAAACCGAGATTCAGTTCACGACTTCACAAAATTGGTCATAGCTCGGCTTTTTTTCGAAATTCCAAAATTTGGCTTGTTTATCAAAAAACAGAGAAAGTAGGCTTTCTCACCATGCAAGAACCGAATTCCAAAAAGAGGCCTTCATGCGCGGCGAGGGGTTCGATTTTCTGCATGTATTTTCGCGAAATTGACCAGAATTCGAACCCCTCTCGCTGCGCATGAATACCTCTTTTTTAGTAAATGATTTTTACATGCATATAACAATTATTATAGAAAAAGCACTTGTCGTCGTCTGAAAGTAACACTCGAATTTTTATATAATACAATTTCAGAGCACGATTTCAGATGTAGACGTCGCTCCTTCAGGTAGCAAAATGTGTCGTGCCCATGACATCCTGAAAAAAAACCTGCACAAATTAAGCACTAATGATTGGAATACGGCTACCAGAAAATCTTTATTTTGAAGTGTTGAAAATAGCATTCAAACCTTTGAATTTTGTTGTGTTATCAAAGCATGTATTGTTCAGTGACATCTTTTCAATGTTCTCTTCAGTGTCGAAGCCGAACCTGGAAAGAAGAACCTATTGAAAGGTTCAAAATGCTCATAAAACGTTTAAGAAATCAAGACATGTAAGGAATAAAACAGTGGAAGAGAGATGGGGGTCCTACGAATTCCGCTTCGGAGGGGGCCGTAAATTTTCAGCAAAAATCGAACCCCACGCTTGACCCTGCCTCAGGCGTATTCCTGAAAAACGAACGTGAATACCACTACAAGAATCTCTGCCCCAAATAGAAGAAAGTGCTTTTCATTTCCGCGAAGTCTTCGAACACAACCTGAACCTGAAAGGACCTGAAAATTTACTGTGGGACTGCACTGTCAGCATCGAGACGTTTTTACGTGCCATGCGTGGAGATAAGAGAGACGGTAAAAAATGCTGAAGCAAGCAGCTCGGTGGCTCAATGCGGAGTGGCGCTGTTTCATAGGCGCAGAGTCGGGTGGTAGATTTCATGACCTGACGCAATTTTGCATTTTTTTCTGCATACTTTTTGAAAGCAATGCCGCATCATAGCCTAAGAAGCACATGTTTCCTCTACGCTTTTTTTAACAAATTCCTTCATTTAGAATCGTTTCCTGCAGCCGCTGAAAAACTATTTTCTTTACCATTAGCACCAGTGAGATAAAGATAAAATGAGCGGCTACATTCCTTGCAGCGTATAAAGGCCACGGTATTTTCACACACAATTTTTTCTTAACGACGTGCCTCAAAATGCATAGAAAACTGCGACACTGACTTCATTTTGATCTACTCATCGAATGGTGTCGAAGTAGCACCACTACCCACCACGTGGGTGAAAACGCGTGCTGCGCTATCCGAAAGCCCCTGTTCACGGCTATGTCAGCAAATCTTCAAATCGCGCTTCATTTATGACATTGAATTGTGGTCCTCCAGGGGCCAAGAAACAGTCGGTGAAAGGTACCATGTAGAAAGACTGAATTGCTAGCATCCTTCGACGACTTTTAGAAGCTCGAAGTCGTCAAAAAAGAACGTGAAGTTGTGGTGGAAGGAGACGGTGTTTGGTGCACAGGGGAGAAAGTGAAGAAAAAAACTTCTAGGAAGGCAACATCATTTTTTCAGAAGAAGGTGTTTTATTATTATTATTATTATTATTATTATTCCCTCCCTTTTCCTGCAACTTATTTCAAGCAGCAGGACGCTAATCCCAGCGTGGATTTAAAATTCCGGCGGTTTGCGGACGATGTCTTCCAGACAATTAACAAGTGCCGTAATCAACGCCTAGTTCCCAATTTGACCCAAGGGCAGATCTGTGGGCTCAAAGAGGTTCAAAACTTAGTTACCTCTAAATCCATGCGGCTATCCATTAGCGACAAAGGGGGCGAGTTTGTCGTAATACCTAGACAGCTCGACATTGCTATAACCGAGCGCCACCTGGAAGATACCTCTGTGTATTGTCCAGCCACCCTCAAGGCATTCCAAGCGCAGCATCGGAGGCTTAACCGGGGGTGGGTTGCTGTTGGCAAGGCAGCTGGCCTCAATGCGGCACTCATTACGCGTCTCAAATTGGAAACTCCATCCTGTCCAGTATTGTATTTGCTAATTAAAACTCATAAATTTAGAAGCACAGACAATTTAGACACCATCACAGCTGACGGTATAAAGGTAACACCTATCTGTGGGGGTCCCACCGACAGGATCGCATGGTTCCTGAACAGTATCATTGGGCAACTCCTGCGCTTCATTCCAGCTCATCTCCGAAACACCCATGCGTTCCTTGACCGCCTACACGCAGCTCATGTAGAACGGAATTGGGTGATGGAGTCGTTCGACGTCACGTCGCTATATACAAATGTCAGCAACGACTCAGCACTTGAGGCAGTCTACGAACTTCTCAGTGAACATCACCTTGGCATTGACATGTTTGACCTCACGATAGGTCAAGTCATTCGGCTGCTGGGCGCATCCGACACAGACCAAAACATCTGTCATGCGCAATATTTTACGCACAGCAAGCAGGGTATCTACTGGAGAAAACGAGAGCAAGGAATTGCTAGCGCTTGCTCACCAAATCGCTGCCAAGAATGCGCATACATTCTTTGGCCATCAGCGAAGTAGCACTAGCAATCGCTCACGTAATTCCTCATTTGACGACAAAATTCCGTTTGTCATTCCTTTCGTCTCAGACAGTGTCAGCACTTCTATTAGAAATAATATTAGAATGGGTCAAAAGGGCGGAATTCTAAAACGATGTCAAAGTGGTAGATACTCCTCCTGCTAACTTGAAAAATCGTCTAGTGCGCAATCGGCCGTATGACCGAATTTGTGCAACCCCAAATTGCACCATCTGCCCTGCATGCAACGAAGGAGACTGCGTGATTTCAGGGGTTATCTACCTAATAGCGTGCAACAGCTGTGGAGGTGAATACATAGGTGAAACATCTCGTCCTTTCTTCATTCGCGTTAAGGAACACCTGGAAGGCAAGAACAGGTCACGGCCGTCAACTGCTTTGGGCTGCCACAGGGTAAACGACCACAACGGCGTCGACTTTGGGGTCATATTCAAAATTCTAGCACGGGAAACCCATATCGCCGCGCGCAAAACCCTGGAGGGGTTCTGGATAAAGGCCAAGAGCTCGAGGTTGAATCGGCGGGGGAATGCGTCTATATAACCCGCGAGCTCATCCCTTACATCAGTCTCGCCCTTTAGATACTTTCACCTCGTGGGGTCTCCTCGGGTGTCCTAAATGTTGGGCTGTTTTTGTCTCTCTTCTGGAAGGTTTGCTGTTCGGGGGTCTTTGAATTTTCGCAGGGTTCGAGGCGATGTTTGGCGTGGTAGCTTCAACATATGTTTGGACTTTTCAGACTCTGAAGAAGGCGACATCGCCGAAACGTTAGTCGTCAATAAAGCGTGTACTATCTCGGTTTTTGGACAACGATCAATGCCGAGATTCATCGAGGGTCGAACCTGAGAGCTACTTCAACAAACACTGTTTAAATGATTAGGAATTCCTTATAATTTAACTGAGCATGAGCTTATAAACAGCTGTTGAAATTAGAGCGATATAAAACCAGTTTTAACTTTTGTTGCGTGTTCGTCATCCGTTTTCCGTTACCCGACAATTTTTGAGCAAAATTATCCGTTTATCCATGATCCGGATTTCAAAATTTTGTTACTCGCTCATATCTCGTACGTAGGCCCGTAGCCAGTGCACCGATGTCGGATCCATCTTTTTAATCCCTCAACGTTTTTTGACTGAATTATCTTTTTTTAGCACTCGAGCTCTCACTATACACATTTGATCAAAATTGCTTCACTACCATCATTGTAACCTCCTTAGAACGTACACACGTGAAGGCTCAAGTTGCGTTAAACATTCCAATGCCCTCCCCAATCGAATGCTACTTGATTGAGGCAAAACTCTGAGGCCGATAGCTACCACGAATTTGGTTTGCACACCCTAGCTACCAGTTATGATTGTTCCTTTGTCATTTGGGCTTATTAGATCTGAATCCTACCATAGGGAATTTCATCAGAGGGTTAATCTGCACCTTGCAGTTTAGATCCGTAATTTATGAGTGGATAGATTATAAAAAAAATCAAAATCATCTCCAAGATACCTACATAACCGCGTCTGGCCAAGGTAGTTTAGACTTACTTACGCTTACAGAAGGTCATCGAGGAGGGTTTGTTCCTTAGTCATTTGGGTTTGCCCTCTCATCTCATTTGCCTCCTTTTGTTCCTCACATTATAGTGAAGACGCCTATCTAGTACTGCATTTTCGATCGTAGCAGTTGAGCTCATATGGATCAACTTGGCGTCACAATCGTGAAGTTGGGGAACTCACACGAATTTTACAAGTAACTGAACTGCGCACTAGTCCTTCATGTCTCCAACTTGTGCGTACTAATGGAATCATACTTGTTATCAACACAAATCTGTGCACTATTTGTTTGAGTGTTATTCTGTCCTCTGATGGCGGGATGAGCGTAACTTAGCGTTCAACGTTCAACGTTCTAAGCCCAAGTCACTAATGGGTGAATGTGAACCAGGGATGTGCGAAATTTCCGTTTCTGTGTTCCGAATTCCGGTTTCCGGACATTTTGAGCTCTTCTGTTCCGTTCCGTGTTCCGCATATTTTTGGACCGAAAGGCGAAAACGAAAATGGGCATTGTTCCACAGTTGTTTTATAGTGAACACAATCAGCTTCTTCATATAATTGTGAGAGAAATACTGTTTGACAACTCTAGCGTTAATATTCTTGAGATTGGTTAGACTACTAAAAAACACTCAAATATGGGATCGGCTGGGTGCTGGGCAAAACTAATGTGCCACAAAGGCTATGTATGCATTGTATGCTAGGAAAATGCACTCAACATTTGAATGATCATAAAATTCTTGATACATTAGTTACAAATAGCTACAAAAACTTTGTAAGCATAAAGCGCAGTATTACGATCAAAGGTGCAAATTTCAATTTTTAATTTCTAGGCTGACATATACTGAATACTCCTGTGGAAGTGTGGATCCATCAATGACTAGTCAGTTATCCAGTTATCATCTTAGATCCCAGAATGAATTCTGAGTACTAGTTTTGTTGATTACAATTTAACTACTAATGTACAGTATGCAGAGATCTGTGCAGTCACCAAATCGTCCATGATGCCACAGGTTCTAAAGGTGTTTAGAGGAATTATTTGCTGGTCAGAAAATGATCTAGGTGGCTGCTCCAGTTTTAGACTTCACCCGAGTCAGTTTTTTTTTTTTGGGGGGGGGGGAGGGGGGTGTGTAAGCAACCTAACCTCAAATGGATAAGTCAGTTAAGTCTATCGTTAAAAATAGCAGCAATTAAGAAAGTCAGCAAAACCCTGTCGCAGGAACTAGATATGGAAAGACTGCATGCTGAAACAGAAATAGTAAGATAAGACCCTAAATTTGTTTTCGTTTATTCCTCTAACCATAGCTAAAAGATTATCATAACAATATTATGATGTTCATGTTCATGTTTCGTTATGTTATGTTATGATGAGGATGAGCATTAAACTGTGGAAGATTCTGCTGCTCGCAAAGATCTTGAGCAAGAAAAAACGCAATAGAAGCAGCTTCTGACCCCGTTTCAGATGCACGTTTGAACAAATGGCGAACATGCGTCATTTCCGTTTCCGCGTTTCGTATTCCGGTTTCCGGCCATTTTTGAGCAGTTCCGTTCCGTCTCTCGTCTTCCGCTTTTTCCAGAAAAATTTCCGCACATCCCTGATGTGAACACCCACCTCCAAGTCACTATCGCTTGAAAATATGTGCTCAGTTTAGCTTAATAACTGCCCATGGTAGTTTGAAATTTGTTTAATCATTAGGTATGTATAAGGATGTGCTTTGATTTGAAGTGAACCATGATACCATATCATCCTAGGCGAACGCAACGAATTCATTATTTTTTAGCCATTATTGTGGTTACCAAATCAATGTTCTTTGCTCAATCACAGTCATTCGTCGCAGTCATAGCTTGTTGGTTCATAAAACTTTGAACTTATAGTTTAGGGAGACAGCCCTGCGTAGAAATGACCATGTTGCGAAGCATAGCTCCGTCAATTTTTATCAATGAGCAGGCGCATCACTGCGAGATTATGTGCATCAGAGAGTTCAGGCAGGTCTGCTGCTGCCTTTTTCTAAGTTTTTTGTGACATCTCTATTGCTCAACAGCTCGGTTTTCTGGCGCTGTTTCATTGCTTTGCGTTTGCGAAAAATTCCAGATTTGACAGGGACGGATTTGCTAAGTTTTTACTCGTCACCAAGCTACTGTAAATTTTTCAGACCGGCTTTTGCTACCTTTGTACGCAACGAATACAATTCCTGAGCAAAACTTGATCTCAGGTTAGAAGGGGAGCCCTCCCAGCCCTCCTACACAAAGCTCCTTCACCACCAGTAAAACGTGCATTGAAGGTGTCGTTAACAAGAACTTCTCTAATTGAAATCAATTTTCCACTGCCTTATTGGTTGTGGCTGACAGACAAGTTTCCAGCGTTGAGTGATGCTTTGTTAATGTTTTGATGCGTCGTTGTTCTCCTGTAGTTCAGGCAATTTTGCCTTTGCCGCACACTGTAAATGCACTTTTCTGAATAAAAGTCATTCAAAGGCCATTTTCAAACAAAGGATGGGGATTCTAGGCAAAAAAAGGATTCTAGGCAATTTTGGCATTTTTGAAATCAAAGTTGTCACCTCTCAAATCGAAAAGCGTTTCCTCAATAAAATAGAGACTGTCGGAGACGGTTAAAATATTTTTTTGTTTAAGGAAATCTTAACATGACTCTCTTTGAAATTTTTTAATTGAATTGCCGTGATAAGTGAAGACACGGTTTGAAGTTTCATAAAACCTTTATTTTCGAGGAAAAATAGGGAGCTAGACTTTGTCTCAATGCACAGGAAAGCAGCAATCATTTAGGGTATTACTAAAACAAGAGATCTACTAGCTCGTCGCGATTCCTATTTCGTTGATACCGTGAACCCTGTTAGGCCCTGACCCGTTGAATGACACTCTAAATGCTGCTGACTTGAAACAGCGATGTGAGCATGTTGGAAACTTTTTTGTTTTCTCACCACTTGCGATGGGCGACCACAGCAACATTGCATTTGATATACAATTTGAGGCTGTTGTTTCTGCAATAGTTCGTCGCAGGGTATATTCTCATTGTGATTTTGGAGTTGTTTGCGGTGAGTTACTTAAGCCTAGTTGGAGTACTATTAATCGGTTCCACACTTAAAGTTGATGCAAAGTGTAAACTCCTTTACTCTGCACTGTTCATTGGAATACATGCTCCTATCAAAAGGGGTTCGCCTCTAAAAGCAATAGTTCTGGCCAGACTCCTACAGAACATGCCAGCTTATAGAGAGCGTTGTTCCTGGACGCTAGACGAACTGGCACCAAAAGGTCCTTTAAAAGCTTCAGCGAGAAATTTGTTGTTTGCCTCAAGAAGCACTACGAAAAAAACATTGAGAAGATAGCCAGCAAGTCGCAAATTTGTTTACATTCGCCTGCAACACAATTAATTATAAGAGTTGTGTGTGTTCTCTTGTTTGTAGAGGGAAGGGTGTTCCGACAAACTTCACTATGCTGAGGGCATATGTGTTAGCAAACAATTTCGAGAAAAACTTCTTGGGCCCGGATTCATCAAGGCGCATACCCATAGGTATGCTGGGTATAGGGGACAGACATACCCACGATGTGGACATACCCAGGATTCATGATAAATCTTACCCGCCAAATCGTGGGTATATCAGTGGGTAGAGAAACCCGCCGATCGTTGTGGGTACATACGTATACCCGCGACTCATTCGCGCCCCATTGACAAAATGGCGCTCCAGTGAGATCATCTGTTTTCGCGAAAGGCCTAGTTGTACCTTACCCTTGATTCTTTTCATGAATACGATTCGTAGCCACTACCCATTGCTGGTAGTAGGTATGATTCCCTTACGGTATCTCTACCTATACCCATTGCTTGGTGAACCCGGGTCCTGGTTGATGGTTTTCAACCTGGTCTTCAAACAACCACCAATCTTGTTGACAGCTTACTGGATTGAAACCTAGCCCTAAACTGACTCGATTGGTGCAGCCGATATGGACTTGTGGTAAGTTATAGCAAACTACTTCAGAAGTTGCAATCTTTCGGAGTTGATGGCAAATTGCTGAAGTGGTTTGCATCCAAATAGAAATATGACGGTCAAAGGTGGTCTGATGTTTTCCAGCTACCACCGCAGTAATGGTGTGCCCCAAAGAAGAGTCCTGTCACCGCTGCTGTTTCTGATCTATACAGCGGAACTAGCTTCTTTGCTGAAAACTTGAATAAATATAGGAATTCAGTTGCATACTGACAAAATAAAAATGTATGTTATTTATAACACTGAAACTTGTGATGTAGTAGGAAATACTTTAAAAGATTCATTAGCAAACTTAGTGCGTGGACTACAGAATGGGGCATGACCATCAATTTTGACTTTGACTTCATTCTATTAGGCTGTCGCAAAAATAATCTCCGTTTCGAGGTATGAATAAATAAATAAGTTTTCACCCTAAATCATTTCATCTCAGAGACAGCTACACATACCGTTCGGTAGAGTTTTCCCTGCTGTTTCAAAAAAAAACATATGCGGATGTCGCTCCAATTTTCTAGCCGACATTTTCCAGGGTTCCGTAAAAGTATGAACCGAGTCATCATGCTTTACGAATTCAAATTGGGATATTATGCGACAGAGGCATCCCGTAACCTTAGCAACGCTTTTGGGATGGACTGTTCTTGCGAACGAACGGTGAGATCTGCTTCGAAATATTCGCTTCTGACGATTTTGATCTCGAAGGAAAATTGGGTCACGGACGCAGATCGTCGCTTGAAGATGAAGTTTTGGCGAGAGCCGTCGAAGCAAATCCAGAGGACCTTGGCGTACATCTAGTGCGGTAGCAACGCATTTGGCGAGAATCGGCACGGTGAAGAAGATGTCGAAGGGGGGCCTCATGAGCTGACTCATAAGTAGCGTCTGGCACGTTTCGACACTTGCTCCAACCAATTACTTCGCTTTGAAAATGAAGCGATCCTCCAACATCATTTCTCAAACCCGAGCTTCACATAAAAAAGCTATGCCTACTTTGTGGTGGTGCTGTAAAAGTGTAATCCATTGCAGGACTTACAACGTGATGAGGCAGCCACACCATAGTATGCTGCTATAATTTAAACCAAATGTGCGAGAAGTTGCAAAAATTGTGGCCGACAGTGACGAATAGAGGAGGGCCACTCCAGTTGCAGGACAACGCAGGGCCACGCATCTCACAAATCACTCAGCGAAAATTGACCCATTCAGGTATCGAAGTTCTCCCTCACCCACCATATTCTCTCGACCTTTTCCCCACTGACTACCACCTTTTCCGAGCTCTTGACCCTCATTTGCGATCGAAAATCTTCGCTAATTTGGCCGATGTTGAATGTTCCCTTATTGGTTTCGTTAACTATCTTTATTATAAAGGATTATAGTCTTTACCTTTCGTTGGCAAAGATATATAGATTCCGATGGTTTTTACATCGACTAATAAAGTTGTGCTTAAGCCGAGTATAACAGTTGGAGTAAGCGGTCCAGTTTGAAGATTGATTTTGCGACAGCATAATACATTGAGGAGATTCTCCTGCTATAAAATATGAAATAAACTGTGAAATACTAAAGAGTTCCCCAGCTGCTAAGGACCCAGGAATTCTATTTGATCCCTCTTTGTGTTCTACATCTCACATTGATCAAATTGTTAGGAAAGCCGACAAGGTCTTTTTTCAATATTTCGGAACGTTCACAGTAGTAATCCAACAATACTTGTTCGCCTGCATAGGTCCTACGTCTTGCCCACCTCGAGTACTGCTCCCAGTTCTGAAGTCCATACAATAAGAGAGACATGCTCAAAATTGAAAGAGTACAGCAAACATTCTCTCGGATAGTGTACTGCATACTACAGCCGACTTAAGTTGACAGTACTTACCGGCATACATAGAGCGCTTAAAGCTTCTAGGCCTGAAAACTACTGCATAGAAGGGTAGCTGCAGATCTTCTGCTTTTTTCTTCAATGTGAAGTGAAATTGGAGCCCAGCAAATATTGTCTAAAGGCCTTCCAGCGGATGATCAGGGTAGTTTAAACTTGACCACAGTAAATGGCGGAATGAAAAATGCTCGAAAATATTCAATCTCGTACTCTTTGATTTGCTAGGTGGCTCCATTTCTCACTTAGTGAGCTACTACCATCTCAAAACGTCTTCAAAAGAAAGTTGGAAAAGATCGATCCCCGGAAGTTGGAAAAGATCGATCGAAAAGATCGAAATGCTTAACAATTGAGGACCTTCAATAATGTACAATACTAGACGCTCATTTAGATTCTCGATCATTCACTAAAGCGTTGCATCCCGGCTTCGAATCTACTCCACGAGTTCATGCTCCTGCAGACGAAAATATTTCGAGCTCTTGCCATTTAATTGTTTCTGCTCTGGTCTCAGTATTCAGTGTCAATATGGCTAGCCTCCCATGTATGAGCTGTCTTCCCAGTAATTTTAGCCACCTTGTAAAACGCTAACTTTTCTCGTATGTGCCTGCTATGTGTACTCAAACTTCCATCAGTTTAGCCAGGCACTAAAGTTAGTGTTTAGTACACTGACTCTTTAACTTTAACTTTATTACATGCACATAGAAATGATGGGAAGGACGAGTACGGAGAGGCTGCTAAAATCTCAGGGCCTAACCAGGCTGCGTTTGTGAAGCATCCGTCGAGGACCTGATGATGCAAGCCAGGAAGATCAAGTACGACGTCATCGGACTGACCGAGACGAGAAGACACCACCCCCTACACGCCGCCTATGACTCCGGAGAAGAACTGTTCCTCGGAACATGCGACAGCAGGGGAGTAGGCGGCGTTGGTGTCCTCGTCAACACGCACTTGGCCATGAACATCGATTCGTACGAGTCTCTGACAAGCCGAATCGGACGTCTGCGACTGAAGCGATGTGGCTCCGTGCCAGCCTTGACTGTGTTCGTCGCGTATGCCCCAACATCCGACCACGACGACGAAGACGTCGAGGCCTTCTACGTGGAGCTGGAGAAGTTCTATAAGGAAGATCACACCTTCTACAAGGTGATCGTCGGCGACTTTAACGCCAAGATCGGGCCACGAAGGTCGCCGGAAGAACTTCACATCGGAACCCACGGTTTGGAGTGGAACGAGCAAGGTGAAAGGCTGTCTGAGTTTATCATGTCGACCAAGACCATCCATGGAAACTCGCAGTTCCAGAAGCCTCCCGTCCTACGATGGACCTGGGAATCCCCCGGTGGCCAGTTCCACAACGAGATCGACCACATCATCTTCAATCGCAAGTATTGCCTGACCGATGTCTCCGTTGTCCCCAAGTTCTACACGGGATCGGACCACCGCCTCCTTCGCGCGACGTTCCGCTTTTCGCGTCAAGGAGAGAAGGCCGCGAAGTTCAAGAAGAGGAATCCCAGAACGACCATCAACTGGGATCTCTACACCTCTCTCGTCGGCCTTTGGAAAGATGCCGTCATGGACAACGTCGATGAGGGATACGACCGCTTTGTGCACCACCTCCACGATAGTGCTAAGGGAGCCGAGATCTTGAAGACCACCAAGAGACGCCTGTCTCCGGAAACTCTCAAGCTTATCGCCAGCGTGGAGCAGCACGAGCGTCAGGCAACAACCAACTGACGTCCGAGCTTGCGAAGCTATGCAGAGCGGCGATAAAGGAAGATCTGAAAGAGAGAAGGGCGGAAGTGTTGGCTGAAGCAGCAGAGGCAGGGCTGAGCATCCGCAATGCCCGCCGGAACTTCGCCAACTTCAAGACCAAGATGACCGCTCTCCGACGTCCTGACGGAACCATCACCTCTTCCAGAAGGACCATGGAGAAAGTCATCCACGACTTCTACTCCGATCTCTTCGATAGCCACGTCCACCTGCCCCCATGCCATCTTCCGCAGGATGGATACGTCGTCCCCTCTGTTCTCTCTTCCGAAATCCGACACGCCATCTCGTCGGTGAAGAAACGTACAGCACCCGGTTCTGACAGGATCAGAGCTGAACACCTGAAGAACCTCCCGCCAGCGCTCATCAACACCTTGGCGCGGCTCTTCACACGCTACCTGTCCGAATGCAAGGTTCCATCTCAATGGAAGACCAGCAAGACCGTTTTTCTTCGGCAACTATCGCCCGATCTGCCTGCTGTCCGTAGTCTACAAGCTTGTTCACTCGAGTCATCCTGAATAGGATCGCAGAACGCTGGATGAAGGACAGCCATGCGAACAAGCAGGATTTCGGAGAGGATTCAGCACGATCGACCACATACACACCATTACGAAGCTCATCGAAGTGTCGCGAGAGTACAAGCTGCCGCTGTGCCTTACGTTCATCGACCTGAAGAAGGCATTCGACTCCGTCGAGACTGAAGCGGTCATGGAAGCCCTGCTCACCCAGGGCGTTCCTACTCAGTACATCAGAGTCCTTCGAGAGCTGTACAGTGGATTCACGACCAAGATCTCACCATTCTACAACGACGTCGTCATTGACGTGAAGAGAGGGGTTCGACAAGGGGATACCATATCCCCGAAGCTCTTCAGCGCCACTCTCGAAAACGTCATGCGCGAACTAGAATGGGAAGACATGGGAGTGAAGGTCGACGGCCGGCAACTGAACCATCTTCGCTTCGCTGACGACATCGTGCTCATAACACCGAGCATCAGTCAGGCGGAACGAATGATGGCCGACTTCGATCGTGTATGTGGAAGCGTTGGACTGCAGCTGAATCTTACGAAGACGATGTTCATGAAGAACGGATGGGTTTCTGATGCCCCATTCTCGTTCAACGGAACGAACATCTCCGAATGCTCCAGCTGTGTGTATCTGGGTCGCGAAGTCAACATGGCCAACGACCTAGCACCAGAGCTGAGCAGGAGGAAACGAGCGGCTTGGAGAGCTTTCAAGAGCGTCGAAGAAGTCGTGAAGAAAACGAAGAACGTCCGACTCCGTGCCCACCTATTCGACTCCACTGTTCTTCCTGCCCTAACATACGCCTCAGAGACCTGGGCTATACGAAAGCAGGATGAGCACGCGATCAGCGTCGCGCAGCGTGGAATCGAGAGGACGATGCTCGGAGTGACACGACTCACGCAAGTGGGAGAAGGCCTCCGGAGTTCCGAGCTTTGCCGACGTTCGAAGATCAGAGACGCTGTCGCATGGGCCAAGTCGTCGAAAATTAGGTGGGCCGGCCACGTAATGCGATTCGCAGACACCCGCTGGACGAGAGCCGTCACAGATTGGATTCCGCGAGATGTCAAAAGAACACCAGGACGCCCACCAACGCGTTGGTCGGACTTCTTCGTGAAAGCCCTGAACGACCGATATGACGCTCTTCGTGTCCCTCGAGCGAGGAGGATCCATTGGACCACTCTGGCACGCGACAGGGACGAATGGAGACGCTGCTGGCGCCCGCTCGAGCAAGTCGATGATCAACGGGACGACAGGTGATACAGGTGATACATGCACATAGAGCATGTGAGGTAAGAAAAGAACCAAGAAGTACCGGTGATCCTATACGTAACAGTAAACAAAACGGAATGTAAAACAACACAAATGAAGAGAACGTGCCTACAATAAAGGAAAAAGGAAAGAGAACATTGCTGCAACACTAACTCAGGAACTACTACGGAATCACTTCAAGTGTTTGTCAAGAACTTTTTTGAAGCTATTGAGATTGTCAGGAAGCTGAATTCTTTTGTTCAACCTAGCATACTCTAGGCCTGCACGAACTGTGAAGAAGTTGCGACGTTGAGACGTTTTTGACGTTTTTACGTGAAGTTTGTAAGACCGACCTCTAGTATTAGATGACGCCAGACCAAAAAATTCCTGACGCTTCAGCCCAACGTCCCCGTGCAAAATCTTGTGGACCATTATAAAATCATTTTTACCCTTCTTCTTAGTAAAGGTTCAAGGTTTAGAATCTTGTTTCTGACGGAACCACGTGGAATGCTCTTATATGTGAAACCTAGAGCTCTAATAAAAAGCTTCCTTGTGAAGTTATTTTGAACCTGTTCTAACCTTCGAATTATATTCTTCTTGTGTGGATAAAATATGCAAGTTCCATACTCGACAATAGGCCTAACGTACATTTTATAAGCATTTAACAATACGCTAGGATCTCTGCTGCGCAACGCCTTAAAGAGTAGGAACACTCTTTGCTCAGCTTTTGAGGCAATATTGTCACAATGCATATCAAAAGAAGGCCTATGATTTATCAGAAATCCGAGATCCTACAACTCAGTAGCTTTCGCCAGAATATGGTTTCCTATCGTGTAATCTGCTTTAGAGTTGTTGGAACCCAAGTGAAGGACTTTCGTTTTTTCAAGTGAGATTGGTAAACCCCAATGTTGAGACCAAGAATATACATTATCGACAGCTTCCTGAATCGCCGTTACATCCAGATTACAATCGACTGTTTTGTATACTTTCACGTCATCAGCAAACATTTTACAAACGACATCGCTACCAACCTTTGCAGGCAAATCAAAAGTGTAAATATTAAAGAGAATGGGCGATAAAACACCCCCTTGTGGTATGCCGCTGAATATAGGTTTAATGCTAGAAAGAGAATCCTTAACTCGTACTTGGAACGTGCGACCGCTCAAAAAAGCCTTTATCCAGGCTACAATCCTAGGATGAATTCCAACTATGTCAAGTTTTTTGATGAGCAAATCATGAGACACCTTATCGAAGGCTTTTGTAAAATCGAAGTAGACAGCATCCAATGAGTACTTATTATCTAGAGCTAAAGTCTAATCATTCATAGTTTCAAGCATCTGACTAACCGTGGATTTTCCTTTTCTACATCCGTGTTGACATCCAGGAATAATATGAAATTTATCCAGATGCGACACAATTCTCTTCTTTAAAATCTTTTCGAAAACTCGACAAAAAATGGAAGTAATACTAATTGCTCTGTAGTTACTATCCATTAAAACGCTGCTTTTTGGGTAAGGCAGTTACAAGCGAATGCTTCCATTTCAACGGAACTTCAGCAAGGAAAAAACTCTTATTAAAAATGAACTCTAGGGGAGTCGCCAGATGTGGAGCAATTTTCTTTACAAAACTAAAGGGAACATTGTCTGGTGTCACCGAGAAGCTGGACGGCCATTTGAGCAGGAGGCTAAGTATCTCGTCTCTATGAAACCAGACGGAATCTTGCATGACGTCGAAACTGCGAACGTTCTCACCGCAAGGAATTGGGAGATCCTGTTTTGCATATATCTTTCCAAATTCACTCGCAAGAACTTCCGCCTTTTCATGATCCGTTATTGCTAACGATCCGTCGTTTCTCCTAAGCGCATCGATCTTAGCTCTTGCCCTGATTCTACAACTAATGTACTTATAAAGCAGAGATTTTCTATGTGCGCTAACTAACTTCTTCTCTACTGAACAGTTATATTTGGTTAAGCTTTTTTCGAATTTCTCCACTAATTTCCTGTAAGCGCACCAATCATCGGCACGATTCGAGCGCAATGGCTATTTTGTAAGCCTGAGTCTTCTTTGCGAATGCCGATTATAAGTGAAGAGGTAAGTTTTTCATAAAGGTGGGGACCTTCTTCCACGGAACAAAAAGTTCAATACTGTGCCTCAGGACAAAGATGAACAGCTCGTACATTTCATTCACGCTCACACAACTCTGAAAGGAACCTAGCCAATCAATAGAGTCTAAGTAGTCTCCGACTAGAGAGTAATTAACGTTTCTGAAGTCTTTTTTGAGGACAAAGGGGCTAATCTCTATGCAAGCCTTTAGGCAGAACGTAATACCAACGTGATCACTAGTTCCCGAAGGAGCCCCTACCTTTACATTTTTTATTGCTCCATTTTCATTACAAAGCACTAAATCAAGAATACATTTTCCTCTTGTGCAACTGTGAACAAAATTACGGTAATAATGATTTGCAAGCATATCTAGAAACTGCTTAGACTGAGCGCAGTAAGGTAGAGGAGAACCAGACCATTTTATTCCGGGAAAGTTAAAATCCCCCATCAACACACAAGGGTGTCTACACGTGGTGATATCACTTATGCAACAATTGACCACTTTTATCAGCGCTACATCGAGGCGATCTGTAGACTACTATCAAGCGATAGGGAGAAGGTTTATCGAAGCTGTAATATCGAAACAGGCGATTTCATTGCCTTCTGCAACGCTTTCACAATAAACCAACGAGGGACTTAAGGCTGATTTGACTAAGATAGCAACACCACCGCCTTTTTTTCTAGATCTGTCGCATCTAAATACCTCGTACGCCGAACCAACTTCACCCAATAATACTTCGGAAGAAATTTTGGAATTTAACCACGTTTCAACAATCGCAACCACATCACAGTCATTACTGGGCAGAGAATAAATCAAAGATTGGACGTTTTTTGAGGAGACCGAATGTTCGAAGAAAGACAAGAAATGACCTTATTCCTAGCCATGGAGCACCGAGGAGTCCCTAGTTGTTTCCCGAGTTGGTGTTAACATTTGTTGCAGAATCAGTCAAGCTAGCATTGTTGGCAGAAGAAACATGAGTGTTGATCACAACATTGGAAGGGGTAACACTTGAAAATTGCATACCATTTGAAGATGAAGGCAACTTCTGAGAACGAGGGGTCCTGATGCGAGCTAGTTCAGCCTTTGGAAGCGATGGGCGAATGTAAACTCCTCTCACAGGAAACTGCTTAAGTCTAGGTGCTCTTGACAAAACCTCATTCCTAAAAAAAGTGTTGGGAAGGACAACTTTGAGAAGACGTCGAGAACCAATGTGCTTCGGTCTTCCCATTCTGTAAAAGGTTACAGGAGCACATTCAATTGATAGAAATGAAAGATTATGTTTAATGCAGTTAAAATCATATGCAATGCGATTTGAAACAATTAAGTCATTACAGTCGTCAACACCGGCTATTACAATCGATCTTAATCTTTCCTTTTCTTCACAGCAATGGAATTCTTCCTGAACAGAATTTCTTTCAACAATGTGGGGAGAGGAAGGGCGATTATCGTTGACACGGCTATTTTTCAAAATACGGATTTCATAAAGCAACTCAGCAGCAGCAGATTCTTTTCGGCAATTTCTGCCTTAAGTTGAATCTCTAACTCACGATTGCGCTCGACCAGCACATCCAGTTTAGTTAATTTATCCAACACATGCCCCAGAACTGCTTTGAGATGTAGCGGTAGCTGATCGTCCTTGACCAAGAGATTGACAGCCGATTGAAGAGTGTGATCTGCACCATCCTCAGGAGTCGCGGTCCTGTTCCTCTTAGCACGCACGTGTTGCCCTACGGCACTGGAGAGGGGAGTACCCATGTTTCACTCGAAAAATCGTGATGCAGTGATCAACCGATGAAAAATAGCCTGACCTGATAGGGTGGCGTGAGAGATCAACTAATCAATTGTCCAAATAACCCCCGCCACAAGGGTGCCGGCAGATGTACGATACGTATTGATCCTTCCGATGAATGTAGTAGCAGATGCTGAGACTCCACGTCCCAGCCGACCGGTCACAATGGGTTGAACAGAGAACCACGATAAGAATACCGTAGTAGCAGCTGAGTAGAAGTCACAAAACTAGCGGCAGTTGATTTAATAGGAAGAGTCGCAGAGAACGCCACCGCACGCGAGCAGGCACTCGACGTGAATCGACTCTTGCGCTTTTCAAGTACCATTTCGCGTTCCTTGTACTTTCTTGTTTGAGAATTAAATGTGGTTTCCTAACGAAAATTTCATGTGTTTTCATAGTGCAGAGTTTCCTTCCTGTTTAAGCTTACCATGGAAAGGTCTCAGGCGTAGGTCTAAACGGGGAACGGATAGTACTGTTACAATCTCAACCCTTCATATAGTAGAAAAACATGTTTCATTTTTGCTGAGTCCTTGAACAAACAGAGCTACGAGCCCTCGAAGGTGGGGTACAGTATCCCGCTGTCATCGTGTGCTCACGCGCATTCGCGCGCGCGATGATGTATGGGACCAGGCAGAAAGGCCCAGGTGGAAGCAAATCGGTGGCTTAGCGGGGTGGAACGCTGGTGCTAGGCCAGATGTGACTCGAGTGCTATGCACTAGTTTTGCATTTTTTTTTCACGACCGATGCCGCCTTTACCAATATGCTTCCTGCACATCTCTTACACCTTTTTTCGCTCTAAGTTGTCAGATAAGGGTCAGATTGTAAGCCTACCATACTACAGCCTAGTGCGAAAACGATTCCAGCACCACAAATAACCCTCCTGTGCGAGGTTTGAGCGAAACTTTTTTGGACCTCCCCTCGACCTCTGGAGTCGTGAAATACAATAGTGCCTTAATGGCAGTTTAAATCATCTAACTTCCTACACATCTTCTACAGATTTATTTCACTGTACATTGTCAAATAAGAGCTTACTGTGAGTTCCGCTTCACGCACCTTTCTCTCCTTAGAATAGAGTAGAATAGAGTAGAATACACTGTTTTGCATTTTTCAGCGAAAGCAATGACTTTTCAGCGAGTACGGGTTACAGCAGGTACAAGTGATTAGGGCTGTCGAAGTCATAACTAACGACTTTGCCCAAACGACGCCAATGAGGGTTATCACGAATCTGACACCCGTTTTCGTATTACGTTGGAGTACGGTAATTTACAGTAGGTAGGAGTGACTAATGGTGGTGAGGTTATGGTCACCGGTTTCGAACATCTGACCTTGCACCTGCGAAGCAGCGTCGCGCCCCGCTGAACCACCGATTTGCTTGCTTCAGGGCCTTTCTGCCAGGTCCCATACATCATCGCGCGCGTACGTGTGCGCGTGGGCATGCACTGGTAGCGCGATACTGTACCTCACCTTCGAGGGCGCTTAGCTTTTTTTTGTTTAAGCACTCAGCAAAAACAAAACAGGTTTTTCTACTACATGAAGGTGGAGATTCTCACAGTACTATCTGTTTTCCTCGTTCAGGCCTACGTCTGAGACCCTTCCCTGGTTAATAATTTCTCTGTTATCCTCAATACGTGGCGTATTCGCTTCTCAGAGGGTTGGAGGATCTATATTAAGCTATTCTTTCTTATTGATGGCTGACTGTTCTTGCAGTTTTTGACGTTAAATGCCACAAGTTTGTCTTCACTAGCTGCCGGTTCCATGGGCGGCCAGCCTACCCTCGTGCCGATGTTTCGGTATCTACTCAGGGCGTCATAGCTGGCTGACACAGACATGCAGATTTTGTAGGTTACAGCCATCGCTTACTATAACAGATTATAAGGTATTCTGCCTTATTTGTTGGCTTCATCGGCACAGCTCTAGTAAGCTCTCATAGTTAGTAAGCAAGTGTAAGTAATCAATTGTTTTTCTAGGCTACTTAGGAGGATTTCGTTCTAGCATCTAACTTGTCCTCCTTATTTTTGGAGCAGGCCATCATTATATAGGCTCTTGTAACCCAGGCGAACGACATCTGAGATTTTTGCTTTAATGTCTAGCATTGCCGTTCTAATGTTACACTGTTGCCAACCTTTTATTTTTGTAGATTTTTTCATAAGGTGTTTAAATTGTTGGGAAGTTTATTGTATGCGCTTTCCAATTATGTATATGGAATTTAATTTATTTCATTTATTAAAAAATTAGTTTTTATCTTTAGGTGGCTAAACGCGATTTCCTTCAAATTCTCCGACTTTGGATGATGTTGGGGAACTTCTTTTTGATTCATATACTAAGCAAACAACGCCCGTTATCATGAAGTATCCATTTCTCGTCGCAAGCCACAATCCGTTCGAGAAACGGATGACGATTTTCTGAATTTCGGCGTTGGCTTCTTGGTGTTTTGTGTGTTTGTGTTTTAAATGGCGAACAACTGTAGGGTGATCGAATCGAGGTCCTCGGCAATACTTCGCGTGGTCTTGCGCGGGTCAGCTTTGACTGACGCCTTCAATGAATCATTATCAACGGCTGCCATATGGTTCGGCTTCGAGGCTGATGTTGCCGGAACGAGACTTTTGGAACCAACGTTGTTCTGTGCGTCCGTTGACACCTTCCTGGCCCTATATTTCATTGATATTCCGAGCGGTTTGAGCGCTAGTCCGACCCAGTTTTAACACGTAGAAGTAAATTTGACGAGAATCTGAACTAGACATCTGAAAAATGAAGGTAGCTCGGCCCTCATAAAGCTAAGCAAGATCAAACAGTTATTCACCAGGTGTGGCAAACGTAACTAGGTGATCATCAATATAACCTGCTTTATGCCACGAGTATTTCAAAATTTTGAAGACCTTGGGACACAAAACATACGTTAAGCCTGCGATAAAACATTCACCTTCCCGGCTACTAAATCAAAGAGTGTCATGATTCAGAATAAAAAGTCATTTCGAAAATAAATCATGATGTGCAAAAAAAGTCAGCCAGCAGCAGTGGCGCCCGGACCAACGACGTCACATCTCAGGAGCAGGGGCACTACCTCTGCGCCACCACCGCAGCTGGCGAAACGATCTTACGTAGTTCCCATGACATACAGCTCTCCTGCCAGTTCTTTCGCATGGCCAGTCTGCGGTGAAGCCACCCAACATCGGTAGGCTCAGAAGTTCCATTTTGTGATTTTGTTACCAATATTCGTAATCAGCGTTCCGAACTCTTTCTAGTGATCCTGATCTCAACTCCAACTTCCGTGAGTGGTCAAACCCGCTCCCTTGTTAGCAGGAAACGCGGAACCTGATGCAAAGGAGACGGTGGTCCGATCCCATTTGGAACTTGGGACAACGGAGACGTCAATTATTGCAGTTGGAGATGATGTGATCGATCTTGTTGTGAACCCGGTCATCGGGAGATTCCGAGGACCATCGCAGGGTGAAAGGCTTCTACATAGAACTGCAAGTTTACTGGATAGTCTTTGTCGAGATGATGAACATAAATAAGACAGGCTACTTATTATTGGAGCTACTTTTTTGAGTGAAAGACGGAGGGATGAAATCAGGTGTAAGGCTTTCAGATTGTGGCTATCTTAAAAGCAAGTTCATGAATTTTTTGCATGCAACTAAGCCAAATGTTGTACGAACTTTCTTGACACAGACTCATTTTTTACGTCTTCTTCATTTGGAGTAACAGAAAATCATGAAAAGTAGTTGGTGCATAAAGTGCCAGAAATGAGATGTTGTGTAAGCTTATGAGCTTCACACAAGTCTGGACACGCTCAAGCATTAGTATTGAGAGACTGAAACCCGGTTTGTCACTCCAGGTAATTCCGGAGAAACTAAACTCGTCCGAAATAATACAGCGAAGAATGCAAGATGCAAATTCTCCCTAATAGTTTTGAGCAGCTAATCAGACAGAGGAACGTTATAGACAATAATCAAATGCACGATAGGCACCCTTTCGTCACCTTTTGCCTGTGTTTTGTCTGCTTAAGACAAATAAATTTATTGAAATTCAGAGCACTTACTTATACTGTCGTCTCTATGATAAGAAGGAAAATGAGAAAGGAAGTGTTGAGTGCGTCAGGATTAGCCATTCAGCGGCTTTTACTAAGATTGTCATCTAGATTTCAAATTTCGGCAATTTCTTGCTCAATAAGGAATAACGGTTCAGGCATTCTAACAGTATCGGGTGACGACACTTGTGGATGTTCAAAGCAAAAATGTGAACGAAGGGATTGAACTCTGGTCGCGCTCATGAGATCAGCGACACGGTAGAGGGGTGTGACCTGTATTGAGGTGGAGCCGGTCACGTTCCCACTGGGCATATAAACGAGGCACCCCTATGCGCTCACAGTTCAAGTCGACGATGCCGAACTTCTACATTTCAGCGCTTCTGCTTCTCGCAGCTGTATGCTTTGCTCACAGTTTTTGTTTTCATTTTTACTTAAGAATAGAAGTTTGAGAATCAAATCAAATTTTCAAGAAAAGTCTCTCTTAAGGTCTGTCAACCAACCAGTGCGGATGGATATCAAGAGCGTGAGATGCTTTTTTTTAATTGGCAGGCCTGCCTCAAATAATTGCGTTATTTCAGCGTTTGGCTGCGACCCCGCTTTGCCGTATACTGATGTTACAAGAGAACAAATTATGTATCAGACTTATGGAGGTCGAGAAGATTTAGTGAAAGGATATCTATGGGATGCTCAACAAAAAGTTCCTCCTAAACCAGAAAATATGTATTTGCCGGTGAGTGTGGCCCAGGAACATCTATACACTATTTCAATAGCACATTAAAAACAAAACACCTGTTGAGGCTTCATACTTTTTAAATTAGATTTCTCACTTCCAGCACTACATTTTTGAGGGCGGGGGAGGAGGTGGAAGAGGGAGGGGGGGGGGGGGGTGTACAAGAACCATCCCAATAGTGGCTGTTTTGTTGAATACTACTTGTTTCGATACAAAACCAGAACATTTTAAACGAGGTCATTTTTCACTGACCATGAGATCCCTCTTTACAAGCTTTCAAGCTTTCAAGCTCAAGCTACGTTGGACTCACGCTTGAATTCCAAGTGCTTCAGAGCTTTTACTTTTGTAGCTTCCTTGCAATGCGAATCCCCAGTTAAATCATGGTATAGCAACACCAAGACTACATTGGCAATATTTTATTCATTTTGTCAAAAAAAAGGCGAAAAAAAGTGAAGTTGTTCATCACTATCCTGATAGAAGCATTTTGTAATCTACGCATTTGACCTTATTAAACGCCCAAATTGGCATTTTGGACAAGCAACAAATTTTTAAATTTCAATTTAACCACTTCCATTTTTTTCACGAAAAAAGTGCAGTGCAAGGCAATTATTTCTTGAGAATAATAAAAATCTATTACCCACTCAATCAGTTTGTATTTAGATATGGGACTGTAGTATGGAGGAAGAAGCTCAGAAATTAGCAGACCAATGTCCAACAAGCACACCAACAGCTCCTAACAACTACGCAGTGAATTATGGCAGGCACGTTTCCTGCTCTTATCATTTTTCAGTACAAAAGCTGACAAAGTAGTTTCAGAATGCCACCTGACAGACTCGCAGAATTTTCGGTGAGCGAATGGAGAGAGCAGGTCGAAAAAGTAGTATTTGAAAACCCATACAATGGGAATGCAGGCTACAGAGAGTTTGCAAACGTGAGTATAACACCTCATTAGAAGTCGTCAGGCAGGTCCGAATTTATCGATTATATGAGACCAGCATTGAGCAGTACCAGTGTCTTTGAAAAAATTAAAGCACAAATTGTAGTGCCATAACCTTACTTCCATGAGAAACGTTATGAACCTTCGGCTCAATTGATATCACATGAAAAAGAAAATTCAAAGAAAGCAGGAACCTATAGACTTTGCAGGAACTAAACTCTCCCTTCAGTTTGCCGTAAACACACCCTCTTGCACATCTTTTCCGCAAGCGTACATTTTGCCACCATATGCTTAGAACAACAGGCTACAACTTATTCCGAGACACGTGTCCTTGAGAATGTAAGCACTGATATAATAGCCATTCATTTCTTGCTGCTGGGGTACTAGCAAGCTTTACGAGGCACCACATCTATGTTGATTTTGGCTGGGAAGCACACGGCAAGTCCTTATGTTTGTTCTGAAAACTCTTAAAGATCTCCTAGTGCAAATTAAAGATTTACGAGAACATTTCTGCAAAAGCAGCTAACGTTTATTTCGCGAAAATTTGGTATAACGATACCGTTTTTATGCAGATGGTGCAAACAAGTATATCGCGGTATGCATGTGCTTCAAAAGCTTGTCCTGTCAACGAGACGGTCAATATATGCATTTATAATGCTCCGTAAGTGTACGGGTTTTCCTAGAACGACCAACACCAAGGTAGAACAACTATGTAGTACGTTTTTAGGAATATACAGGCTGGACAGATGATCTACACACCAGGAAAACCATGCGCAGCCGACAGCGATTGCACAAAGTTCCAACCTGCTACTTGCAACGATGAAATGTGCCTTCTTGTTATTCCAACAACAACTGCTGCGCCTCCTGCTCCAACAACTCCGCCTGCAAATGCCAATCCGAAACCAGGTGAGGCCAATAGCGCAACTTCTCTCAACGAATCTCTCAGCAAACTGAAGATGTGACTGCCAACGGATCTGACAGTCACATCTTCAATTTATTCGTTACATAGTGCGAGGGTAGCGAGGACTTTCCCGGGCGTTCCCGGCCGAGCTCATAACGTCGGAAACAATTCGGTTGGAAACTAGGCTGTGGTGACGTTTGACATTAACAGCGCATTTGAGTTCCTTTATTTTCATTCCAGATTAACGAAAGAAAATTCACCATCACTGATGAAAATCGTAGACTCAGATTCAGAGGACAACACTTCTGCCCACACCTACATAAGAATTCCTTCAGAGCCTTCCCTTTATCGAGTGGCTATCAGAGATTCCAATTACATTTTGTTTCAATCCATTTTCTTCAAGCCTCAAGTGGTTGATTTGAGGTCGTAAGCCCTCAAATAAGTCAGAGAGTTTTGATCGCGTCAAATCATCGCTATGACGGGTTCATACCTCTGTTTTGTCAAAGCATTTAACATTCTGTGGCGAAAGCAGAATGGAGGTCGAAGGTGGGCTCGGTTTAAATGTTTAAAGTGGCTGCCCCAAATGCCTCCTTGAGCACGACCACGTGGATTCAAATTCGCAGAGGTTGAGCAAGCCAGCTCCGGCGTTACCGCGACTCGCCCTCCGTTTTCTCATCCCTTCCCAAAGAGTTTCAAGAAAGGTTGATGGAAAAATGATAGTAGAAATAAAAAGGAAGATCAAAAGCCCAGACTCAGAGCTGCTTTCCAGAATTGAATCAGTGGTGCCCTGCTAACTGCTGTATGCTCGACAGGGTCAGAGTGAAAGCACTTGATATGCACAACTACAGAAGGTTGGAGAAATTTGACAGCTACCCAATAAGGAGCTTCGTTTTCACGCTTTAAACCATAATAATTGCCGTTGCTGTCCTAGGTCACAATTGGCCAAAGGCTTGGTTGCAAAAAACACTGGAAGGCTCCTACCGCAGGCCGCCAATATGTTGCAGTTGGTAAAAGATTTACTGGCGTAGTGCTATATATAAAACCTAGAAGTAGACCTTGCTTCTTACACCATTGTAATACTCCCAGCGATACGACTGTGAATTGGAAAAGGCTGCTCAAGCACATGCGGACAAATGCGTTGCGGCTGATTCGGATCCAAACACTCGTCCAGGAATAGAAGAAAACGTGAACTCACTCGCTATCACCCCGAGCATTCCATACAAAATAGACGCCATGTCGGAGGTAAGTGCCATCGCCAGCAATGATTTTCATTCCTGGCACATGGTGTTTTTAGAGTGTGAAAACGTGGTGGAAGCAAGTCAGACTTGTGGAAGGAATAGGAATGAAGGTGACCTTCAAGGCACACCATCTACAGTCAACAATACGATGGTTCACTAAGGTAGATATCCTCAAGGCTTCCAGTCAGTCTGCTGTTGAGTTGCTCTGAATTTCACAGATGGCATGGGCGACGACGGAATGGCTAGGTTGCGCAGTGGCAAAATGTGACGCACAAGGAATATTCGTTGTTGTGTGTCGGTACAAACCTGGGTAAGTTAAAAAAATGAGCTCTGGATTGAAGTTTGTATGTGGATTGGTATATTTCTGTGTTGAGGCCGGATTCATCAATAATTAAACTTGCGGGTATGTGGTGTATAAGGGTAGAGATAAGTCAAGGAATAGAGATAAATGCTTCGCTTTGGGTATCTCTACTTCTTACACCCGGAGATTAAACACTGGTGATTCTGGCCCCTAATCTCTTCTGCTTCACCAGCTAACGGTTACTGGGCACCATAAAAAAGATATGCCCTTGAGTTGTCGAGTAGAATACATGCGCAGCTCGTCGTCAGTGAATTGGATCGTTTAGCGTATCTGACAGGAATGCACTGCATAGATCGTGTCAGGAAAACTTTCTCTGACTTTTTTGTTTTTGCTTAATCCTAGAGCGGCTGTTATAGAAGACAGAAGCTGTTAGAAGGGTGTTTAGCTGTGATCAAAACTCTTGCGCCAGGCGGGACTCGAACCCGCACCTTTTGCTTTCCACGCAGCGATGCTACACCCTACACCACCATCGCTGTTGATCCCTTTATCACGGATGAGTGCAGATAGGCGATTGCTACTAGAAAAATATCGTGGATGTTCTGTTCGGTCAAACTTCGCTGTTGGTGTAAAGCGTAGCATCGCTGCATGGGAAACCGGATAGTGCAGGTTCTAGTCCCGCCCAGCGCAAGAGTTTTGGGCGCAACTAGATATCCTTCTAACAGCTTCTATTTTCTCTGACTCTTTATGCAGCAGCTTTAGTGCAGCAACAAAATTTGAATTTATGTATGTGACCAGTGCTCAAATTTCATCAAGACACTCTGTGAGGTTAGCAGCAGTAGCAAACATGTTATTGGGAATGTCACTAATGCACAAAGTAAGTCATTGCGAGATTGTGAAGGACAGTATTCTAGATCTGGATTTTGTCGCTCAGCAGGCATTGGACGGGCATGTCGAGAGGGCATTACGCGGGGGTGTGGGAACGCCCCACTGCTCCTACTGTAACAGCGGCAACCAGTCAGGCACTGGCAAGTCGCACAGTCAGGGCACATGATTGGCTGCCGTGGTTACGGCAGGAGCAAGGGCGTGCTTCCGCACCCTCCGCGGCACATCCCGTATCCCCAAGGTGAGTCTTCGCGACATGTGCTCGCTGGACCAGCGGATAGTCTGTGCTTAATTCTTTTGGTTTCTACAGCACGTCCTAGATTCTGGAGCGTATGAGTCGGGTGGGCGGTAGGAACTTCTACGAACCACATTTAAAAGCAACGGACGTATCGGAGCGCTATACCGCCCAATTCTGTGCAGAAGAATAAACAATGCCAAAAATTGTGAAAGCGTAGAAGAATAGAAGACATAGATGATAATCAGCGGCCTGTGTGTGCGTGTCAAAGGGCTATAGCTGTAACACTGACAAGGAATTACTGTTTTTTAGAGGAAACATTGTCGACCACGTGGTCTACGAGGTTGGCGAGCAGTGCAACTGCCCCACTGGCTATTCCTGTTCGACTGGCGAGAAACTCTGCATTCTTAACCCCTAGATTTCTCGATTGTGAACAGACAAGATTATTTTCACAATAAAGATGCTCCTCATTGCTAAACATCCATCGCAGGAAACCAGCACATCACATCAACATGAAGTTTTCTTAGCTCCTCGTGGAGCAAAATTTGCAAGATTTCAGCAGTCGTCTCATGTTGGTGACAAATGGTCGTTGTGCATTTCACCACAATACTGACAAGTCAGTTGGAAGGCTTGACCCTCTCAAGCGCTTTCTCTTGGGCATGTTTCATATTTCATGTTTATGATAGCCAACCAACAACAATTAAGCGAAAATGTAAGAGAAAAGATGTCTATGATTGGCCATATAAGGAAGTCTAACAACGCCAAGTAAAGGAATGGTATTTGCTTCGCTAAAGAGTAGTCCTGAGTTTGTTTCTCATGCTAAGAAATGATCTGTAAAAGCTGCTAAAATAGCAAGGATGACGAAATGACAAAAATATAAAGCCTGCGAGAAAAAATAGAGAGCTCGCCGTAGAGACATCTTGATCTGATCTGTAAAAAGCACTATGTCTAGAACCTCCTACGAAGGCGATTCTGAGGCGCTCCCTGTATCTCAAAGGCGTCTTTAATCTGGTACGCACCCCAGGCACTGCGTAGGAGGGAGGAGCGCATGCTGAAGTATATTGTATACGGTGAGTAGAGAATCCTAGAGTTGAAAAAATAAAGTCGTCATTAAAATACAAAAAATGCAATCGAGGACTACTCTTAAGCAATGTAAATACCTAACATCACATGAGAAGCGAGCAGGGAAAGAACTCTTCCTGTAAACAAACGCCATGGGTGAATTATTAATTATGTGCCAATTTATTGATATCGACGTCTAAACATTCATTAATTGTTTGGAAAATGAGATTTTGATCATATATAACTCTTCTTAGCAGCAGGGACGTGCCACCAAGAAGTCATCCTTTCACGATATCCAGCATCAAACAATCCCTACGTCCTCTTTAATGGCTACCAAACTGGTGTGGAGTACTCTAGCAATGGTCTCACGTACACAGTAAAAAGTCTAAAAAGCGTGGAACTGTTTCGAGCTTGAAATGCGCGTGGAATAAAGTTGGATTTCCTATGCGCCGCAGGCACAATATCATTGACCCATTTTTGGAAGGAAAGAGTGTTTGAATAGGAGATGCCGAGGTCTCGAACAGACGTTGAGATTTCAACAACGTTAGGTCCTAGGTAAAATTGTATCCCTCGTGGGTGATTTTTACCGATGCACATGATGTAGTTTTTCATGAGAGATATTGAGCATCCATTTGCTAGACCATATGTGTACGGCATCCAAAGCTTGCTGAAAATTTTCTGCATTGTTGTTACAGTAAAACTTAGAAAAAACTACGCACAAATATAGAGCAGTGCACCTCGCGAGTAAGGCAAATTGGCAGATTATTTATATAGAGGAGAAACATCGGGGGCCTAAACACTTTCCTTATGGAACGCCACTTAGAGTTTCGTATGTGGCTGAAGCAGCACAGTTAACCCAGACCCTCTGTGTACGTCCTATTAGAAACGACTGCAAAAATTTTGAAAGGCATCCATCTATACCGTAAGCGTGAAGTTTGACAAATAGGAGGTCGAGATTAATGGAATCAAAAGCCTTTGTGTACTCTAGATAACATACAGTACCTTGTCCATGAGAGTCAATAATCTTCTGCCAAATAGAAATAGCAGTACCAATAGCTGTCACAGTTGATAGCAATATAGTAGCTAGAAGGGTAATATTTTTTCTGCAGAATGACAAAGCGATATTTCGCTATGCCAGTTGATCTGCAGAAGTTTTTGACAAATCGCAGAATAGTCACACTTATCGAAATCGCATCTCAAAAAGTGAGGCGATCCTTTCATTTCTTTTAAACTGAAATGGAAAGACACCATGTTGTGAATGGATGTCGAAAGCGACTCCCAGACTCGCACATCATTAATGACATCCACGTTGTTTGTTAAGACTACATATCAGCCTACCAATGCAAGTGTACCTTACAGTTCTGTGGGAGCTGGGTATGATGTACACTTGCCCTCGAATAATAGTATTTGATAACTATTCGAGTAATTCATTGAAACCTTTATCCTGTTATTCGATTAATCAACATTTTTTCAACCTAGAGATTGCACTGAAACAAACATTCGGTGAGCGCCGCTGAAAATCGCGCAGAGCTGACGTAGTCGTGTTCTTGACACGTAGCTAGAGGAGGTGTCGACTGTCTGGTTGCACCCGACCTCGGGTTCTTGATTCGGATTTCCCGTTCAGGTTTGTCAAGCCTTCCAGCCCTCCAGATTCAGTAGTCCCATAACTGTCTCACCATGGAAATATGTACCTGAAGTGTAGGTCTGAACCAGCGATGCAATGCATTTGGGCAGAAGTGCCTCCCTCTCAGAAGTAACAATATGCAAGTACCTCGACCCCCAAAAATAGCTGATCTGAAGGAAACTGGTACTACCTACCGTAACTTTACCAAAGCCAGCTAAGGATGCTACAAGGATGGAAAAGCGTTTTTCTTCAAACTGTTTCAGAAAACAGTTACAGTCACTCAAAAATTCATAAAATACACCGTTGCAGATGAAACGGGTGAGTTTATGAGTCGTAATTGGGATAGCTAGTTGAGTTTCAGGACCAGCTTCTTCACCGCAGTCAAGAAATTCTACCGTACCTAGAGCATTAGAGAAATAAACCTATAAAGGGAGGTTGGTACCGGGAAGATAGGGAACTAAAATGAAAGCAATCGCTCTCTGTATTTGGTGACGAGCTGTATCCAAATTCGATAGTGTCTACTATCAATGAGGTCACAATGAATTTGAAATTGTTGAAGAACGTTAAAAAAGTTGAAGTCTTTTGCCATTTATGGGTGGACCAGACGGATGATTAGTCAAACGTCTCCTGTGGGTATTATCTCGGACGAGGATAAGGACTCGCCGCAGTATGCAGTATTTAGCCGAACCGAGGTAGTCATCAAGAACAGATGATTAATTACTTTACCTTTAAAAAGGTCTTTGAATGATGATTCCGAATATGTAGTTTTTTTTGAAATCAGACCATTTTGAACAGTTGAGACTATGAAGGACTGGAAGCCACGACGCGATGAAACAAATCACTGCAACTAGGTCAAATTTGGAGCAGAGTGAAAGTTGGTTAGATATCTGAATTCTACTAAACGATCCGAATCCAGCAGTATGCTCGGATTTCCAAACTTCCGTCTCACAACGATGCGACGCTGTGACGCTCTCGAGAGACAGCGACGCACTAGTTATGAGCGGTATTGTACAGGATCCAAATCCCTGACTTTTCATTCGTGAGTCTCCTACCCTATCCAGTCGGCCGTCTGGTCGTCACACGCCTTGGAGGGAATAATGAACTCAACAGTGCTAAGGTACCAGCCTTCTTGCTTGCTTCACCACTCCACTTCAATGGTGCAGCTTTCACGGGCCGTAACTCAGCTCAAATTTGGACTCGCTCGGGTCGAGGTACTTGCACATTTGTACTTTTGAAAGTAAGGCACTTCTGCCCATATCAATCGCATCGCTGGATCAGATCTACGCTTCAGATCCCATGTGAGAAGTGTAATGCACTGACTTTTGAAACAGTGTGCACGGATTCGTGTCTGGCGATATCTCGCTCCCAAATCGGTCTGAATACAGAAGTGTGGTATTCAAGAATAAGTCTAACATGTGAATTACAAGCAAAAAGTGCTCGTGTGAGTTTGTACAGTACCGCTCCTGTCTTTTGGTTTTTGGGCGGAATAGACGGAAAAAAACCGCCGTTTCCGCCTCTTTTCCATAACTCCCTTCAAAGTACTTGTATCAGAAAATAAATGCGACCATTCGAGTCTACTCTGGATGATCTATCCAATGATGTAGCTTGCACCCTGTATTTCTGAAAAAAGTTGATTCGGTGACCTATATAGTCTCGACGGCGGCGGCCTCCCTTCGTCGCTCGAGATAATTGCTCCCACAGGGAATATCTCCCGAGCTGGTCAGAATAAGCAGCTTTTAAGCAATTTTCTTGTCTTCTGCCTGTGGTACGCTCTGCATGGTTCACTTTTTAATAGACGGTAGAAAAGTGTGATCATTTTGATATACTTTCTGGTAGCATTTTCCTCATCTATGCTGCCAGTTTTTTGAAAATCGTCCGATTTCACGGACTCCCACTTGGTCTCGGCTTCGTCCATGAAAACCCAAAGTTCAGTGATCAATTGAGCTAAAGGTAGTTTGAAAGATAGCTTAGGGAGAACAACTATAGTAGAGCTGTTCGTAAACTATGAGCTGCCAAAACCATCCACAGGTCGACTTTTTGCGAGGGAAATGATTTTTGCCAAACTAACTTGATGTTAGAAACCTCGCAGAATGAGAGGTCCACGAAAGTGCTCTGTCATCATCCACCTGTGGTCTCCTTGGCTGGACGGTGGAACGCTAACATAGGTAAACAAGCGGCTGAACTCTGTAGGAAGCGTCAAATAGCTCAAGCATAATATCGGCCAAAAAATTGCTCTAGAATGGAAAACAATCAGAACCAGTGGTTTTCCCAGTGAATTCTGAGTCGAATAGTGTTATTTTCCATAATTTTCCACTACTTTAACGATTTTCTGTAATTTTGTGGTTGTTGCCTGACCGCCGAGTGTGGTCTGAGCCATGATTAGGGCGCCGCCGCTCTACCAGTATGGCGACCTCACGTGACCTCCTTGATGTCTAACAGCGCCCTATAGACATCGGTTACTGTATCGTCCGGCCTTCCCCTAACACTCTCGCACAGCCATGAGGCGAACTGGCGGTCACAAACATCGGAATACTTGAAGTTTTCCCTCAAATCCAGATTTTCGTATAGTTAAAGTTCTGCTACTGCTATTTCCTATCCATCTGGCTGAATGTCATTTGTCATTGATTACGGGGCATCTCGGCCCCGAGCATGCTGAGTCATCGCGGCGGGGCAGATTCCAGACGGAAGAGTCCCGGCGCCTACGCCGACCCTACATCTCTAGCCGCACGTGCAATTCATGCGACTGCTTTCCCACGATGGAGAGACTTCACATGAGATCCAAAAGAAAGAAGATGTGACGGGATTTGGAAGTACCATTGTTGCGAAATGGCGTCGTTCGAACCGGTTCGAGTGATGTTTGCTCCCTCACAGCAAAGAGGTGGAGATATAGCGATATATATCCTACCTCGAGATCGTCAGCTGTGCTATGAGTGGGCGTATGGCCTCTGTTATACTCCCGCGGGAGCATCCGCGGACTAAGGGTGCACCGCGAACGGCGGGCGTGGCGAGGCGCGGCAATTGGCTAGGTGAGGGATCTCGGCGCGATTCCCGCCCTTCCGCGGATGCTCCCGCGGGAGTATAACAGAGGCCTATAGGAAGACACTCTCAGACGGAGAGACCAGCACCTTTGTGTGCTGTGGATGCCGATCACTTAAGGATCGGGAGCGCGAGGTGTACAATCAGCCTCTGCCTTCCTGCAAAGTCAGCAGTGGACACTTCATAACGGATCCTGAAAATACGGTTCGCACTCACTTCTGTGAGCCAAGAAGCGCCCCTCGTTCTATTATGCGCCGTAGGGTGATCGAGAGGTGCAACGAATTCTGGGCACAACCCTATACGGGAGCTCCAACCAGCGTTATCCAAGGCTTAGTAGCTGATGTGGCACAGCCACGCTTCGGTCAGGTAACACATGAGAACAAATGTTGCTTAGAGAACGATATTTATGGTTGCAGACGATACTTTCACAGCCCCAGAGCGGATGGCAATGGTGGACAGCTAACTGTTCCCTCACGGAATGGGCAGGATAACCAGCGAACTTCGTTGAAGGGTTTCACAGTAAACTTCGAAGGGCGTTTGCTACTGGCATCCCTGCTATGACAACTCTATTACAGGTTTTGGCCTCACAGTCAACTATGGCCAAATCGCAGATCCTGCCTATAGCAAATGACGGAATGGCGACAAGATATATCCGAATTCGCGAAGCCTGTAGGTAACATGAAATACACGATGAGATGAGACGCTTCAGACAGTTCTCCAGGCGGCTGGTCGTCCACCTTCCACAAGAGAGTGTAAGGATCACCTTGATACCTTAGCCAGCAACCTTGCCCACTAGTTAGCTCTCAATGTGCCCCCGTCCCCTCGTTGTACTCCTCTGAAGAGCCCTACGCATGTTATCCTGCTCTTTCCGTGAGGGAACTGTTAGCACACTTGCCTTTGTGTTCAGGTATATGCTTGGTATACAAATGCAATCTCATGCTCCACACGATCCAGTTATTTTTATTCGTATGTTGCCATTTGTACTTCAAACGCTTTGATAACGAGTGTTCTAAAATATCTATCTCGAACAAAAGACAAGTCTCAAACATGTTGCTAAACATCCTGCAGAAACTCATCCACCGTTGTGGCTGGATTGGTGTATTTCTTCAATGATACCACCAACAGTACGATTAGTGTGGAAATACATCACGCTGTGATGAGACGCCGGTCGTGCAAGTCGCTCAAGAAATAGCGTGTTCCCACGCGAGACGGCAAATGCGCGCGAAATAGCGGAGAAGCAGCGAGAGGTGGCAGACGCGCTGCAAATCGACGTGACTCAGCAGTGGCGGGGACGAACGGGGCCGAGTTGCCCGTCAACCCACTTTTATTCAACCAATCATTGTGCGCGCTCACTCTGCAGATGAATTCGCATCTAGCTCGTCTCTGACAATTTCTATCGCCAGAGCGGGCGCGCACATCGCTAGAGATTGGCGTACTCGGCCAACATAGGAATTCGCGAACATTGATTCAAATCCAGATGCTTGTTAAGTAGTAGTTCTGCCGCTGATATTTCCTATCATCTGACACAACCAGCTCGCGTGATTGTAGAAATGGAGACAAGATGTTTGAACTCGTCAATCGAAGCCCAGTTCAATCCACCCAATCACTGTGCGCGCTCATTCTGCGGACAAATTCACATCTAGCTTGCCTCTGACAAATTCTATCCTCAGAGTGAGCGTGCACATCGCTAGCGATCGGCGTACGCGACCAACATCGTGCTTTCTCCTCGGACATCCTTTTGCCAGACATATGTCGCATGGTTAAGGGGCGAACATAGAACTGGGAACTGGCTTCAGGCTGCACCGAGGACCAAAAAAGCTTATTATATTTATATCACATTCAAGGAAAACTACTTTGAGGAGAATACGCTCATAACTCACAACCACAATATCTAGATATCAGATAGGCATCGGTGATGAGAAATCAGTTATATACAGTATTGCTGATTGGAAGAACTTGTACAAATGAAGATAACAGCATGATTAACTACTTAGTTTCAACAATATTTCTACCTCCCGCTTCAACTATCCTTTCCATTCGCCAACGAATGCCCTTTATGTAGTTTGCGCAGATTTGTGGAGTCAACGAATCCCAGTAGGCTTGTGCAGCTTTCTGTAGGTCATCCAAAGTACGGACGTTTTGTTTTCTGAACTGCCGCTCTTGCCACGAAAAAGCCATAGGAATGAGGAAGAAATTGCATTTAAACTAACCTCATGTAGTTCTTCATGCTTCCCCAAACAAGCTCAATAGGATTCAAGTCTGGGGACTCTGGAGGCCAATCTACAGTTGCTATCTCCCATTGTTGGAGGAGAGTCGTTGTATAGGCACTTTTGTGAGCTGGAGCATTATCTTGCACCAGCCTCGCGAATCCTATAGCATGCCGAGATGTTGTTTTAAATGTAGAATAAGGTCCTTTACCAAACTAACCGTTGTACTCCTTTTTAGAAAAAGGAATAAAAGCAGCATTCAAAATTCTGCAGTAGAACTTACTGTCCATTCGGACAGTACCAGGAAAAAAATTAGTTCCGTTGTTCCCCTTGCTGAAATTCCTCCCCACATATGTAGCTTAGCAGAATGCTTTGCTCTGCTGCGCAATCTCGACGTGTGGTCGCCCTTCTTCGTGTAGCAATACTTTACGGAGCCGTCTACTGAAACAAATACGGGACCAACGTACAATACAACCTCTATCTCTTCATGATCATAGTCTTACTCTGAGAAGTACATTCGTCTGTGAAAATGCAATCCGTAAATGGCTCATTCTTCTCAATGTTTCTACCACAAAAGCACATCCTCTTTGTTTTCTTCACGAATGACGTGACAGTACTTAGTGTTCGCTTTGCGGTACCCCATTTTGGATCGTATTCGCTTTAAATGAGCTAGACTTATGCTAATTCCTCTTCCTCGAAGTTCTTTAGCAATATGTGAGGCAGATGTACAGCTGTCAGTCGAATAATGCCGACGGATTGTATCCTTCACGATATCGATATGATCTAAGAGATTATTTCCACAATTGCACGCGATATCTATGATATTTAGAACCACAAACCGGACAAAGCACGAGGTTTGTACTCCCCTTTTCCAGTCGTCGCGCTATCACTGTTGAATTTGATGATGAAACGGCGTACCGTTTGATAAGAAAAAGCTCCTCCATTCTGTAAACGTTGCAAAGGAATTACGTTAATACGATAATATATCACTGAGGTAAAGTACCTTTTTTATAGCCTTGAATATGTCCATAACAGTGCATGCCGTAGACTGCATTCTAACAATGATGTCGAGGTAGTCACCAAGCGACATGGTAGAGAAATCAAAAATGGACGACCGTAATCAATTTTTCGAAGGGGTTGGACATGTCCCTATGACCCTCCCTTCTGCGCAGGTTAATAAGGTCACTAACGCATCCCGAGATTACGCCCTTGGGGAAATGATGGTATTGCACCGCGAGGTCAGAACAGCTCCCTAGGTGCTTCCCATTCTGGAAGTGGCGCCATGATCATGCTTAAATACACAGGCATGATTGCACTAGTCGTGCTCAAGAGCAGTGCACACTGCGCATAATGTCTGACTTCGCTGTTGTTTACTTCCCTCGCTCAAAAAATGCGGACGTCGTAGCAGCGTCATCTGTTAATGGCACCTGCGTGGTTGGTGAAACCCGCAGAGTAAGGTGGCATGAAAAACATACCCGGCTAAGGTAACTGTTCTCTTTAATGTTGGTATTTGATAATTATAGTAACCTCTATTACATTTAAATGTACAGCAGCGCAGAAGGCTAATAATTTAGATACTTCTTGTCGGCACGAAGACCGTTTGTGAAAGAAGGGTATGTGATGTCGGCATTGAGGGCCAACTTTCGGAGCCGCTCTTCGTGATTGAGGACCAACATCAGGGAGGTTTAACGGAGACTCCTTCGTCTAGGTACCCAGCATAATGCTTTAGTTGTGTTCTTGTTTCCTGTAGAACAATTGCCAACCTTTTCCAACACTGTGAAGTGAATCATTTTCTTTTAGTTCTCAATTCGAACCGCGTTGTGAAAGAATGCTACTGGAAATTTTGGATAGGCTCAAGTTCCTTGAAATTAACATGTCAACAAAAGATTCAGAGAAGGAAACAAGGGATGCAATACAAAGGGTTGAAACGGATGTCAGCAGAATTGCTCCCTTAGTAGGACAAGTGCTGCGGAGACTGCCGATAAATGAGGTAAAACAAGGTGCATAAAACTTTTCCAAGAAGTATTTTCACTTTTAGTGCTAATATACAGGCCGTGAACATTTTTAGGGCCAAATTATTATTTCTTGCCCAAACAAGATGTGGCAAACATCCGCGCTCTTCGTGGCGACGACATTAAAAAATTCGCGTTGGACTTGGAAAAAGCAGTATATGCCGACCAACCCTCTGAACTACTGCTGGCCCTTGAAGAAAGGCGCGACACATCGGAAAGGGTGCAGTGTATAATAGAAGTAGGAAAAACTTCTTATCAATAACAACTGCTGAACAGCGGTACTACCCAACATTAATTTCAGTGCGCGGCAAAGTTCTATAGCATAAATGAGAAGGCTGAAAGAGCGGTATGGGAGACCGTACGTAACTCTTTAAACTCAAGAGTTAGACGAAACAAAGCTCTCCAGAGGACAACAAACGTGGAAAGCGCGGTAATGAGTTTTCAAACTCCTGAGAGGATTGTTCAAAACTATAATGACCTTTACGACTTCGACGAGTGACTCTGGTTTGAACTTGTGTTGTTTTCCTATGATACTTTGCAGTTCTGTGTTTTATTAATTAATGCATGTAATCACTCTCAGTATAGTAATCGTTGTTCGTGATGTTCTCATTTTCGTCAGCTTGAGCACAATAACATAATAAACTATAATAAACTAATAACACTAATAACAGAGTTTGAAAGAGTATCCTGCGTAATTGTGTGCCCTAGCACTGCCATCAATAAAGAATAGCTTGGCCTGAAGCCTGTTCTATGTTCGCCCCTTAACCGTGCGACATGTGTCTGGCAAAAGGATGTCCGAGGAGAAAGCACGATGTTGGTCGCGTACGCCGATCTCTAGCGATGTTCATGCTTACTCTGAGGATAGAATTTGTCAGAGGCAAGCTAGATGCGAATTTGTCCGCAGAATGAGCGCGCACAGTGATTGGGTGGATTGAACTGGGCTTCGATTGACGAGTTCAAAAGCCTTGTCTTCATTTCAACAATCACACGTGCCGACTCAGCCAGATGGATAGGAAATAGCAGTAGCAGAACTTTAACTTTACGAAAATCTGGATTTGAGGGAAAACTTCAAGTATTCCGATGTTTGTGAACGCCAGTTCGCATCATGGCTGTGCGAGAGTGCTAGGGGAAGGCCGGACGATACAGTAACCGATGTCTATAGGGCGCTGTTAGACATCAAGGAGGTCACGTGAGGTCGCCATACTGGTAGAGCGGCGGCGCCCTAATCATGGCTCAGACCACACTCGGCGGTCATGCAACAACCACAAAATTACCGAAAATCGTTAAAGTAGTGGAAAATTATGGAAAATGACACTATTCGACTCAGAATTCACTGGGAAAACCACTGGTTCTGATTGTTTTTCATTCTAGAGCAATTTTTTGGCCGATATTATGCTTGAGCTATTTGACGCTTCCTACAGAGTTCAGCCGCTTGTTTACCTATGTTAGCGTTCCACCGTCCAGCCAAGGAGACCACAGGTGGATGATGACAGAGCACTTTCGTGGACCTCTCATTCTGCGAGGTTTCTAACATCAAGTTAGTTTGGCAAAAATCATTTCCCTCGCAAAAAGTCGACCTGTGGATGGTTTTGGCAGCTCATAGTTTACGAACAGCTCTACTATAGTTGTTCTCCCTAAGCTATCTTTCAAACTACCTTTAGCTCAATTGATCACTGAACTTTGGGTTTTCATGGACGAAGCCGAGACCAAGTGGGAGTCCGTGAAATCGGACGATTTTCAAAAAACTGGCAGCATAGATGAGGAAAATGCTACCAGAAAGTATATCAAAATGATCACACTTTTCTACCGTCTATTAAAAAGTGAACCATGCAGAGCGTACCACAGGCAGAAGACAAGAAAATTGCTTAAAAGCTGCTTATTCTGACCAGCTCGGGAGATATTCCCTGTGGGAGCAATTATCTCGAGCGACGAAGGGAGGCCGCCGCCGTCGAGACTATATAGGTCACCGAATCAACTTTTTTCAGAAATACAGGGTGCAAGCTACACCATTGGATAGATCATCCAGAGTAGACTCGAATGGTCGCATTTATTTTCTGATACAAGTACTTTGAAGGGAGTTATGGAAAAGCGGCGGAAACGGCGGTTTTTCCGTCTATTCCGCCCAAAAACCAAAAGACAGGAGCGGTATTGTACATAATGAACCAAAGAGGCTGTGAACTACCCGGTCTGCTTTTTCGCTGCAAAATCGCAATAATGCTAAAACGAGAGCTTTGCTTCTGAAATTACTTCCAAACCGCGTAAAGTAGGTGAGCAGTTGTGATTTTTTAAGGTAGTGATTGTTCTATTGGTTTGCTATCACCTGTATCACCTGTCGTCCCGTTGATCATGACTTGCTCTAGCCAGCGCCAGCAGCGTCTCCATTCGTCTCAGTCGCGTGCTAGAGTGGTCCAATGGATCCTCCTCGCTCGAAGGACACGAAGAGCGTCATATCGGTCGTTCATGATTTTCACGAAGAAGTCCGACCAACGCGTTGGTGGGCGTCCTGGTGTTCTCTTGACATCCTGCGGAATCCAGTCGGTGATGGCTCTCGTCCAGCGGGTGTCTGCGAAGCGCATTACGTGGCCGGCCCACCTAATTTTCGACGACTTGGCCCATGCGACAGCGTCTCTGACCTTCGAACGTCGGCGAAGCTCGGAACTCGGAGCCTTCTCTCACTTGCGTGAGTCGGGTCACTCCGAGAATCGTCCTCTCGATTCCACGCTGCACGGCGCTGATCGTGTGTTCGTCCTACTTTCGTATAGCCCAGGTTTCTGAGGCGTATGTTAGGGCAGGAAGAACATTGGAGTCGAATAGGTGGACACAGAGTAGGACGTTCTTCGTTTTCATCACGACTTCTTCGACGACTTTCTCTTGAAAGCTCCCCAAGCCGCTCGTTTCCTCCTGCTCAGCTCTGGCGCTAGGTCGTTGGCCAAGTTGACTACACGATCCAGATACACATAGCTGGAACATTCGGAGATGTTCGTTCCGTTGAGCGAGAACGGGGCATGAGAAACTTGTCCGTTCCTCATGAACATCGTCTTCGTAAGATTCAGCTGTAGTCCAACGTTCCCACATACACGATCGAGGTCGGCCAGCATTCGCTCCGTCTTAGGCCTTGTTTAGTGTGCACGCGACGCGCGACGCGATGCATGCATAGTGGCCAAATTAATTGAGCGACGCGATTGATCAATTCGGCCACTACACATGGCATCGCGTCGCGCGTCGCGCGCACACTAAACAAGGCCTTACTGATGCTCGGTGTTATGAGCACGATGTCGTCAGCGAAGCGCAGACGGTGCAGCTGCCGTCGACCTTCACTCCCATGTCTTTCCATTCTAGTTCGCGCATGACGTTTTCGAGGGTGGCGCTGAAGAGCTTCGGGGATATGGTACCCCCTTGCCGAACCCCTCTCCTCACGTCGATTACGACGTCGTTGTAGAATGAAGAGATCTCGGTCGTGAATCCACTGTACAGCTATCGAAGGACTCTGATGTACTGAGTAGGAACGCCCTGAGTGAGCAGTGCTTCGAGGACCGTTTCAGTCTCGATAGAGCCTTCTTCAGGTCGATGAACGTAAGGCACAGCGGCAGCTTGTACTCTCGCGACACTTCGATGAGCTTCGTAATGGTGTGTATGTGGTCGATCGTGCTGATTCCTCTCCGAAATCCTACTTGTTCGCATGGCTGTCCTTCGTCCAGCGGACGGCTGATCCTATTCAGGATGACTCGAGTGAACAAGCTTGTAGACTACGGACAGCAGGCAGATCGGGCGATAGTTGCCAATGTCGTGCACGTCTCCCTTCTTGTACAGTAAGACGGTCTTGCTGGTCTCCCACTGAGATGGAACCTTGCACTCCGACAGGTAGCGCGAGAAGAGCCTCGCCAGGGTGTTGATGAGCGCTGGCGGGAGGTTCTTCAGGTGTTCGGGTCTGATCCTGTCGGGACCGGGTGCTGTACGTTTTTTCACCGACGAGATGCGTGGCGGATCTCGGAAGGGAGAACAGAGGGAACGACGTATCCATCCTGCGGAAGATGGCATTAGGCAGGCGGACGTGGCTATCGAAAAGATCGGAGTAGAGGTCGTGGGAGATCTTCTCCATGGTCCTTCTGGAAGAGGTGACGTTTCCGTCAGGACGTCGGAGAGCGGTCATCTTAGTGTTGAAGTTGGCGAAGTTCCGGCAGGCATTGCCAATGCTCAACCTTGCCTCTGCTGCTTCAGCCAACACTTCCGCCCTTCTCTCCTTCAGATCTTCCTTTATCGCCGCTCTGCATAGCTTTGCAAGCTCGGACGTCAGTTGGTAGTTGCCTGACGCTCGTGCTGCTCCACGCTGGCGTATCAGCTCGAGAGTTTCCAGAGACAGGCGTCTCTTGGTGGTCTTCAAGCTCTCGGCTCCCCCAGCACTATCGTGGAGATGGTGCATGAAGCGGTCGTATTCCTCATCAACGTTGTACATTACGGCATCTTCCCAAAGCCGGCAAGAGAGATGTAGAGGTCCCAGTTGATGGTCGTTCTGGGATTCCTCTTCTTGAACTTCGCTGCCTTCTCTCCTTGACGCGAAAAGCGGAACCTTGCGCGAAGGAGACGATGGTCCGATCCCGTGTAGAACTTGGGGACAACGGAGAAGTCGGTCAGGCAATACTTGCGATTGAAGATGATGTGGTCGATCTCGTTGAAGAACTGGCCACCAGGGGATTCCCAGGTCCATCGTGGGGAGGGAGGCTTCTGAAACTGTGAGTTTCCATGCATGGTCTTGGTCGACATGATAAACTCAGACAGCTATTCACCTTTCTCGTTCCACTCCAAACCGTGGGTTCCGATGTGAAGTCCTTCCGGCGGCCATTGTGGCCCGATCTAGGCGTTGAAGTCGCCGACGATCACCTTGTAGAAGGTATCATCTTCCTTATAGAACTTTTCCAGCTCCACGTAGAAGGCTTCAACCTCTTCGTCGTTCGTCGTCGTAGTCGGATGTTGGGGCATACGCGACGAACACAGTCAAAGCTGGCACGGAGCCACATCGCTTCAGTCGCATACGTCCGATTCAGGTTGTCAGAGACTCGTACGAATCGATGTTCATGGCAAAGTGCGTGTTGACGAAGGCACCAACGCCGCCTACTTCCCTGCTGTCGCATGTTCCGAGGAACAGTTCTTCTCCGGAGTCGTAGGCGGTGTGTTGAGGGTGGTCTCTTCTCGTCTCGGTCAGTCCGATGAGTCGTACTAGATCTTCCTGGCTTGCATCATCAGGTCCTCAACGGATGCTTCCGATGCGAGCTTTCGGGCGTTGTAAGTACAGTTCGTTATCCTAGTCCTTTTCAATTTGCGCAGCCTGGTTAGGCCCTGAGATTTTAGCAGCCTCTCCGTACTCGTCCTTTCCATCGCTGCAGAAATGGGGGCCCTTTCGGGGTCAGGGGAATGAATCCCTTTAGTGCTGCTGTGTATGACTGCGATACAACACGGGTACCTAGTCGGGCTCTGCCGTGCAGGCCAAGAACTCCGGACAGCCAGCCAGGCTGCCCGAAGATACGGGCGAGAATTTTGAGGCGTCCTCGAAAGTCTCGCATAGTCGCCTTACATGTACTCCCAGTCTACCCAGTGCAAGCTTTTGGCCGGGCCGACACAGTTACAATCCGCGCAGTCACGGAGACATCCACGCACACTGTGCACGAATATGCCGCTCCCACGCACAAGGAACGCGTCGACCCGACACAGCAGGAGCAAGGAGTCCATGTACTGCATCCCACCTGCGTCTCTGGGCAGTAGACGGTCGCATTTGGTTCGCGTTTTCGTTCCCCTATCCAACACCCGGGGACGCGCCACGTGGCCCTGCGACAAACGGTCCGAGATCCCTTTTAACAAGAGAGCCCAAAGGCTCTCTATTGAGGGAGCTCCGTGGAGTGGCTTGCTATAGTGCTCCAAGCTTACACCTAGGAGATTAAAGTTTCGTGAGGTTAAAATCAAATTCGAACCATCTAGCCGCCCAACTAGCTTGGAGTCTCCGAAGAATGGACATTCCGATTGGCTGCATACCAAAAACGCAGTGGTTAGCGCCAGCTTATTCTTTTTGTGCCATCATTCGATCGATATTTGATTTTCGTATTCTGCCGCACACCACCCCAATGGGTTACGTATCTGCGCTCGTGTCATCTGGTTTATCAAAGTAGGCAATGCATATTTCGGGCAATTTGGAGTTGATCAGTAATTTCATCCAAAAATTACAACCGAAGCAGCAAACTCAATAATGAGCTTCAAATAACCTACACTGACGATGACTGCAAGGGGGTTTTAAGTGTTTTCCTCTCAACATTTTTAAGGAAACGTGACTAAATATGTTCTGCGATGGCGACGTCCGTTCCTCCACGTGGTGCCACTGGAAACTGCTCGCTCTGCGAGGTAAGCCGAACACGGACACTCGACTGAAGGCGAAAGGCCCTTGTGCTAGGCTAGCTTACGAAGACCCATGTCACATCACATAGTTTATGTCAGCTCACGTAGTTCGAGGTAGTACTACAGCGTTCGCGGTAGCCGACGTGCACTCGCAGAGCCCGGTGAGTGTGAGAAGTATGCGAGTGTCCCTGATACGAATATGGAATCGGGGGGGGGGGGCTGCAACTGACCTAGTCCGAAACTCCCGTAACGTAAGCACGACCCGCGTTCAATGGTTCCAACCCACTGTCCCATCCAGATGATCACCGTGGAGGAGACAGAAACGGCTCTAAAAAGATGAGGCCAGAAAAGGCGACTGGGCGCGACGACGTAGTGGCTGACCTGTAGAAGACAAAGTTTGATACCTGGCTGAGTTGTTGACGAAGTTCAGTTTGTAGCAAAGAAGAAAGCGCCTTACTGCCGACGTCAAAGTACGACGATTCCAAAGTGGAAGTCCGATTCGCTTGCTTTCGCACAGCATGCAGATCTTTGAACGATGCCCAAATTCGTGACATCGTCCAGCTTTCCAGCAATCATTGCGGTTTCGTGGCTGGTTGTGGCACCGTTGATGCCACCTTACGCGCCGCCCGCCTTCTGATGGAGAAGCATCAGAAGCAATAGAAGAAACAGAAGCCAGTGCATATCGCCTTCCATGACTTGGAGAAGGTCTTTGTTCACGTACCACGTGAAGTGATATGGTACGTCTTGTGACATCATGGAGTTCATAAAAAGTTCATAGAGTGGGTGCGAATTCTCTATTCCTGTCCAAAGATTAGAGTTCAAGCTGCAGCTGGAACATCGATGGAGTTCCCTATCTCTGTCGGGGTACATCAGGGTTCTGCACTTTCCCCACTCCTCTCTGCTATCCTGATGGACGCCGTTACCCCGGATCTTTAGGAGTCTCCTGGACATTGCTTTACACTGGTGACGTAATGCTCGATTGCGAAGATAAATATGAAATCGAGTAAGAAGTGCAAGCTTGGTGTGTGATGGCTTGGAGCGGTGTGGAATGAAGAAGACCGAGCATCCAACGACAGACGTCGCTGAATCCAGCTCCATCAAGGTTAACGGCATCGAGCTTCTCCGTACATCAGTCTTTAGGTACCTAGAATCAGCAGTCGCGTCTGACGGCAAACTGATGGATGAAGTGAACTCACACATGAGTGCAGCTTAGTCCAAATGCGCTCGTTGACTGGGGTTCCCTGCGACAAGAAAATACCAGAACGCTTTAGGTCGAAGATCTACAGAGCAGTCGTCCGACCAGTAGCGATGTACGGTGCGGAGTGTTGGCCTGCCACTAAGGAAGTTGAAACGCCTCAGCGTCGTGGAGACGAAGATGCTGTGCACGGCTGGAGTTACGCGCATGCACCGCATCCGAATCGATGCTATTCGGAAGAAGCTCGGTGTAGTCCCGATAGCTGGCAATATGCGCGAAGCTCGCTTGCGATGGTACGACCACGTTCTGCGTGGGAAAAATCGAGGCAATTTGAAGCAGCGCTGGTCGGATACGTTACATATGGACTTGGAGATTGCAGGTGTCCACCCTGATCTAGCGCTTGGTCGGGAAAGATGGCGTCATGACACCAGAATAGTGGACCCGCTACGAAGCGGGACAGGCGCTGTGAAAGAAGAAAAAGGCTGAATATGATCTGCGATTTAGTTTCTGTCGAACGAATGCTTATGTGGATCTCATCCGTAGTAGGGAACGACGTTCCAACGACTATGAAAGAAAAACGAAGCAAACGTTATTTTCTATGATTCATTAACCGTCAGGTGCCTGACCCTGATCCTTCTCACCGACCGCAAACGATTTTTCGACGCATAGCTTGACAGCATGGCAAACATTTGAAACGCCAGAACAAAGCGCACATGACATAGGAGGCTACAGAGTACGTTCATCAGTATAATCGTTTTTACATTTAGCCACATCGAGCTGTATTCGAAACATTTGAGCAATGCGAAATCTAGGATTTCTTTAGTACTATTGTTGCTTAAGGGGAAAGAATTATGATTATTTGGTGCATAAAGCGTCTCTCAAATACGAGTCCGAGGAAGGTCAAAAAATGTTGGCCGAGAAGACGAAGGAGTGTATGAATACAGTACCGGACATGTTCCTCCGTTCGTTCGCCGGAAATCCCGGAAAGGTCAACATAGGCCGCTTTGGACCGTTGCAAAGCAGCCTTTTTAAATAACTTTTTAAAAAATCAAGTTGCAACGGATACAAAGACCCCGACATGCACAAATGAATTGCCCCGAAACCCCTAGCAGTAACTATGGTGACTCACCGGTTGTCCGCTGCCGAAGACAATGTAAAATATATAGGTTTATTAGACTACAGGAATATACAGAGAATACCACATAGACTGTGAACTGGCAGTAGATACGAGGAGCGACTCTCCGACACGCCCGGCCATGATACTTTGTCCTCGGGTAGCAAGCGTGTCAGTGAACCCTGCCGAGCCCGTTCGTGGCAGCGCGAAGGAGAAAAATGAACTGGCTATACTGCCGGGAGCGCGCCCGGCGCAGATCTATAGGCCTCGGGGGTGGGGCTTTCCCAGGCCGGCATTGGTCGCCTCATCGGCGGGTCACCGCGAAAGCGACACACCGTGGGAAACCAGTCAAAAGAGGAGCAATCGCGATCGATTCGCGACAGCATATAGGATCGAACCTATCAATCGAGTGGGAGCGACCGCTTGCAAATTGCAAATTGCAATTGCAATCAGCCTTGGGTGACACGATTTTTTCTGATTTCAGTCGATCTCTTGAGGAAGACGCTGAGACCTAACGGCCTACAAACGCGTAGGCGAGCAGTACAATTGATGTACTTTACGACGACGTGCTCACAATTCCCTAGCTTCCTGAAGTGCCTTAGCCCCATCTGCCAATTTAGAGTGGCGGAAGACAGCGGTTAGAGTTTATTGATTTCTTGCACGCCCAGATTTGAGTTTTCGACACTCGCAATGGTACTGCTCTGATCAGCGTGAAAAGCGCTATCGAATGGTGTCACTATCGACCAATTTCAAAAAAAAAAATCGCTTTTTTGACAATATCGAGGACGTGGGCGCCCTAGGCCCAGCTGCGCGGACGATGACGTCATCGAAAACAGGTATTTTCGAATTTGGCCAAATTTCCTCGTGCAAACTTCGTCCAAAATAATCTAGGGGTTATTTGGAGCGCTCATTACGAATTCGACGTCTATTTTTGAAAGTTTCGCCAATTTCAGTATTTTTTGGATTTTCTTCTGGATAATTAAGGGTGGTCGGGTCAGGACCCTCGATTTTGCTCAAAATTCGTATAGGGGCGGGGACTTATTAGGGGTGCCGAGAACGATGCCGAAGTACATTAGGAAGATTAAGCCAGGAGACCGCCCGACCGAAAATCCAAAACCTACTGTAGTCGTCGAATTTTTCAACAACGGACGTCGAATTCGTAGTCAGCGCTCCAAATAACCCCTAGGTGATTTTGGACGAAGTTTGCACGAGGAAATTTGGCCAGTTTCGAAAATACCGGTTTTCGATGACGTCATCGTCCTCCCAGCTGGGCCTAGGGTGCCCACGTCCTCGATATTGTCAAAAAGCGATTTTTTTGAAATTGGTCGAGACACCATTCGATAGTGCTTTTGGTTATGAACACAACGATGTTAGAGGGAGTGTCGGAAACCCAAATATGGGCTAGTAAGAGGGCAGGAAACTTCAACCGCTAAGTCCGCCGCCCTAAAACGGACAGATTGAGCTAAGGCATTTTAGGCAGCTGAGAAGTTCTGAGTCCGTCGCCGTAAAGTACCTTAAGTGCTCTGTTCGCGTACGCATCTTGAATCTAGCTCGTCCCGTCTTCTCGCAGTGGTCCGCCGAAATCGAAAAAATGCGTCACGCAAGCCTCACCTGCATATTCGCGCCGCTGTTACTTCGCCCTTTCACAAGCTATATCGCTGTTCTTTAGCACACTACTAGAACGTTTTACTGGCTACAAAACCGACAAGTTGCAGCTAGATCGATTCGATCTCGATAGAGTTACGAAGCACTAACCGCTGTCTTCCGCCGCTCTAAATTGGCAGATGGGGCTAAGGCACTTCAGGAAGCTAGGGAGTTTTGAGCATGTCGTCGTAATGTACATCAACTGTTCTGCTCGTCTACGCGTTTGTAGGCCGTTAGGTCTCAGCGTCTTCCTCAGGTGATCAACTGAATTCAGAAAAAAATCGTGTCACCTAAGGCTAACCTGCATATTCGCACCCCTGTAACTTTACCTAATCATAAACTACACCGTTCCACTTTAGCGCACTACTACGTCGTTTCACTGCCTACAAGACCCACGAGTTGCAGTCGAATTTATTTAGACTTGACAGTGTTATTGCGCTCCGAATACGGCCGCGCGTGCAATTTGCAAGCGGTCGCTCCCACTCGATTGATAGGTTCGATCCAATATGCACTGTGCACGGCGCACTCCAAACGCTGGACAGTCTTAGAGCAATTCCTGAGTGGGGCGGCTGCAAATTTGTGATAAAACTCCTCAAACGCCCACTCTTCAAGCTGTCGCTCGATCGCTCTACAGTTTCTCGCGCCCACTCGATTGATTCCTATATGCGGCCTATATGCGCTGTTCAACTCTACTGAGATTTACAGGTCGTAAGATAGTGCTTGAGCTGCTGAGCTCAAATACATGTTTCTTTTTAAAATTACTTGATTTTTAAAAAAGTTATTTAAAAAGGCCGCTTTGGACCGTTCCAAAACGGCCTATGTTGACCGTTCCGGGATTTCCGGCGAATGAACGGTGGAACATGTTCGGTACTGTAGCGAGGATTACAGAATTTGATAAGGACAGATTCGCACGTTTTGGTGAAGAACTAACAAAGAAAGTTATAAAGACTATCTGCCAACAAAACCGAAGACCGGAGAGACGCGACGAACATAGATGTTCCTGATATTTACTTTGATCATCATACAGCGCGAACTGAAAACCACACCTATACGCTTTCTAAACGATGAGCACATCAATATGAAATGTAGGCTGTAGGTGTGTTTTCAGTTTGGGCGGACAGACAATGTCAGCCGTTATCTATTTATTGCCAACTCGAACCACACACTGAAGGGGTGAAAATCGCAGAAAGAACAAATTAAATTGGCTGCTGGAAGACATTCAACTACTACGATAGAAAAAACGAAGCAAACGTTTAAATTATATTGGATATTGAAAGACGCGACGCGTGTAACGCAGTCGGAGGAGGCGCCGACTGTTGCCTGCAACCGATACCGGGTTCCTGGTTCGGATTTCCCGCCCAGGCTAACCAAGCCTTCCATCCCTCCGGAGTCGGTAAATTGGTACCAGACTTGTCTGTGAAGGACAAAGCGCTGACTTTTTCATCGGCTGGCCACCGTAAGTCATTGTGTGGCCAAATACGCATTCTAATTGCATCCCGTAGAAACAGAATGCGTGGCGCATCTCAAAAGAGGTTGAATAGTGCCGTCCTTTATCTTTCATCCTTACTGAAAGACATAAAGTAACGCGGAATAAAAGAAAGGTGGAAATGAGAAAAATTAAGGGCAAGAAAAGAGAGCAGGGTTCGTTAGTACTTGATGAACTTGATTGATGCAAATATCACGAATATAAAAATAGGAGCTTCTTGTACTTTTTTGGGACAGTTAATGCACGAAAAGAAAAGAATACGGTGAAGCGAAGCAAAGGCTTAGACCTTTTTTAGTGAGCGCGCGACGCGCGACACGATGCCATGTGTAGTGGCCGAATTGATCATTCGCGTCTCTCGATCAATTTGGCCACTACAATGCATCGCGTCGCGCGTCGCCTGCACACTAAACAAGGCCTTACGATACTACTACCATAGGTGCCAGACTAGCAGTAACCTATGTAGGGTGGACCTTATAAGTGTTGACAAGTGGAAGTTGGTACGGGTAGGGTTGGGAGGTCATAAACCCATTACATCCTTGAGTTTAATTTGAAAATGGTCGACATAAGATCCGAAAAGTACAGAGTCTCAAGTATTTGAAAGTAAAGGTGGTAAAGATATATGGAGCGATAGATAGGGAATGAGATAAGCTACACTATATAATAGAGGACAGAAACAACTGAATTAACTCGGTGCTTGTGAATGAAGGCTCGTCAGCTACAAGTGTTCTACTGCAAGGCCAACATGATGTAGGATATATCAATGGAATGAAAAGCATTGATGTGTTCTGCAAGGCAGCATCGCTGAGCATCTGGCTGAAACATCGAGCATCTGGCTGAAGCATCGAGCATCTTGGCGGTTGAACCATGTCTGGAATAGAATGATAATTCACAACACTACTACCACAGTAGTCGCCAAAAGACGTGACGTGTACAACTCTATAACTTGGTCACTGATCTTTCTAGAATCTTCTGCAGTAGCATATAATGGGCCGTCAGGTAAGATGCCGTGTGTCTCCTGCATCGTCTCCCACTTCTTTTCTCACGGACCGCAGGCTGAAACCCACGAGCCTGGACCACCACGACAGCCACGGAAACGACCCCGATCGACATCGAACCCCAAGCACCAACGGCCGACCACGGAGGAACGAACGCGGAAGCCGCGAAAAGGCGCTACGATATCGCATGTCAAAAAATTTTTAGCAGGTCGCTACACCAGGGAGAGTGTGCTCCCGTTATAACACGCCAAAAGGGCGCACACTGCTATTGTGCACGGGACGACAGTCCTTGTGGAGGCACTGAAGTGCAGGTTCACCAACTTCAGTGTAGCTGAGGCTATGCTATGCCTTGTAAGGCCTTCTGCGATTGCAGATCTGTGTACACCATTAGCCAATGCATCATCTCTTAGTTGTCTTAGTCCTTGGGACAAACGGGTCTGAAAGTGTAAGACTTTCTATGTATGAACAGAACGGTATGTAGATTATTCCATTCTGCAACTCTTCAATAAGGAAGGAGTTTTCATAGCTAATCGGGTAAGTTTTTTGTAGCCTTATATGGAATGCGTGGCCCCTCAGTCCACGCATTCCATATAAGGCTACAAAAAACTTACCCGATTAGCTATGAAAAAAAGATTGTCTGAGAGGCTTTGGAAAGGTCAGAAATGCTAAGATTGATCTCGTTTTTGGTCAACTTATACATTATCGTAAAGTCTGCAATTTTACGCCTGAATTCTAGTGCGTCGGCACAAAGTCTAAACAGCCGCTCCTCGTAAGAAAGGCTAAGTTGACCGCATCTGTGAAAGCAGCGACATGCGATGCTTTTCTGAAACTTTTCAATTTATGCTATGCATATGGGTTCTTTTTATGATGACCATATCGGTGAGCAATACTCTAACAGCGGTCTTGCATACAAGACAAAAATTCAAAAAAGCATAGCTGTATCTCGCATTCTGAAAGATCTGAACCTCTGAGCGCTCTCCCTACACTCTCGTGGACACGTTCTCTAAAACAGAGGTTATTATCGTTGGCAGTACCTAGGTCACGTATCTTGTTAACGCATGTTAAGGTAGCGATCCCTAAGGTACATTAGGATGGTGACGTCGTAAAGTCACGACAGCGGTTTTTAGCAAAAATCCCTAATGAAAACGTCTTCGACCTCTCTACAACGGCATTCATTGAATCTCGAACTTGTTTGGCAGTCGTTGACTGTAAAGATTCTCGTGTCAGCGACATGAATGCTACAATAACAACCGGTGGGAAAACGCGGTTAAGTCGTTAATGAAGAATATGAACATAGAGGTTGTAACAGTTCCTTGAGAAACGCCGCTTGGTGTGGAGTAATGAGGGGAGCGGTCGTTTATCACTACAGACTGAGCCCCAAGCAGCAAGAAAAGAACGCAAGAATTTCTGAAGTTGACTTTGATCCCATAGGAGCAGAGCTTTTAACCAATAGAGGTAATCAGAGATCACAGTTTTACCAGCGGGCTGACAAATATCTAAAACACAAAACATCCGCCTGACACGTTGATCATGACTTCACAGTGCCGCAAATTGTGTTCGTGCGTTCAATTTCTTTTCTAAACGTGATTAACGTAGATGTTCCATTATCAGGGCAGTGAAGCACTGAATTATCCATCGGCCACAGAAAATCATCGTAAAGGCGGAATACGCCTTCAAATTCCACGAAATCCTACAAAAAGTAGAATGTTGTGGCTTAAGAGCCACCGGGAAGGTGTTATAACAATAAAGGTTGGCCTGAAGATAGATGGCAAAACTAACCTTTTTGAAAAAGAAAAAAAGGGTAGTTTCATTCATTACGCTTTAATTTTTTGATTATCTCAATAAGTAACACTGTCATTTATCGTTTATCGTTACATTCAATAGTTGTGTATCTTAGATGCGTGATCTCATTTGGAAAAACGTTGTACGAGTTCTTTTAGGTTTTAGGTAAGCATTGCTTAAAACTAAGGTTTACAAGTCCAAACTAAAAAGACATTCTACTTAACAACTCTATGATGTTGCGTGATAAAAAGACTTTCTACTTAACAACTCTATGTAGCTGCCATTTACAACACCATCATAGCGGTAGACTCCGATCTTATAGTTGATGTTGCGTGATATCAACCGCCCGGTGAAGTAAGGCGTAGGATCCTGCCGGTAAGGGGAAAGTGCGAGTTCGAGTCCTGCATAGCACAAGCAAGGTTTCTTTCGGATATAAACATCTACCCAACAGTTTGCAACCTCTATAACGGCCGCTCTAGACATCATCTATAAATCAATAACGTTATGATCGTCAAACATATCCTTGAAACGAGAACAACAACTGTGTTCTAACTGATAATGATATGGACTTAATATACTTAACAAAAAAGAACAGTTTTTTTAACATAAACATAGTTGGTTTCATGTTATTGACACTTTTACAATGAGTGGTAGGCTTTAGGTTAAAAGACATAGAATTACATTATATTTCATAACTGTTTAAAATGCAAAATAAAAACAAAACAATAAAATTTTAAAAAATAAAAAAATATAGAAAAAGTAATAGAAAACTTATTTTTATTAGTTTTCTATCAAATGTATAATGTTGTGCTGTTTCAAAATTTTACATGTATTGTAATGTTGAATGAGATTAGGTTAACGGTTGCATTTGTTGATGCAATTATATTAGACCATAGGCTGTTAATTTTATTTTTATTTGTAAAATTTAGCTGTTAGTACATAAGTTAAAACACATAAAAAATATCACCTATTGCGGTAGTAACAACTTAATCAACTGGTTGTTTTCTTCACTGACGAGCCTCGGGATAACTAATTGTGTTCATTCCTATGTTGACTGCCTTGCTTTGTGCTAATAATTAAACTTGAAAGAACCTAACTCGAATTCACCTTATGTAGACAATCTGAATAAACTGCTAAAGTCTCATTCGTAACTGTCAGTAACGGCTAACAAAAAGCAACCATAATTGTTTGCATTTATATAAGCGAAAATCATAACAGTTTGAACGGTTCTACTATAACGAGAGTGGGGTCATGCTATATCAGGAACAAATCTGTTAGTTGAGAATAACCCATGATTTAAATTCACTTTTACCAACATAGATTCCAATGAAGTAATAATCTCCGGAATTGACTGAGCCATTCTAGCACATATTCTCTATATTTAAATCCATCAGATTGTTTCTTCCTTCCTGGTAACTCTCTTGGTCCACGCTGGAGGTTCCCCTTACGTCCTCTCTCCTCTACCCCTTGGTGGGTCTTCCATGCTCGCGGCAGCCGTCGGTGACACGTATTCGGAATCAGGACGCTCAGAAACGCGCGCAATTGCCGCTTCGTCAAGGAAGAAGAGGCTTGCGCTCCTTCTGCTGCAGCACCATCCCATGTTGAATTCTGAATGCAGTCGCTAGTCGCACAACGATGGTGTCTCCTCTTCTTACTCCAGACGCCTGCTGCACGCGTAGGGGACCCTCTTCTGGATCCAGACGCTCAGAAGCGCACGCAGATGCCGCTGTGTCAAGCGCGAGGAGGCTGCGCTTCTTCTACTGTAGCAGCATCCCATGTTGAAAGCCACATCTTGTCCGCGCGGGATTCAAGAAAGCGTATCTCACGCAGGTTTCTAACCTGCGTGAGATACGCTTTGCGTGAGATACGAATTTAAAATGGGATTTTCTCAGCCAACAGATTTGTTTCTGATATGTCTCCACTCTATACAGCATTACAGAACCAATCATAGTATTATGCTTTTCGCTCTAAATAAACACAAACAACTATGGCTGCTTTACGTTAACCGTCGCTTACAGGTGCGAATCGAACTTAACAGTTTATTCAGAAGTGATTACGTGTTAGATCGCGGGCGAATATTCGTTTCGTTTTCCAAGCACTCGACTAAAGAACGCTATAGGAAAGCAGCGAAAAAGGCGCACTTTTGCACTTTTTCCACCCAAGGGCCATAAGATACGGCCGGTATTGTATGTTCTGTAGCATAATTCCGTTATTTTTTTATCAGGGAGAAAGAGCCAGTTCATTTTGTTATCTTGCGCATCACTGCGGGATCATGTGCATCAGAGCGTTCTAGCAGGTCTGTAGCCACCGTTTTAACAGAAAAAAGGTGGCAAATCTATTGCATATTCCTGCAATAGATTGATTTGCAATAGATTTGGAAATGACTACGTTTTGAAGCATAATGCCTCAGTTGTTATCAATGAGCAAGCGCAAGTTCATTTTGTTATCCTCTACTGCTCAGCAGCGTGGTTTTCCAGCGCCGTTCCATTCTGTTACATTTGCAGAAAATTTTGAATGTGAAAGGGACGGAAATTTTAAGTTTTCAGTCGTGATCAGGTTGTTGCAAAATGTTCAGTCCGGTTTCTGCCACCTTTGTTCTAGTAGTGTACACGACGTGTGCAACTCCTGAGCAGAACTTCTTGATAGCTCAAGCAAGAAGCCTTCCTGGAACACCTACAAAGACCATTCTTCCAGGAAGATTCCTTCTTAAGATGAACTCAACACAGGTAAGACGTGTGTTTGAACTTGTCTTCGGCGCGTCTAGCGCAGTCGGAGGAGGTGCCGGCTGTCGCGTGAACCCCCCCCCCCCCCCCGATACCAGGTTCCTTGTTCGGATTTCCCGCCCAGGCCAACCAAGCCTTCCATCCCTCCACGGTCGGTGAAGTGGTATCAGACCTGTCTGGGAAGGATAAAGCGCTGAGAGTTGTTCATGACTGGCTACCGCAAGTCATTGTATTTCAAAAACGGGTTCAGATCTCCTCCACGACATTCCAAGAGGGATTGAATAACGCCGCCCCTTGTCCTTTATTCTTTAAGACGTGTCTTGAGGGTATCGTTGTCAAGAACTTCAAGACCTTAAATCATTATTCCCGTAACTTATCAATTGTGAATGACAGACAGTTGCCAACGTTGAGTGATACTTTGGTAGTGTTGTGTTGCGTCGTGGTTCTCCAGCAGTTTCTCAATTTTTTCTTTTAGAATGTTGTGGACATGTTGTCTTCATGAAGTTACTGTGTTTTCTGTTTTTCGCCCACCTCACTTGGTCAATATGGGGAAACATAGAGCGCATAACAGGGCCGCAGGTCAACCGTGACTTCCCTCTGGGTCTGATATAGTTCAGGAATGTGTTCAAATTTTGATGCTTTAACTTTCTAACCTGTTGAAGCCTAGTCCGATTTGTGACAGTAGAAATGATTGGACTGTGGGCGATTCTAGATGGGGAGGCTTTAGCCGCACGCTGTAAATGCACTTTGCATCCAATGGCCATGGTTCGAACAAAGCGTGGATGGCAAACAACCAAAAGAAAGCCTGTGGCTGTTGACAATGATAATTAAGCCATGCTATTCTTTTTCTGCGACACAGGCACAATGAAGGATAGACATAAAGAGCATGTTGATCAGATCTAACAGTTTTATGCCTAATGATCGAATCTGCTTTAACGCACACGTCTTTGAATTAAACAGAGTGACTGAATGCAATGCTCATAGCATAGCATGTTTATTGATAATAAATGGAGAGGAGTCGCAGAATACATTAGACAGCCATAATTATTTTCTTCCAGTGACAACTTCCAGTTGTGGTTGTCAAATCACCTCTCCTTATCCAAACTGGGAGAACCAGCCTTCTTTACAACCATCTTCGCATCTTGGTATTTCTGCCAGTTATCGGATTTTTCGCCAAGAAACATGTGATGTAGCGTCTTCTTTCCTCGAACATTTGCTTTCACATCGTCCGCCCGCAGCCATGTCTGCTTGTCGACCCTGCGTCGTCCAGGCTTCGTAGTGCCGAGCACAGAACTTGCAGCCTGACATATCGCGTCGGTCGCCTTCTTCCATGTTTCGTCGACAATTGTGACTGTCAGCACGCGAAAAATCACAGCTGCCTCCTTCTCTTTCAGTTGCAACCACTTGATTCTAGCTGTCATTTATTCACCGCATCGATCGATCTGCCTCAGCATAGGAGGGGCGATTTTTAAAGTGCAGATCAGCGAACGATGCTGTGACGCGACCGTCTCATACGGCACGATCTTCGCATTTGTGACTGGATTTCGCTCACGATCTTTCACTGGTACGAAGTTGATTTGAGTCTTGGTGCTCCCACTGTAGTATAAAATGAGGTTGGTGTGGCGTTTTTGGAAAACGATGTTCACTATGGCGAGGTTGTGCGACTCCGCATAATCATGAATACGCTCACCATCGGCGTCACGTGACCCGTACGCTAAACCACCATGACAACCGTAACCGCCTTTCGTTGCACCTACTTTGTGAGCTGGGAGAGACAATCGCTGGACAATCCGCCCCTTTTTCTACGAAAAATCGCGGGGGTCGAACCGACGGACGACGCCAGATTGCCGATAGGAGTCTAAACTCTTACGCAAGAGCTACGGTCGTGCCTCACGTGTCCGGACGACATATGGGAAGCGTTTCACAATCCGCTCCCTGTGACTTCAGTAATGCTCAGGGGACTACCGCTGGACACATGGCGTCACAGTGTATCCTACGTGAAACCAAACTACACATGTGACATCCTGCGACTGATGTCAGGTGGGAGCGTCGAATTCCTAGGCTCCAACGTCTTCTTCTCCTGAACGCTTAGTCCCGCGCAGCCGCTTTTTTCATTCTGATCCGTCGCCACCCCATCTTATCAAGGGCGTCGTCTCGCGTTGCGCCGACTTCGGCAGATTTTTTCTGATGACGTCCTTCCCCTTTTCCATTTGTGACTAAATAGCCAAGGGTAGCGACGAGTTGTTCGTCAAGGACTGGGCGAGTTTTCCCACAGTATTCCGTCGGTCGTCGCTCGACTACATGAGCTCTTCTTCTTTATTTCGCACACCTCAGGTGGTGGAATAGGTAGCCATGAGAATATTGCTTACATTGTAGTCGTAGTGTAAATGTCGGTTTGACGTTGGAGAACAAGGACGATATAGTAATAATCTTTAGAAAAATCGTGCTCTGAGCTGTAATTCTATCAACAGCAAAAAGATGAGCGATAACAGCAGCAACTGTGGGAAAGTCAAGGAGCAAATAGTTGATATTGTGTAGGTTTCTTATTAACGCTACCGACATACATAATTAATAGTGCCTGTTCATCTTCATCTGCTGAGTTTCCAGCATCACTGAGAAATGGTTCAGGTTATAGAACGCAGACACCACTTCAGGCGTCGAGTGCTCTGGAGAGTGTAAGAAGTACTACACCAAAGTATGGGCAGCCTGATTGCGATGACAGGAGTTAAGCTTTCCAGTAGAAATGAGTACAGAGTATATTCCATGTCCGACCGACTATGAATCTTGGAAAATGAATGTTAAATTTAAATTGTAAAATTGCTTTGTGCCTAAGGCCAAGATTGTTAATACATCTTTACGGCTAACATTTCGGCGCAACCGCCTTCGTCAGAGCTTTAAGATAGCGGCCGAGAGGCTGTCACGTCACCCTCGGATGGAGGAAGACTGAGCGAAATAGTACAGAGTGATGAAGAGTACATTACGGAGTACGTACTTTTCATCACTCTGTACTATTTCGAGTTCAGTACGGAGTGATGGAAAGTCTACTTCTCCAAGTGGCGCTCGTTGACTGGCGCTCTGCGACAGGAAGATACCAGCGCAGCTGAAGTCGAAGATCTACAGAGGAGTCGTCCGGCCTATAACAACGCATGGCGCTGAGTGCTGGCCTGCGACCAAGAAAACTGAAACGCGCCTCAGCGTATGGAGGCGAAGATGCTGCGCTGGACTGCTGGAGTCACGCGCACGGACCGCATGCGAAACGATGTTATCGGCAGAAGTTCGGTATCGCGCCGATAGCTGAGAAGATGAGCGAAGCTCTCTTACGTAATATAATATTACGGCGACGTGCTGTGTGGAAAAGAAGACAGCGGCCGCAGGATAAGCCTTAACTTTGAGGTAATAGGAAAGCGACATAGAGAGGCCTAGAAGTAGCGCTGGTCTGATATGTTACATATGGAGTTGAAGGTTACGGGTGTTCGCCCTGATCTAGCGCTGGATCGGAAAAGGTGGTATAATGACACCAGAACAGCGGCCTCGCTACGAGACGGGACAAATGCTGAAGAGAAGAAGAAAAAAGTTCCAAATAATAAATCGTAATAATGAATGATGGTACCAAAGAATAAATGAGATTAGATAATAATTAGTAGTCGTGGATAATTATATGTATACAATAACGAACATCTGGGAGTATCAACGAATAATTACAACTGTTATTACTATTTGTTCCTACTCATTATCCTTTGTTATTATCCTACTATATATAGGCGAGAACCGACGTTTGTTTGTCTGTCTGTGTGTTTGGCTGTTTGCACAGGAATGCTGGAGGAGTGTGTTGGGGAAAGTGTGGGGATGGGGGAGGGGGGATATAGTTGCGCAACGTGCCTGGCGACTCAGTAGGCATACCGAGTACGTCTCTAAACGCGCCTGGAGATGCGATGCTGGAGGAGTATGCTGAGGGAAGTGTGGGGATGGGGGGGGGGGTTGTATTTGTGCAACGTGCCTGGCGACTCAGTAGACGTGCCGAACACGTCGCCGAAGGCGGGGTTGTAGTTGTGCAACGTGTCCGGCCACTCACTAGACGTGCCAAACACGTTGCCCAACGTGCATGGCGATTCAGTAGACGTGCGAACACGACACCGAACGCGCCTGGAGATGCGGTGCTGGAGGAGTGTGTTTTGGGAAAGTGTGGGGATGGCGGGGGGGGGGGGGGATAAGTTGACGAAGTTCCGACGGGCATTGCGGATGCTCAACCCTGCCTCTGCAGCTTCACCCAACACTTGCTTCCTCCTCTCCTTAAGATTCTCCTTTATCGCCGCTCTGCATAGTTTAGTAAGCTCGGAGTGAGTTGGTTGTTGCCTGATGCCCGTGCTGCTCTGCGCTTAGCTCGAGAGCTTCTGGAAACTGACGTCTCTTAGTGATTTTCAAACTCTTGACTCTCTCAGCACTATCGCGGAGATGATGCACGAAGCGTTCGCATTCTTCGCACATGACGGTGTCTTCGCAAATGCCAGCAAGAAAGGTGTATACAATACCGCTCAAATTCTTTGCAAAAAAGACGCTTTGCGACGGATTAATCCGTCACAAAGCGTCGCCTTGCCATAACTTCCTTTAAATTCGCTCCTGTGGATTCCAGTTAGCACCATTCGAATCCCCTCTTCACTGCGCATTCGATGCTCCCAAGTTGTGTTTAGTTCGTCAACCTCTGACCTAGTTATGGCGCATTTTCATCTGGAGGGCTCTTAATTGATTTACGACCTCTCCAAAACTGCCATTGGCGCCCACTTCGGAGACTCCACCAACCGATTTCAGCGAAATCCGGAATTCTCCATTTCCCTCAAAAGATCTGAATTCAGCTTGTTGTGACTATCATAGTGACACTAAACACTGCTTAGTTAGGTTGATTTTGATCTCAAGGCATATTTAGTCCAATTGCTCGCAAGGTCCACTTTCAGGACGTCCTTTCTTACCAACCACCCCCTCCTTTGCAAGCATTCATCTACGTTAATTTAGCTGAGAAAAGCTTTTTTGACGTCTAGTAAAACAGCTCCAAGAGCTAAAAAGCGGCCGCTTTGATATGTCTTCAAAAACGCTGTTTTTCGTTCATTGTACAGGGTTCTCTTATTTTGAATTTGTTGTAGTGCGCATAAAAAACAGTGAAGGTGATCCAACTTCACTCAGTGGGCGGTAGTATAGTCGGTATTCCAAAACTAGCAGCAAATAATACTGGCTTTTTTCGGGGTGGTAATTTTGTGGCCTTTACTGCAATCCAAATTTCGTATTTTATCTCGTTTTCTTCAGATTAACCTTCGGGTTGTTCTTGAATGAGAAAATGGTTTGGTTAGCCGTTTTGGCCGCGTCATCAGCTCTCCGGCAATACAATATGGCTCAAATAGGACATGTTTGAAATTTTACCCTTTCTGCACGCAGTCGGTTCTGGGAGTGGGACTTGGACTCGGCCCGAGCCCTGTGCTCGGCGTCCGAGTCGCGGGTGACCTCTGCTCGGTTCGCACCTCGGTGCGATACCCACTGGCAGTGCACTACCCCATTAGAGCAATAAAACCGACACCGATCGCTCTTCTGAGATCTGTTTCATGTTAGTCGTAGTGTCCTCGGTTTTTTATGATTTAATTGTCCTCACTCATTCTAAAGTTTCTGAAACACTCCCATGTCGTTGTTGCTGGTTGAAATTCAAACATCTCCCAATAAATACCAGTTTTTCAGCCTAAGTAAAAAAAACCTTGCATGCCTTTTTATCCCTGATGTCGACTTCGTGGTCGACCCAGTATTCAACTTATTAGAGTAAGAAATTAGAAAAACATAAGATTGAGCAGCAATCACTTTATGCGAAGTCTAAGGAGTGCGCTAGGTGCGAAAGTTCTCTCATGCCCTATTCAGGTAGTTTTTGGGTTCCGGAGAACCGATTTCCAAACAAACTCGAACATCACTGCAATACCGACCCTTTTCATACCTTAACAAACTTTTCACTGATTTTGCAGCAGCCTGCAGGTATTCTACGGCTCGTGGGTTTCCCAAGCTGTCGCAATGCTTCATGCGACAAATAGACAAATAGGAAATTTTCAAAATTAGAGATCTGTTTTGTTCATCTTAGTCTTTCTATTTCACAGGATTTTGTTCAAAAATTTCCCTTCATATATTACAATTTATATTTAGAACCGACGCTGTAGCGCAGTCGGAGGGGGTGCCGGCTGTCGCGTACAACCGATACCAGGTTGTTGGTTCGGATTTCCCGCGAAATCCAACCAAGCCCTCCATCCCTCCGGGCGGTGACTTGGTACCAGACTTGCCTGGGAAGGATAGGCACTGACTTGTTCATCGGCTGGCCACCGCTCATTGCAAATGCCAAATGCGCATTCAAACCACCTCCACAATATCCCGTAGAAGTAGGAGACGTGGCGCATCCCAAAAGAGATTGGGTAGCGTCTTCCTTTATTCTTTACCCTTTATATACTATTTTCACGTCGAACTGGACACTTTCCAAATCAAATTGGACAATCTTCTAAGCTAGCCTATAAACTTTGAAATCAAATTGAACGTCTTCCAAATCAAGATGAGGTTCTTACAAGTTAAGCTGAAAGCTCTCCAAAATGGTTAGAATAATTTTTTGCTCATGGGAAACTTAGAATAACTTTTTGTGAATTTTTTTTACTTCAGCTGCCGACTGAGTGAAATAATTTTATAAAATTTTTATATTCTGAGAAAAAATAATGAATTAAATTTTATGTTAAGGTGCAGCAATGTAGCAATCATGTCGTGTATTAAAAGACTGGATCGCGCCATGCACTTAAAAAGTTCAACGCATCGTTTGTTTGATGTAATGTGTAAATAGCGCTTACACGCAGTAAGAAAGTTAGGATGCGTGTGTTTTTTACAATTGTTTGTGCTGTACCGCTTGCATGTGTAAAACTGCAAACAAAAGTTTTGCTATCAATCGAATAAAAATCACGAAGTTTCGGACGGAGGCATGGCGCGATCTGTTTTTGGCAGTATAGAATGGATGCCTTCCTGCTCTTCTAAACAAGCTTTGAATCATTGTTCTTCCTCAAAAAATAAATTTTTGATAAAATTTCAAACTATGTGTTCTCTTATTGGGAAGAAAATTAAAACTTCAAAGTAAGATATACTTAAATTTACCTTGAACAAAAAATATTCCAACATTTTTTAAGAGTCCCTAGTTTAATATAGAAGAAGCCTATTTTGATTTGTGACGGACTAATCCGTCGCAAAGCGTCTTTTTTGCAGAGAATTTGAGCGGTATTGTAGGTCCCAGGTGATGATTGTTGTGAGGCTCCTCTTCTTGGAGTTTGCGGCCTTCTGTCCTTAACGCGAAAAGCGGAACCTCGCACGAAGGAGGCGGTGGTCGGGTACCGTGTAGAAGTTGAGGACAACGGAGAGGTCGGTCAGGCAATACTTACGGTTGAATATGATGTGCTCGATCTCCTTGTTGAACTGGCCACCGGGGATTCCCAGGTACATCGTAGGGCGAGGAGCTTCTGGAATTGTGACTTTCCATGGGTGGTAAGGTACCAATTCCAAAAATCATCGGTATGAAGTGACCTACAAGCTACAGTGGCTCAAGCAGGGACGGATTCATCAACGACTTACAGCAAATAGCAAAGCAAATACAGCCGAAATCCGTGATAGCGCGATCTGAAACACTTTATGCTACCAGGAACTTCGGCTGTATTTTCTCTGTTAAATTGCAGTAACTCGTTGATGAATCCGGCCCCAGATTGTGTCTTGTAAACTTTTTGTTTGTTCCTCATGAGCAGCACTTTGCAACACACAAGTATCCTTTGAAAAAAATCGTGTTCCAGTAAACAAGGAATTTAGACGCTTCCATAAGCTCTTGGATCCTACTATGTGTAAGTTCTCTAGTTCAAGATGGAAATCGTTATTCGGCTGAAGTTTCGGCTATTCGCCTTCGTCAGAGCCTGGAAAAATCAAAGGCCATAGTGATCCAACTGGTCCCAACTGCCTTTTCAAGCTACAATACAAGTCAAAAAGCGGCCAATCGTTACCTAGTTTAGTGCAACACGTAGACGCAGGAAATGCTCACCTAACGGGATTGAAAGGACCTGATGGCAGGCCACCTCCTCGCGCATCGTGGAGGTGGTAGTCTGAAAGACCGGCGAGAAACCCTCGTGACTTGAAGACGTTGCGGTCAAAGTCTGCAGAGGTCAAGGAAGGCTGAGAGCTCATTAGTGATGGCAAGGCACTCATCCTTTCGATTCAGTTTTAGACTTTTCTCAGTAATCCAAAACGCCTCTAACTTCTTGCGTGCTGAAGTCCTGGGTTCTCGGGCCAGTATCTTTATCAAAACCGTAAAGTCTTCTCCGGAATGACCCTCCATCCTGTGCGCACTAAGTGGGGTCGCCAAATCTCCTTCCATCTAGGGTCGCCAAACCTGACCTCCTCAGTCCAACTAGATGTTCTTTAATTCTCAGACACAAGGGTCGCTCAGTTTCCCATATGTACTCGGCTCCACAGACCTCATATGCGACGAGGTAGATTACGCAGGAAGTCATGAAGTCTCCTTCTCACCTAGATGGAGAAACTGAGCAGTTTAACGTATTGCATAGGCGGTCTATAGGCGATTGCGCACTTGCTGTTGTTTCAAGTTAGGTGGTGGGATCTCCACCACTCTAACCAGACGGTCCAGGTCATACCTACGTAAGGCTGCTCGCACCGCTGTGCTCAAAGCGTTCGAGATGTAGGGAAGGCAATATGGAATTTTATCGTCGTCTTGGGCATTATTACCAGGGGAAATGGGATAGCGCTCGCCTAGATATTGCCATGTGTTTTAGACAGCACACATTCTGTTAGGCAAAACGCTATTTATATGAACGATTCCTACCGATGCCACTTAGACTATCCAGACTACATTATTAACATAAATTCCAACAACGTAAAGTCATGATGTGTCTTATACTTGGACTGCTAAATCACTCATAAGAGCAGACTCACCGATCCGGCTCGCAGCACTGATCCCAATGTCAAGAAGGACCCAGAAATCATTGTCACGTTTCACGCGACCACATTCAATTACGGTATTAAGCCTTTGTACAGGCTATGACAATACCGTTCTATTTGGTCACGTAAGCATGAAGAATATAAAGCGGGCGGGTCTGCTGCTGTATGTTTCCAGGTGACAATGTTGGCCTTTTTTATATCAACGCTGCTGCTTTACTCGGCGGTATGCTTTTGTTAGAGTTCTTTTCATTCACATACTGCGTTGGAAGCGCTTAATGAATTTTATTAAGGTTTTCCATCTAAGTGATGCTGACGGATATCAGAAGCGTAAGCTTTGAGCTACAGTTTTGTTCGGTTTATCTATCTCATCACATAGGTCACAATATGCTCCATTATGTACATAAGTTTAAACCAAGTAAATATGAAGAACTCGAAATAGACAAAAGAAGAAATTAGCTAATCAACCACATGTGAACGTTACACATAAACTAAAGCATTTGAAAAGAGACCCTTGTAGTGTAGCATAAGGGCTCTCCTCCCATTCCTTAGATGAAAAGATCCCCTTATAAGATTTGATTTATTTGCTGAACGCCCATATAGCGGACAGATACGATTTTATTATGCTGTTATTTCCCACTTTCCAAACTCATATTATGCGTACGAATACAAGCTATGTGTTAGAGCACTCAACATCTTCTAAAGATAGTAATTTTCAACCTTGAAGACTCTAACCTTATAGGGTAAATGCGCTCCGAAAACATTTGTGCCCATTTTAGGTTGAAGGGACAACCCCAACATTTTTCTACACAGATTCAAGCTGCAGTGATTCTAAACACATACGCATGTTCGTTGAGGCTCGGCTTTCCGTTCAAAAAACGAAATGAAGTCATCGTTCACCCAATCGATTGCTTGTGTCGGTTCTATATGCACTGTGAACGACGCACTCCACCATGACAATAAGAGTACCACATGAGTAGATTAACCGAAAGCTTTATATCGAATGCTGAAAAGTTTTTTTAAGACGTAGAAAGAATTTTAAGATTTTAGTTTTTCAATGCGATGACAGACGCATTGTAAAAATGGTTCGCCCACTCAACTATTTCTGTCGATTTTGTATGCATTGTGCATGGCGCAGTTCAGAAGCACGCCTGACAGCTTGGTGCACCAACAAAGTAAGCCATGGTTGAGGGATTGCGAAAGCTGGTGTTTGGGAAACAAGTTGCTCCAATTACATCTCCCACCAAAAAGTCCTGATTTGAAAAAATTGTGTGCATGCGGCGATTTGCTACTGATTAATCCCTCGCTACTCATTTTTTATCGTGCGACGCGCTGCGAACTCTAAAGTAGCTTCAGTCAGATTTTAAGAAAGCAGTCAACTCCAATTAACTTTAAGTTTAATGAACGATATTTGGTGCTTGAAAATCGGAAATCCGGCCGAAAACGTTTATTTGTTCGCGAACGGAATTCACCAAGAAACACGAGATGCTGAGGCTGGAAGAAGCATGAGGAGCATGAGGTAAAGTTACACTGAGACAACGGAAGATATACTGAGTATTACGCCTAGTCTACCGTGTTTGGATTCATTTATCATCTAGCTAAACCTGGACTGGGTAGCCAGCTTCAAAAAATCTAATGATGTCGAACAGAGCGAGAGCGCTATAATCGATATTCATTGAAGTCACGGTGAACAGCGTGAACCGTAGGCCCTGCCACAAAATTAAGCGACCTGCTTAGGAGTCATTTTTCAATTGCGTAGAACCACATATCAGCTGTTACGTAGCATATGCTTAGTGCTATAGTACTTGCCATTATTGTGGCTGTAGCTACTCCTATTAGAAAGTAGTGCACTCTCATGTAAGACTACCGAAAATCATCCTCTGGTCCGCGGTGGAGCACTACCATTCCGATGCGACACATTTTCTGGGGATTGGTGGTGGAATACTCGGTATTATGGTAAAGTGTAGGGAAATTTAGAACCTTCCCAATAGTGATCATTGGATGAATAGATCTCTATATCGTCTTGCCCAAGTTTCCAAAGTCTCCCCTCACTCTCTGTTTTTGTGTCAAAAAAGTGAAAATCAGTAAAAATGTTTGTTCAATGGGCACAAAATACAAAACCATATTTTTGGGACTTAAGTACGCTGTTTGCACGCAAAATGCACTTCCGGAGAAGCGATTATTCCAGCAGCAAGAAGAAAAGGACACGATAGCGGGCTTCCGTCCATCTGCCGATCATCAAACCTGCAAAGGGCTAGCAGCGAAACTCCTGCATCTATAGATTTTAGATCATCGTCATTCACCATGTTAAAGGAAAATTCTGATCTAGATGGCATAGAAAACCTATTGTCCAATATCTTCTTTGGAACAAATAAGGAATAAAATTCCGCAAGAGGCGCTGCAGCGCCGGCTGTAAGGCTACCCACACGGTCTGGGACCGGATCCGTCAACGACTTACAGAGATCTGACAGAGAAATTACACCGAAAATCCTGATAATGCTAAAATTTCACCATATCGCTTGTTGATAAGCCGCGTTAATTCGCGTTTTTTCTTCAAGAGTTTCAGCTGTAATTTCTCTGTTAAATCTCTGTAATCGTTGATGAATCCGGCCCTTGAAAGCTCTTATCAATTCAGGAGTGGTCCGTGATCTGAGCAATCTAGGAGTGGCCCTCATAGGCCTTTGCACTATCATCTAGAAACCATTCCCAGCCTTTTTATACGCCTATGTTTTTGTTGCAGGACTTATGGTTCACCCTGAGTTGTCATAATTCCACTAGTAGCTGAAAGTCTAGAAATTCGCCACATATGACTGTCCTCGTCCGACTTCAATGAGTTAGGTGAGGGTGTGCTAGAAGGATTCTTCGAAAAGAGATACTGAGAAAAGTGACCGCCTCTCCGCACAAAAACATCTAGTTTAAGGAAAAATTGATGTTTAAGATGCATGCAGATCAGTTTTCTCGTTAGAAAGAAAGTAATACTTCACCTAGGGCGCTCTCGGACAGCTCTCTCTATTTTGTAACTCCGAAGGAAGGATTACCAGCAACTTCACAGAAGTTCCTCAATTTTAACCAAGTTTCAGTGATAAAGACAATCTCGCCTGGGTGGAGCTCGCTGGAGCTCGGTTTAGCTTCAAAAACAAAACATAAAAACTTTAAAAAAAATATGAGCGAGAATGGAGCGCAACTTCAAGTCGGCCGAAATGCTCTGGCGGTTTTGACTGGTCCACTTCAGGCGATCATAGCTTTCTTCATACTCACTGAGGCGAGAACAAGGTGTTTCCAACTATCTGTAACAGCAGTTTTACTGACTCCTAGATCTTCCGCAATCTCACGCTTTGTTTGCAATGGATCAGCTTTCACGAAGTCCTCCAAACTGTCGTTCTGAGTAGCTATAGGTCCGCCTCTTCATATTGCAATGTCATGGTTGCACCTTCATCTCCAGAACGACATTTCTCGGACCTCCGTCGCACGGTCCTTTCTCCAACATTATTCGTCCTCTACACATTTTTGATTAGCCGACATGCTTGAATAAGCGTTCGATAAAACGCAACTGAAACGCAAAAACAGGAGTTATTTTTTCAGATGGAGCGAAGAGTTTCGTACTAGAAACGGTTGCACAAAAACCGCCAGAAATTCCCGTCCAACCTAATACAGTTCTCATTGAGGCGTTTCTTCGGATTAATAAAGATCGCAAAGCAAACGTATGCCTGAGCTCAGCACGATAGGCTACCCATTCTCGTCTAGCCTTTACCTAGGGTCGTTTTTGTAGCCTGCTGCTTCGTTTTGAATTTCCTCAACCATCCCGCGCCAGACACGCTTTTACGGCCACTCCCAGAGTGTTTCCTGAAAATTCTTGCATGGGGTAAAGCTCTTCACCAGTGAAATAAAGGCTGCAGAACCACCTTTATATTTGCGACTTCAGGTTCGGCCTGCACTAAAGACTTTCACAGGTCCCCATTAAGATCTTTGTTACTTTTACTTTTATGTCCAACTAACGCTCAGTGGTAACCTTCAGAACGAGCTCTGTTATCAATGTCATTCCAGCGTATGGCTGTAGCAGCACTTCGACAATGAATGAAGAACAGAGAGACGAAACGAATGCACAGAATTATGGAGGTCGAGAGGATCTTGCGAAAGGTGTACTTCAAGATCAAACTGGCGCATTTCTTTCCACGGCAGAAAATATGTATCGGCCGGTAAGAATTGGACAACCTATAGCGCTCGAAAACGAACACAATACGAAATCACCCGTCGACGTTGCACACAGCCGCCCTTTTTCAGTCATGCATTACGCGCACTTATCATGTGCTTAGTGTCCATTACCCTAGAACAACAATAATGAACTGCTGAAGAAAGACGCGCCAACTATTATACTTACACACTTAATATTTACAACCGTGGGCCCATCCGCTACTTTGTGGTCTTCAGTAGCTCCATATTGTAATGTGATGCTGTTCCTTCAGTACAACTAAACACCCGTCATAGCATAGCTTTTTAAAGACGGACATAGGGTACTTGAAAAATCCCCACCGACTGCGTTGAAAACTGCTGGCTAATCGATGCGGCTAGTTGATGATTATGGTCTACTAGTTCAAACTCGTGGCAGCGCCTAAAAACGCAAGTGCTCCGACTTCTCATATGACAGGACTCTCCATCGAGAATTCTACACTTGTCGGCAAGTTTGATGGGTACAATGACAAGCAATTAAGTGCGGTTGTCTAGTGGAGAAGGAATGGCATCAAGGCAATGGCAATTGGCATGCATACGACTCTCATCAGCTTAGTTCTGAAGAAGTGAATGTGAACCGCATAACCTGATCTGAAACCATTCTCCAATAACCTTTCAAAAAATGTGGAAAAGGAAACATCGAGAACTTCATGAATTCTTCTTAATTTCCATTCCAGATATGGGACTGCAGTATGGAGGAAGAAGCTCAGAAAATAGCAGATCAATGTCCAACAAGCACACCAGCTGCTCCCAACAACTATGCGTTGAATTATGGCAGGCACGTCTCCAACGCTTTCCATTTCTTGTACAGAAAAATAACAAAGTCGTTTTAGGTTAGGATATGATACAGTCGCATATTTTTCCGTTAGCGATTGGATAGTACAGGTGGAAAGTGTAATATTTGAAAACCCTTACAATGGAAACCCTAACTACAGAGAGTTTGCAAATGTGAGTACTGCAGTTGTGTTTGTTTACTTTTATTTAAACCTGTACTGAGCTTTTCAAATTTAAATATTTTAGAGGCAGAGTGAGCACCACCTTTTGTGAATTTTTCAGTGTTTGTCGATAAATAACAAATTGTTAGGGTAAGGGTAAAACTAGGTTTGTTCTCAACGACACTTTTACTCTTTCTCAATGACCATGGCACAGACCGTTTATTCAACCATGATAAGCCGCTTTTAAGATACCCTGATAAGATAGATAAAAATATAACTGCTTGAAAAAGAATATTTAAAAACCTTCCGTTTCATGAAAAAATTTGCTTATCCATTATTTAACACAGTATGAACATTTCTGTAAAAAACGGAGCTACCAGTTGTTCTCCACGAACTTAATCGCTACTGAAAACACATCAGTTGCTGAGAAGGTTAGCTATTACCGTTTCGTCACCAGCACTGAGCTTGTGAATACCGATGCCAGAAGTACATATAATACAGCACCGCCGCTAAAAATTCAACCAATTAACGTTTGCGACGCTAACGTTTGCGTCGCCTCATGATAACATTGCTCAAAATAGAGGCTATTTCATCAAGATTTACAAGGGCTCCTAACATCGTCCTACCTACCAATAGGTATGCGACGGTCGTTAAAAAGTGAATGGAAGCCTGAAAACCAGCGCTGCAATTAAGAAGGGTTTACTAATTACTGTGACTCGACCCAACACAGTCGCCGAGCCTCGCTTAATTATGTCCCCAGGCACAAATAGTGCTGCTCAGTTGAATATTAAAACCTTTAAACCTATTTTAATTTTAATTTCCTTTCACTGGCTACGACAATTCATTTGGTACCAAATTTAGCAGGAAAATATGCACCGAGTCTGCAGCTGCTTCAACCGATTTCGTTTATTTCAACGGAAGGATCCTCAGTCCAAAAGCTGGTAGCTTGCAATTCATCCATAAGAAGGAAAATGGCTTAGAAAATTTGCGTTACGATTCCATTTAGAGCCTTTGCGTGCTGGCTGCAATTCGTCAAGACTGCATGTGAACCTTGGTAAAAAGCACTTTCTGTCGCCGAGTTTGGCTGCAAATGTTTATGTAATAAGAGAATGAGTTAGTATAAATATGTGTTGGCTAGCCAACCACAATGTAGAGAGTCCATGTATCAAAAATCGGGAAGCCAGGTGATGTGCTGACAGAATTTCAAGTGGTTAAAGTGAAGACTTCTTCTAAAAGTGCGACTGAGCTTCTACGGTGTTTCATGCTCAGTCTTCGCAGAAAGAAGGCTGAGCCTAATATTATAATTATGCAATTTTTCGCTCAAATCTTCGACCAGTTCTGACGCCAATATTTGGACGCATCAGGTCGAGCGCTGATGTAGAGGCCTTCTCCGATCATAATTGCGCTGACCTGACATGCCCTACAGTGACATTGCATTCGGCTGGATGACCAACGAATCTCTACTGGCCTGTCCGACTTTATGCAGCTCACCATGATCGATCCATGCTGCCAAATTCAATGGGTTTTCGGATTTTTCGGTTGGCGTAGATCACACAGACTCCATAATTCTTAAAATTGTCTCCCTAGTCGCAAGGTTATATATTTATACGTATATATATATATATATATATATATCTTCTAATTATAAGCTAGCCTCAGAATTTTGAAACAAAATTAAACGTCTTCCAAATTGAAACGAGCTTCTTATGCTTCAAGAAACAACAATTTTTTGTCCAAGAAAAATTTTTTGTATTTATTTTTAGTTCAGCTGCTGAAATGAGTATAATAATTTTGTACAAGTTTTTTTGTTGAGAAAAAGGCCTAATCAACTCCTTTATTTCTTTATTTTTGAATAGAGGAATAAAAGAGTTGATTAGGCTTAACAACAGCTTCTGAAATATAATTTGTGTAAAGCTTAAACAATGGCCAACAAATTGATGCTGTTAGATTATGCGGAAAGTTCTCAGCGTTTTGTGTTACTATTTTTCATTCGTCTGCTATTATGCAAAAATCCAACTCACATTGTGCATTAACGCTGGTGGCGATGTCCGTTCCTCCACGTGGTGCCACTGGAAACTGCTTGCTTTTGCAAGCCGAGCCAAACACGGACATTCGAATGCAGGCGACAGGCCCTAGTGACAGGCCGGCCTATGGAGATCCCATGTCACATCACATGGTTGATGGCGTTTCAGACTTCTCGAGATAATGCTACGGCGTCCGCGGGAGCCGACTCGCACTCGCAAAGCCCGGCGAGTGTGAAAAGTGTGCGAGGGTCCCTGATGCGAGAACGGCATCGGGGGGCAACTGAGCTAGTCCGAAAGTCCCTTAACGGGCAAGACCCGCGTAGCAACGTTGAATGTGGGTACGTTGACGGGCCGCTCGTGCGAGTTGGTAGAAGCACTGGAGCGAAGAAAGATAGATTTCTGTGCGGTGCAGGAGACGAAGTGGTCCAGCAGCAAGTCAAGGGACATAGGACGTGGCTTCAAGGCCGTTCTATGTGGAAGTCCCAGGACCACCAGTGGTGTCGGTGTGATCGTCTCCGAGCGTTTCCCTGACGCGATTGCAAGCATAGAACGTTTCGATGACCGCTTGATGAAGATTGTTGTCGCCGTAGAAGAGCGACGATGCCATTTCTTTTTTGCGTATGCTCCGCAGACACGATGTTCCGAGCAAACCAAGGACGAGTTCTGGTCCCTGCTTGATGAGAAGACAGCGGAAGTACCGTCACAAAATATGGTTGTTGTGGCAGGTGACCTTAATGGTCACGTCGGAGCAACGAAAGACGGCTACAACTGTCATGGTGATTTTGGATATGGGTCGCGCAACGCCGATGGTGAGCGTATACTTGAGTATGCAGACTCACATGACCTCACCATCGTGAACACAAATTTAGAAAGCGTGACTCCCACCTCATCTCGTTTTATAGCGGGAATGCTAAAACGCAGATTGACTATGTCCTTGTTAGGCGTCGCGACCAAGGCCTTGTCACAGACGCGAAGACCGTGCCTTATGAGACGATTGCCACGCAACACCGTCCACTGATCTGCTCGCTGAAGATCACACCTTCGAGGTGTAAACATGTCGAGCGATGTGGGTCGGCTAGAATCAAATGGTGGCAACTGAAAGAGAAGGGAGCGGCAGTTATTTTTCGCATTCGGTTGCCGACAGTGACAACTGTCGACGAAACCTGGAAGGACGCTACCGATGCGATAACTCGGGCTGCACGCCTTGAACTCGGCACAACGAAGCCTGGGCGACGCTGGGTCGACAAGCAGGCATGGCTGTGGACTGATGATGTCAGAGAGAAAGTCCGAGAAAAGAAACGGCTCTATCACGTGTTTATCGGTGATAAAACAGTCCATAATTGGCGGAACTATCGAGAAGCAATGAAAGCGGCAAAGAAGGCAATGGCCGCTGCTAAAGCCGCATACTACGCTGATGTCAGCAAAAAATACGAAACGCCCGATGGTGAGCGTTATATTTACCGACTCGCCAAAGCTCGCTGTCGCCAAGCAGAAGACATTGAGAAGTTCTTTGGCATTAACGACGAGAGCGGTCACCTTCTGATGGATCGTAAGAGGGCTGTGAATCGATGGCACGACCACTTCGAGAAAATCTCGAATGTAGAATTTGAACATCCTGCTGTTCCTCTTGCATCACCTGTATACGGTCCCATTCAGAAGATCACAGTGAGCGAAACTGAAGCAGCCCTGACGAAGATGAAGTCAGGCAAAGCCACTGGTCCCGATGACCTGCCAGCTGACCTGTGGAAGTCGAAGGGCTGGTGCCCTGCTGACTGGCTGACTGCGTTTTTCAATCAGGTTGTTGCTGAGAAGAAAGCGCCTGAGGGTTGGCAGCAAAGCACGACCATCCCGATTTGGAAGAAGAATGGCAGTCCTGAAGACTGCGCCAGTTACCGTCCAATTCGTCTTCTTTCGCACACCATGAAAATCTTTGAGCGAATTGTCGACGGACGTATCCGGGATGTCGTACAGCTTTCCACGAATCAGTGTGGTTTCGTATCTGGCTGTGGCACCGTTGATGCCATTCACGCCGTTCGTCTTCTGCAAGAGGAGCACCGCGAGAAACAGAAACCGGTGCATTTTGCCTTCCTGGACTTGGAGAAGGCCTTCGACCGCGTTCCGCGAGATGTTATATGGTACGCGTTGCGACAACATGGTATCCCTGAAGAGCTTATTGAGTGGGTGCGCATCCTACTCGTGCCCAATAAGCCGAGTACGAGCACCAGCGGGTACCTCGATGGAGTTTCCGGTCTCTGTCGGAGTGCACCAGGTGTCTGCGCTATCCCCACTGCTCTTCGTGGTCGTGATGGATGCAATCTCACGAGATCTCCAAATGGCGGCACCTTGGACGCTGCTGTATGCTGACGACGCCATGCTTGCATGTGAAGACAAAACCGAACTCGAGCGACAGGCACAGGCGTGGTGCGATCGTTTGGCATTGTTCGGTCTCAAGCTAAACGTCAAAAAGACGGAATACTTGACGACGGATGTGAATGAGCACGGATCTATTAAGATCGATGGTACTGAGCTCTCACGAGTGACATCTTTCAAGTATCTTGGGTCAACAGTCACGTCCGATGGCAGCTTAAAGATGGAGGTGAATGCGCGTGTGAGTGCAGCCTGGTCCAAATGGCGCTCGCTGACTGGGGTGCTTTGCGACAGGACAATACCTGAGCACCTCAAATCGAAGGTTTATAGAACAGTTTTCCGCCCAGTAGCGACGTACGGTGCTGAGTGCTGGCCCGTGACGAAGGAAGTTGAAAGCCGCCTCAGTGTAATGGAGACGAAGATGCTACGGTGGACGGCTGGAGTTACGCGTTTGGACCGCGTTCGTAACGACACCATACGACAGAGGTTCGGTGTCGCCCCGATATCCGAGAAGCTGCGCGAATCTCGTCTTCGATGGTACGGCCACGTCCTTCGCGCTAACGACGACACCATTTGTAAGATTGGCCTGAATCTTGTGGTCCCTGGAAAGCGGCCCAGGGGACGCCCGAAGCAACGTTGGCTAGATACGTTGCGCTTAGACTTAGAGATGGCTGGTGTGCATCCCGATCAAGCATTTGATCGGGAGAATTGGCGTCACCACACCAGAAGAGCGGACCCCGCCACCAAGCGGGACAGACGCTAATGAAAATGATGATGATGACATTGTGCATTAACGCTAATTTCTGTACAGAATTTTTTTGCTCTATCCGACTGTATAATTTATGTTCCAACTTTGTTTTACTTTTGTTCTTGAAGGACTTATTGAATTGCGTCGAAGGAGCAATTCCGAACGATATTTTATTTTGATTTCAAATTGGGACAGTCCGCAGCCGAGACAGCTCGACAAATCAATCAAGTGTGAGGGCTTAATAGTATTGGAGAAAGCACTGTGCGCCGGTGGTTCAGTCATTTTCGAATCGGAGATGAGATCCAACATCGAAGATGACCCCTGTTGCGGTCGACCAGAGCAATTCTGGACGACGAGTTGAAGGAATTGGTGGAAGCTGGTCCATCCCAAACAGTTCGAGAGATTACGGAGGAGCTAGACGTCAGTAAAAGTGCTGTTGCGGATGCCTTGAAACGTCTTCTGAAGGGGAAAAAGCTCGCAAAGTGGTTCTCCGCGAGTTGAGTGAGCGGCAGAAATTCTCAGGTTCCGAGATTTGTTCTTCTCTACTTTCACGCAACAAAACTGACCCGATTTTGGAACGAATCACTTGTGATGAAATGTGGTGTGGATTCGGTTTGATAAAGAGAAATGTCCCAGGCAGTGGTTGGTCGCCGACCAAACGCCTTGGCATTTTTCGAAGGCGAACCTCCACCAAAAAAGGTAATGGTCACAGTGTGGCGGCCGGCGGCTGGTGTGATCCATTACAACTTTTTGGCACCAGGCCAAGCGATCACAGCAGAGTCCTGCTGTAAGGAAATCGACGTAAATGCACCGAAAATTGCGTCAATTTCACTCATCCTCTGTCAGCAGAAGAGGTCCGATTCTTTTGTGCGATAACACTCGCCCACACCTTTCACAAACCACTATTCGAAAATTGGACGAATTAAGGGTTGAAGTTTTGCCTCGCCCGCCACATTCTTCTTCACCAACCGACACCTTTTCACCTTTTCACCTTTTCAAAGACTTGCAGAAATTTCTCGTTGGTCAAACCTTCACCAGTCAGGACCAAGCCAAAACAGCTTCCTGGATTTTGTCTCGTCTCGACCACTTAGTTTTTTCGCTGATGGAATATGCCGACAGACGTCCCGTTGGCTGATTCGAACGTTGCTTTGACTAAATCCGATAAGATTTTAGAAAGTTATGGTAGTTCAAAGGAAAGCACTCAAAACGCTGAGAACTTTCCAGGCAACCTAATATGATCTATGCAATCCGGAAGATCCAAAAACTCATCGAAATTTGGCAGCATCGATCGATAATGGTGAGCTACATGAAGTCGAACAGGCCCGTAATTACGAGAAAGGGAAATGAGGGATTCGTTGGTCATCCAGCCGAATGCAATGTCACTGTAGGGTATGTCAGGTCAGCGCAATTATGATCGAAGAAGGCCTCTACATCTACACCTCGATCTGGTGCGTCCAAATATTGGCGTCCGAACTGGTCGAAAATTTGAGCGAAAAATTGTATAATTAGAATACTAGGCTCAGTCTTCTGAAGACTGAGCATGAAACACCGTAGAAGCTCAGTCGCACTTTTAGAAGAAGTCTTCACTTTAACCACTTGAAATTCTGTCAGCTCATCACCTGGCTTACCGATTTTTGATACATGGAGTCTCTACATTGTGCGTGGCTAGCCAACACATATTTAGACTAACTCATCCTCTTAGCACACAGATATTCGCAGCCAAACTCGGTGACAGAGAGTGTTGTTTACCAAGGTTCTCATGCAGTTTTGACAAATTGCAGGCTGCACGCAAAGGCTCGAAATAAACTCGTAACGCAATTTTTTAAGTCCTTTTCCTTCTTAAGGATGAGTGAATTGCAAGCTACCAGGTTTTAGACTGAGGATCCTTTCGTTGAAATAAACGAAATCGGTTAAATCAGCTGCAGACTCGGTGCATATTTTCCTGCCAAATTTGGTACCAAATGAACTGGTATGGTTTTGGGTCGGGTCACAGTAATTAGGACCCTCCTTATTTGCGGCAACTGGTTTTCAGGCTTTCATTGACTTTTTAACGACGGCCGCATGCCGATAGGTAGGTAGGATGATGTTAGGAGCCCTTGTAAATTTGGTGAAAAAGCCTCTATTTTGAGCAAAGTTATCAGGATGCGACGCGATTTTTGCGTCTCAAACGTCAAATGTTTGAATGTTTAGTGGCGGTACTGTGATACCATGACTGTAGCATTTAATATAAATGCGAAAGTCAGAAAGTATGCATTTCGCTGCATCAGTCCCACATACAGTCTTGTATATACTACATACAGTCCTGTCACGAAAACCTACAAAAATGAGCATTTTCCCTTCTCACGCTCCTTAAATGCTGACCGGGAAGTGATTTTGAATTATGGGGATTTACTTTTTCTTCTTCTTCAGCGTTCGTCCCGCTTCGAGGCGGGGTCCGCTATTCTGGTGTGGTGACGCCACTTTACGCGATCAAATGCTTGATCGGGATGGATACCAGCAACCTTTAGGTCCACATGCAACGTATCAAGCCATCGCTGCTTCGGCCGCCCTTTAGGCCGTTTTCCGGGCACAGCTATGTTAAGGCCAATCTTCCTAACAGTGTCACCACTAGCTCGAAGAACGTGGCCATACCACCGAAGGCGAGCTTCACGTAACTTGTCAGCAATTGGAGCGACACCACACCTCTGGCGTATTTCATCGTTGCGAATACGGTCCAGACGCGTAACACCAGCCGTCCATCGCAGCATTTTCGTTTCCATTACGCTGAGGCGAGTCTCAACCTCCTTGGTTGCAGGCCAGCACTCAGCTCCATAAATCGCTGCTGGTTGGACGATGGTTCTATAGATCTTCGATTTAAGGCTTTCCGGTATCTTCCTGTCGCATAAAACGCCTGTCATCGAGCGCCATTTGGACCAAGCTGCGCTCACGCGCGAGTTCACCTCGAACGTCAGACTACCATCAGACGCAATTGCAGATCCAAGGTACTTGAAGTTTGTCGTTCGTACTAGCGCAGTGCCATTAATCTCAATGGACCCGGCTTCGTTTACGTCTGTCGTCAAGTACTCAGATTTTTTGACGTTTAACTTGAGCCCGAACATCGCCAAGCGGTCGTACCAAGCTTGCGCTTGTCGCTCGAGTTCGCTCTTCTCTTCGCTTGCAAGCATTACGTCATCTGCATACAGCAGCGTCCAGGGGGCAGGCTTCTGAAGGTCTCTCGAAATGGCATCCGTTACGACAATGAATAGGAGCGGGGAAAGCGCAGAGCCCTGGTGAACACCAACGGAGATAGGAAACTCCGCCGATGAGCCGGCTGGCGCTCGCACACTACTCTTTGGACCAGAGTAAAGTATGCGCACCCACTCAATAAGCTCTTCGGGAACACCGTGTTGTCGTAAGGCGTACCATATAACCTCACGCGGAACACGATCAAATGCTTTCTCTAAGTCAAGAAAAGCTATGTGCAGCGGTTTCTGCTTTTCGCGATGTCTCTCTACCGGAAGACGAGCAGCATGTATGGCATCAATGGTGCCACTGCCCGCTACGAAGCCACATTGATTGGTGGAAAGTTGGACGATATAGCGAATACGTCCGTCTACAATTCGCTCGAAGATTTTCATGCTGTGCGAGAGCAAGCGAATTGGACGGTAATTCGTGCAGTCCGCAGGACTGCCCTTCTTCTTCCTTATCGGGATCGTCGTGCTTTCCTGCCAACTACCAGGTACCTTCTTTTCCTTAACAACCTGGTTGAAAAACTTCGTTAGCCACTCAGCAGGACTCCAGCACCTCAACTTCCATAGGTCGGCCGCTATATCATCGGGGGCCGTTGCTTTGCCTGGCTTCATCTTCTTCAAAGCCGCTTCCGTCTCCTTCACAGTGATTTTCTGCACAGGACCGTGCGTAGGAGGGACGCAAGGGATGGGCGGATGGGCAAACTCTTCTGTCGAAATTCTCTCGAAGTAGTCATGCCATCGTTTCATAGCCCTCTTGCGGTTCGTCAGTAGAAGGCCACTCTCATCGTTGATGCCCAAGAATTTCTCGATGTACTCGGCCTGACGATGGCGTGCCTTGGCAAGTCGATAAAGATGTCGTTCACCATCGCGCGTCTCGAGTTTATCGCTGAGATCATCATAATGGACGGCTTTTGCAACGGCTACGGCCTTCTTTGCCGCTTTCTTCGCCTCCTGGTACATAGCCATTTGTCTGCAGTCTTGTCGCGCAGGAACGCGTTATATAATTTTTTCTTTTCTCAGACTTTTTCTCTTACGTCGTTAGTCCACAGCCACGCCAGCTTCTCGATCTTGCGGCGTCCAGGCTTACTCGTGCCTAATTCAGAGCATGCAACTTGTAAAATCGTATCGGTTGCATCTTTCCATGTTTGGTCGACGGTTGTCACCGTCGGTAACCGAATACGAGAAACAAAAGCTGCAGCGTTTTCGTTCAATCGCCACCACTTGATTCTCGGTGGACCGCGTCGCTCGACATGCCTCAGCCTCAGAGGGGCGAACTTAAAGAGTGCATATCAGCGGACGGTGCTGTGTGGCGACAGTCTCGTACGGCACCACCTTCGCATCTGTAACCAGCTTTCGATCGCGATGCTTCACAAGGATGAAGTGGATCTGTGTCTTAGTGCTCCTGCTATAGAACGACACCAGATGGGAGTCACGCTTTGGAAATACGGTGTTCGCGATGATAAGGATATGCGAGTCCGCATACTCAAGGATTCGCTCACCATCAGCGTTACGTGCTCCATATCCAAAACCACCGTGACAGCTGTGACCATCTTTCGCAGTCCCCACATGACCGTTGAGGTCACCTGCAATAATGACAGCGTCTTCTGACGGTACCTCTGCTGTCTTTTCATTGAGTAGGGTCCAAAACTCATCCTTGGCTCTCTCAGAGCAGCCTGCCTGAGGAGCGTATGCAGAGAAGAAATGATACATACGCTGTTCAGCAGCGACTACGACCTTCATCAAGCGGTCATTAAAACGTTCCACGCTTATAATCGCGTCTCGGAAACGTTCGGAGACGATTACACCAACTCCGCAGGTGGTCCTGGGACTGCCGCACAGAATGGCCTTGAAGCGTCGGCCTATTTCCCTCGACTTACAACAGGACCACCTCGTCTCCTGTACCGCACATAAGTCGATTCGTCTTCGCTCCAGTGCTTCTGCCAACCCGCACGAGCGGCCCGTCAACGTACCCACATTCAGCGTAGCTATGCGGGTCTTGCCTACGTTACGGGACTTTCGGACTAGCTCAGTTTCCCCCCGATGCCGTCCTCGCATCAGGGACCCTCGCATACTTCTCACACTCGCCGGGCTCTGCGAATGCGCGTCGGCTCCCGCGGACGCCGTAGCATTATCTCGATACTCACTTAACGTCATCAACCATGTGATGTGACATGGGATCTCCATAGGCCGGCCTGTCACTAGGGCCTGTCGCCTGTACTCGAATGTCCGTGATTAGCTTAGCTCGCAGAGGCGAACAGTTTCCAGTGGCACCACGTGGAGGAACGGACATCGCCACCAATTATGGGGATGTACGAGAAGTTTAAAAGGATTGAATTCTTCCAACGTGCACAAGTATTGGTTCACAACAGCACGACTTGGATGCGGATCTTGACTATGAGGACAAGCTTACTGACTTGTCATCGCCACACGTCTTTCCAAATATTACATAAAGCTTGACAAGAGAGGGGTATGAGAAATTCCTGATTTCAATAATATTACCGCTCTATTTGTTAGATAAGTGTTTGTTACAAAAACGGAGTCAGTATTAATGCCGCACTCAATACAGATGATGCAGTCAAATATAACACGATTTGCGTGTGCCTCGGCTTTTTGTCCTGTTAACGACACGGTCAATATATGCATATACAATGTACCGTAAGTGATAAGCTTTCTCCGTAGTCGAACGATTACATTTCTAAATGCTAAAACTTTAGAAATATACAGACTGGACAGATGATCTACACTCCAGGAACACCGTGCACAGCCGATACAGACTGCACAGTCTTCCAGCCAGCCACTTGCAATGATTCCCTGTGTGTTATTGTTACTCCATCAACAACGTCTGCACCAACCTCAATTTCAACGGCTGCACCGTCTGCTCCAGTCTCACCTTCAACAACGGCACCGCCCTCACCAACTGTGACGACGAACGCAAATCCGAAACCAGGTGGGATCAGTGGCACATCTCTAAACTGCTTACCAATCACGCCTTCTATTTCCTCACAACTGATTGAAACTTGGCGCTCAGAAACTTTCTCACTCCGGTGCAAAACATCAGCGGGAAACAATTCACCTTCGGCATGATACACATGGAACAGCACTTGCCAAACACTGCACCTCAAAAAAGCATTCCAGAAGATGTCTTACACTGCAAATTTGCAATAACTTGCTCCAATAAGGGCTCGTCAACGGCAACTGAGGTTGATTGAAATAGTTTACGTTTCCAAAAGCGGGGTGATGCTTGAGCTAAAGCTATCCTGAACAAGACATACAATCAACTGCAGGCGACAGGCCCTTGTGACAGGCTGGCCTACCACATCACGTGGTGCACGACAGCTCTAGTTTTTCGAAGTTGTGATACGGCGCCCGTGAGTGTAAGAAGTAAATATGCGAGATCCCTGAAGCAGGGAAGGCGTCGAGAGGCAAGTGAGGCAGCCCGATGGTCCCGTAATGTAGGAAGGACCCGCGTAGCAGCGCTGAATTTGGCTAAGTTGACGTGCCGCTTGTGATAGTGGGTTGAGGCACAGGAGCGAAGAAGAGTTGACTGCTATGCCGTGAAGGAGACGAAGTGGTCCTGCAGCACGTCAAGCGACATAGAACGAGGAATTAAGGCCGTAGGTTGGCTACGGAAGTCCCAGAAACACAGTTGTACCGTAGTAGGTGTTTCCAAACGTTTGTAAATTTCGATTTTAGAAATCAATCGCTTGATGAGCGCTTGATCAAAATCGTTGCCGCAGCTAAGAAGCGACTCTATCGCTTCTTCACTGTAGACTGGCGGCTCCAGTCAAGCCTAGGATAAGTTTTGAAGCCTTTTTGATTGAAAGGCAGCAAAGGTGGCTACCATGTTAGAATCTGTAATAGGTCGTATAACGCCGATGGTGAGCGGATAATTGAGTAAGCGGAACCTTACCATAGCAAACCCTGCGTTTCGGAAACGCGACTCTCAATTAGTTTCGTACCATGGTGGGAGTTCCAGGTCGTAGATAGGTTTTGTCCTTGTGAAGAATCGCAACCGAAATCTTATCACAAACGCATATATCGTGCCGTACGAGACAGTCATTCCACTGCATCGACCGCTTATCTGCACTTTAAAGATCGCACGTTCGAGATTAAAGAAGTTGCAGTAGAATTAAGTGGTGGCAAATGAAGCGGAACGAAGCATATATAGTTTGACGCGTTCGATTACCGATAGTCACCAGCACTATATTCTAAGCCACAACTTCGATGCTGGACGACACAATATGGAGAAGCATAAAAGGCAGTAGAGGATGACTTTTAAGCGATGATTCGAAGGGACAAATAGAATTATCATTTGTTTTGACGACAAATCGGACGATAACTGGCTGAAATGCCATGAGATAAAGGAGGCCATTATGGTGATGTCAACAAGACTCGCTAAGAATCGCCAGGACGAGGATATCGAGACTTTTTTCGGCATAGTGTAGAAAACGGCTATCTTCTGACAGACAACGAAAACACGTGAAGAGATAGCGCGACTACCTCGAGAAATTTCCACTATTGATTTTTCTCAAAGTGTCATCCAATCATCGAATCTTATGCTGCTGTACACAGTACGTTCCGCAAGATCACCATAAAGAAAGCAGAAGATGCTCTGATGAAGAACTCGACAAAGCGACAAGGCCCGATGACATGGAAGCCGATTCGGTAATTGATGCTCTGGCATCCTACTGAGTGGTTCGAAGTTCTCAACCAGGTATAACGGAGAAGACACCTGAGTGATGGCAAAGGAGCAAGACATACCAATTTGGAAGAAGAAGTCTTGCAGACTGCGCCAAGTACCGTCTGATACGCTTGCGTTCAAATAGCGAGTGTGTGGATCAATTCGTGGCATTGTACAGGTTCCAAACAATCACTGTGGCCTCGTGGCTGTAGCCTCGTATTTGGCTGTGGCATCATTGACGCCATATAAGTCACCCATCTCCTGGTGAAGAGTATTGTGAGAAACAGAAGCCAGTGCAGATAACATTTCTGTGCTTGTGCTTGAGAAATCGATTGAAGTATGCCAGCATCCACCATTGCAGCTCGTGGAGAAATAGCTTTCAAAAACACGGCTTTCAAAAGTTCAAAATGCCCTAAATGGTTTACACACTCTTTCAAGCTTATTCTCAAGAATATTCTTTAATAGCCTTCGGTTCAAATATGTGTACGCTAAGGGGTTTGAGACCATTGCGATAGCGGATGACGTCGGGCTCTGTGCTTGGTTGGAAGTCGACGGTGAATAAAATTGGAACGCAGTAACCTCAACAGCAGACCAGACCTTTAGCTCGCAACAGATCTCGCAACAATCTGCAACTGTGCCTTGCCGAAAATTGTCTTCTCTTCTGACCACTTTTTAAAGACAATGCTCTTCTCAAAAAATACGGTAGAAACTTTTAACCTTCTTCACGACTGCTTATATAAGATTCGAACCATGAGTATTACACTTGGAGGTAAGCATAATATTAAAATAGGTTTTAGATTTTCTAACTCCATGCTGTATTATTTCTCCAGCGAAGTGATGCTGAGAAGAATCTTTTAACAAGTCGAAAATATTTTCAGAATTAAATCAGTGGTGTCCTGCCAATGGTGGCATGCTTGATAGAATCAGAGCGTTAGCCCTTGATATGCACAACTACAGAAGGTTGGTGCAAGTCATCAGCTTTAGCATTAGCACTTATATCATAAAGTTGCTACCATCAGTAGTAATTTAGATCTCAATTGGCAAAAGGTTTGGTGGCCAAAAATAATGGAAATCTTCTTCCGTCGGCGGCCAACATGATGAAAATGGTAAAATGTTCATTTTTTCATTACATTAGTATGTTGAATGCAGTAATAACTAAGTGTCTGTCTACTGCTTAATACTTGCAGCGATACGATTGTGAACTGGAAAAGGCTGCCCAAACCCATGCAGATGGCTGCATCGGGGGTGATTCAGATCCAGCAACGCGTCCAGGAATAGAAGAAAATGTGCATTCAGTTTATATAAGCCAAAGCACTCCCTATAGAATGGATGCCATGAGAGAGGTGACGATGATTCCTTCGGAGTATTGCTGAGCATTTTTACATGCATTCAATTTGTCGTGAGCAGCGGTTTCGCTCGCACAGATCGAAACGTTAGACCGTTCGTTGTTTAGAGCGTGAAACAGTGGTGGTCGCAGGTTAGAAAGGTGGAGGGAATCGGAATGGCAGTAACGTTCAAGGAACATCACTTACGGTCCACCATCCAGTGGTTCACCAAGGTAGACCCTTCTTTACCATAACCGACTCTGATTCTTAACTGGTTCCCCATTCTGTTATAGATGGCTTGGGCGACGACGGAATGGCTCGGTTGTGCTGTGACAAAATGTAACTCGAGGAGCATCTTTATTATTGTGTGCCGCTACAAACCTGGGTGCGTTATCATTTCAACATATTACTGGAGCAGCCTATAGCTGCATGTAGGCGGCTTAAAATTTTGAGAACCTTGCGTCAACAGCAAGTGATCAACTTTGTTAAAGTGTTTGTTCACGTTAGCATGTTGCGAAGGCTGTCCAGCCGGTGATGGTTTTCACGAGTGATCAGCGGGATTGCAAACACTATTGAACTGCTGGCTAACCTAGCGCACACCAGCAGGTCCTTCTGATTCATCCTACTGATAGTGTTTGGTAACAGACTTCTCTCTTCTCTCTTCCCTCTTGATAAAGGAACTTCGCGCCGCTTGCTACAGTAGTGTGTCCGCGTCTGCGCAGATTGTATACAGCATGTCAGAGCACGCATTGGGTGGGCAGGGAGTACATTGAAAAGCGATTCGAAGTCGTCTGAAAAGAATAAGAATAACAAATCCTCGTTCAGAGTTTATTTATGGTAGAGTAATTACAAGAATTTTATCAGTTGTCAATGACAAGAACAAATAACAATCACATTCAGTGCATTAATTTAGACGTTTTTAGAGTGGTTGCAAAATTAACATTTCTTATTTGCTTCTGAACCAAAGTCCTTTCGGCGAGAAATCCAGAAGGAGTCGAAACCTTTTTGAATAAATGCTTTAGGATTGCTATTCAATCTCTTCCAATGCTGCTTATTCTTTATTTTATTTCTATGTGTTATGTATGATACTACCTAATGGTGACCTAAACATATTTGCCCTGTTTTTGGACGATGGGCTCTACGGATCTTAACGGATATAAATCTAAGCGAGAAAACCAGCCTCTTCCTCATTTGACAACAGGCTTAAAGCGGTGTTAGGCGCGTTCAGCTTGTTGTCAGAGCGAATGCGGTGCTCTACCAAAACTAGAATAAGGTCTTTGTCTGCAAAAATGGAGAGAGTATACTTAACAAACCGCAGAAAGATCTCGGGAATTGAATCCTCTACGCTCCTCCCGCGAGTCCTCAATGCCATTCATCCGGCCGTTCAGCCGTTATGGCTGTCCATGAGACGAACCACTAAAATGTACCGCGCAGCTTCCTTTAGTAAACCTAGGAAATTTTTAGAAAGAAATGGCCTAACTATGTATAGTTAAAGTTCCAAACCTTTTGTTCGTTAGTTTCTAAGCGCGACGCGACACGAAACGCAATTCTTCTCATCCACTGCTCTACGAAGCATGCAATTGAGCTTGGCCCCACCAGGATCGTATCCGAGCCAACCAGTTCGCGTGTTGCACAACCTGCTGCCATCATATCCGAAGGCTTAATACTGGCATGTAACGTATAACCTTGTTGTAAAGAATAGCATCAATCCTCTTACCCCTATACTCCAAGGTTTGCGAACCAAATTTAAGATTCCGATCGGCACTATTAGGTGTCTGATCATAGAAGAAACCTAACTGTGTTATCATGAGCCTTTTGGTAAAGTTGTTCTGAACACTCTCAAGCACTTGAACGCTTTTCCTTGCCAGGGAAAGGTTCAGGCGTAGGTCTAAACGGGGGAAATGGATAGTACTGCGAGAATCTCTACCCTTCATATAGTAGAAAAACATGTCTCGGTTTTGCTGAGTCCTTGAATCAAAAGAGATATGGGCCGTCGAATGGGGGGGGGGCACAGTTGCGCACCGTCAGCACGCGCCCACGTGCATGCGTGTGCGCCCGCTGTTGTACGGGACGCGCCGAAAGGGTCCGCGTGGAGCGAGTCGGTGGCTCAGCAGTGTACGGGGCTGCTTCGCAGGTGCTAGATCTGGTGTTCGACCTCCGTGTTATGAAGTATTTTTGCATTTTTCATAATTGCCGTCTTCTTTACCAGTTTGCTTCCTACACATCTCCTACATATTTATCTCACTCTAAATTGTCAAATAAGTATCAGATTCGTACTCAATGCGAAGTTTGGGCACAAACGGTGACCTCACCATTAATCACTATTACCTACTGTAATTTATCATACTCTAGGGTAACACGGAAAACGGATGTCAGATTCGTGATAAGCACCCCAAATAACCTCCCTGGGCAAGGTTTGGGCGAAGTCGGTGATTATGACCTCGACAGCCCTATTCACCCGTACCTGTTGTAAGGTCACTGTTTAACGTTCGCTGAAAAACACAAAACATTGTATAAATCAGAAGCTGAGAATAGTGAGCACAGCTCACAGTAACCTCCATTTGACAATTTAGAGTGAAATAAACGTGTAGGAGATGTGTAGGAATAAGATGATTTAGACTGCCATAAGGCATGACTTTCACGACACTACTTTCACGACTGGAGAGGTCGAGGATAGGTCGAAAAAATTTTTTCGCCCAAACCTCGCCCAAGGGGTTATTTAGGGTACTGATCACAAATTTCACATCCGTTTTTCAAATTTCGGCCGATTATGGTAGGCTATGGTGGGTGCAGGTGACGGTGCAATACTGTACCCCCAATTTCGAGGGCCCGTAGCTCTTTCGGTTTAAGGTCCTAGCAAAAACGAAACATGTTTTTCTACTACACTAAGGGTGGAGATTCTCGCGGTACTATCCAATTCCCCCATTCAGACCTACGCCTGAGACCCTTCCCTGGTTAGAGGAGTGTTGAACATTGGAGTCTCGTATTCCAATAAAGGCCTTATGTAAATCTTGTAAGCTCGAAGTAATACACTAGAATTCGTGGTTGAAAGAGATTGGAGCAGATTGTGCATTGCATTTGAGGCTTTATCTGCTAATGCAGCGCAGTGTTTATCAAAACTGAGATTCTCTGTCATTAAGAACAGCAGATCCAGAACGGTATTCACCACTTTAAGAGATGCACCACCAACAGAGTAAGGATACTTATTTAGATATTTGCAAAGGATATTTAATTGTAGGACCTAATAATCCATATCCCATGTTTCAGTGAGAGTTTCTTGTAACTTCACCTAACAATAAGATAAATACATTTCAATAATTTGAAGAACCAAGATAATAACTTTTATGGTTCGTTTCGCCACCTTCCTTCAGACGAACCTTGTAAATTATAACACCTCCCCGGTGGCTCATCAGTGAAGAAAGAGGTGTTATAATTTATTTATTTATTGTTAATATAATAATTTTGTATTTTTATTTTTTAATTTTAAACTATTTATTTATTCATTTATTCTATTTTTATGACAGCATTATTTTTTAAATTTTTTACCATAAAACGTTAAAACGAAGAAATTTATTAAATTGTACACATATTTAATTTTAGAAAAGATTTTATTACAATTCGTTTAAGTTTGAAATAATTTTAAAACATTTTTTGTTAAATATTGTTAGTGAAAAATAATAAACTTACAAAATTCTGTTGCTACAGCCACTCTCTTTCTTCTTTCTATATAAAGTAATTCATACTGTGCTCTATTGTACGGTATCAGGATAGATATTGTGATATATGTTATCATTACGGTATTCATTTCATTCTTTACACGCTGAGAATGGAGGTGCTACTTACAAGTGATTCTATTCAAAAATCACTACTTTTTTCAACGCAATTACGATGTTTATTTATTTATTTGTTTATTCAGAATAAATTTATAAGTTCAATGGAAGGAGATGGAAAACTACTTCGAGCTATTTAAGTGTTTTTATAAAGTTTATTGCTTTATTATAGTTATCTAACATGCTGTACTTATATAGTATTTGCCTGTTTTTATTTAGACACTTTCTTATATTTTCGGTAATAAATTCTGTGCTATATCCATTATGTCTAAGTATTCTGTGAAGTTCTCTTATCTTAGTGCAAAAATATTGAAATGTTGAACAGACAGTAGCTATTCTAAGTGTTTCTGTATAAATGACATTATGTTTAATTTTGATTGAAATCTGTGAGTCTACGTGTGGAAACCTATTTACTTTAAAATTGAAAGAATCTGTTTTGTTGTATAGGTGGTTTTCAATTTTATTATTTACGACTTCAATAGTTATGTCGAGATAGTTACATTTGTATTCACTTTCGTGTGTTTTTTTAAATTCCAATGTGTTTTTATAAACTAAAGTAAGTATGTAATCAATATGGCTTTCTTTGTAATTATGAACTATAAGTATGTCGTCCATATATCTAAAAGGCTTAAACAATTGGTTTCTATTTAAAATTGTATTCTTAGAGTATTCAAATTCAAACATAGACATGGTTAAGTCAGCGAGTAAAGGGCTGAAGTTACCTCCTTGAGGAACTCCTTTATTTTGTTTAAATACTATACTGGCGAATATGCAGTAACTATTTTTCAATAAGTAGTCTATTAAATATAAAAGATCCGTTATATTATAATACCTATATTTATTATTTTGAGTTGAGTTATCAGTATAGAAAGTTTTATATCCATTACAGGCTATGAAATTTTTTCCAGAATTTTTGAAGCAAAGAATAATAAGATTTTTCATTTTTTCCATTATAACAGTATGAGGCATGCTAGTGAACATGTCTGTAAAATCAGCGGAATACAATTTAACATTATCTGCGTCAATACTTGCTAGTTCTGGTGTTATGTTAGAATTTTTGATAGCCCAATATGTTTTAATAGACCTTGTATTACTAGCTACGTTATTGGCGTAATTAATAAAGTGTGTTTTTAGAAAAGTAAATATACAACAAAGTTCTAGGGCTAAGGGCTTAACACTGCTATTATATGCCCCGGTAATAAATCTAAATTTCACAGGGTCTTTATGAAGTTTAGGCAGTGAATAAATAATTGGTAAATCTACATTTGAATCTACGCTTAATTTATTTCTTATTTGGAATTGTTGATGCTTTTCTATTATGGGCAGCTTATTAGAAAAGTTCAAATTAACATATGTATTATTAGTGTTACTGTTGTTAAAGACATCATTTTCGTTATCATATGTAATTCCCATTTCTTTCATTAGGTTAAGTATGTAAAATTTTTTGCAAATAATACCATAATTATTGCTTGCTTTATCCAATGGACAAAATATAAAATCTTTTTGTAGTCTTTGTATTGTATGGTACGGTATATAAACTTTATTACTAATGTTGATATGACTTAGCAATGGTTTTATTTTGTTTCTGTATTCTATTGCAAAGAAATTGTTCAATTGGTTCTTTTGGTCTGTCGAAATTCCATGGGATCTACTTATGTGATTAATAACTTTTTCGACAGTGGATTTATATGTGTTATGCACTATATCTCTGGTGTAACCTATTACTGGTCTATATTTTGTGCCTTTTACCATAATTTCTTTCAAGTGTTGGTGTTCTATAATGTTTAGATTACCTGTGATAATATGACAATGAGTAGTGTCAATGAATGAGCTGTATTTACTTTTTTCTGTTTTACATATGCATTCTCTATTGAGTATATCTTTATAACTTTCAAGATTGGCGTTTTTTAGAAATTGATTATAGTTGAAAATAGTAGTAGATATAGGTCGCTTATAGGTATACACTACTCTGAAAGGAATAAATTCTTTTGTGGAGGTACTTCTGATTATTTCTTTAACTTTGCTGCTGTTGAATATTTTATTAAAGTTAATACGGTCAAAAATATCACCTTTATATTCCATGTCTACATAATTGAATAATTTCTTTTCTACTTGTTTGATGTTATTGTTTGTATTGTATTTTATATGTGTCAGCAAGCACAGAACAATAAGCTTAGTTTTTTGATTAACATTGCCAAGGAAGTCTTTACTTAAACTGAGATTAACAAGTGTATCCAAATTTTGTTTATTTAGCATCTTGATTTTGTTATAAACTTCAAAGACTTTAATGTTTTCTTCGTTACTGAGATATTGTATAAATTGGTTTGTATTATAACAATTTTTGTTTTTACTTCTTCTTTTATTTCCTCTATTTGTTCTTTCTTTTACAATCTGAAGTGAGTAAAATGGATGATTTGTTTTATAATCAAGTGGATTAATTATAGAAGATATATTTCCATAGCCTTTTATGTTGTCATTAAGACCAAATGGATAAGCACTATTTAGAAGTTTAATCCAAAATAATTCTTTGTTAAATAATTTGTTTTTGTCTATGTTTTCTTCTAAGGCGTCTAAAACTGTAAACTTTGGAATTGACCCACATTGATGAAAATGTTCATAGAGTGGAGTGTATTTCTTTTTGTTATTAGTGTAATAAATGTGCTCTCTGATTCTTTCTTTTAATGATCTAGTAGTTATTCCGGTGGCGATGTCCGTTCCTCCACGTGGTGCCACTGGAAACTGCTTGCTTTTGCAAGCCGAGCCAAACACGGACATTCGAATGCAGGCGACAGGCCCTAGTGACAGGCCGGCCTACGAACATTTTGTGTCACATCATATGGTTGATGACGTTACAGAGTTCTCGAGATAATGCTACGGCGTCCGCGGGAGCCGACGCGCACTCGCAAAGCCCGGCGAGTGTGAAAAGTGTGCGAGGGTCCCTGATGCGAGGACGGCATCGGGGGGCAACTGAGCTAGTCCGAAAGTCCCGTAACGTAGGCAAGACCCGCGTAGCAACGTTGAATGTGGGTACGTTGACGGGCCGCTCGTGCGAGTTGGTAGAAGCACTGGAGCGAAGAAAGATAGATTTCTGTGCGGTGCAGGAGACGAGGTGGTCCTGCAGCAAGTCAAGGGATATAGGACGTGGCTTCAAGGCCGTTCTATGTGGAAGTCCCAGGACCACCAGTGGTGTCGGTGTGATCGTCTCCGAGCGTTTCCGTGATGCGATTGGAAGCGTAGAACGTTTCGATGACCGCTTGATGAAGATTGTTGTCGCCGTAGAAGAGCGACGATGCCATTTCTTTTCTGCGTATGCTCCGCAGACAGGCTGTTCTGAGCAAACCAAGGACGAGTTCTGGTCCCTGCTTGATGAGAAGACAGCGGAAGTACCGTCACAAGATATGGTTGTTGTGGCAGGTGACCTTAATGGTCACGTCGGAGCAACGAAAGACGGCTACAACTGTCATGGTGGTTTTGGATATGGGTCGCGCAACGCCGATGGTGAGCGTATACTTGAGTATGCAGACTCACATGACCTCACCATCGTGAACACCAAATTTAGAAAGCGTGACTCCCACCTCATCTCGTTTTATAGCGGGAATGCTAAAACGCAGATTGACTATGTCCTTGTTAGGCGTCGCGACCAAGGCCTTGTCACAGACGCGAAGACCGTGCCGTATGAGACGGTTGCCACGCAACACCGTCCACTGATCTGCTCGCTGAAAATCACACCTTCGAGGTGTAAACATGTCGAGCGATGTGGGTCGGCTAGAATCAAATGGTGGCGACTGAAAGAGAAGGAAGCGGCAGTTATTTCTCGCATTCGGTTGCCGACAGTGACAACTGTCGACGAAACCTGGAAGGACGCTACCGATGCGATAACTCGGGCTGCACGCCTTGAACTCGGCACAACGAAGCCTGGACGACGCTGGGTCGACAAGCAGGCATGGCTGTGGACTGATGATGTCAGAGAGAAAGTCCGAGAAAAGAAACGGCTCTATCACGTGTTTATCGGTGATAAAACAGTCCATAATTGGCGGAACTATCGAGAAGCAAAGAAAGCGGCAAAGAAGGCAGTGGCCGCTGCTAAAGCCGCATACTACGCTGATGTCAGCAAAAAATTGGAAACGCGCGATGGTGAGCGTTATATTTACCGACTCGCCAAAGCTCGCTGTCGCCAAGCAGAAGACATTGAGAAGTTCTTTGGCATTAACGACGAGAGCGGTCATCTTCTGATGGATCGTAAGAGGGCTGTGAAGCGATGGCACGACTACTTCGAGGAAATCTCGAATGTTGAATTTGAACATCCTGCTGTTCCTTTTGCATCACCTGTATACGGTCCCGTTCAGAAGATCACAGTGAGCGAAACTGAAGCAGCCCTGAGGAAGATGAAGTCAGGCAAAGCCACTGGTCCCGATGACCTGCCAGCTGACCTGTGGAAGTCGAAGGGCTGGTGCCCTGCTGACTGGCTGACTGCGTTTTTTAATCAGGTTGTTGCTGAGAAGAAAGTGCCTGAGGGTTGGCAGCAAAGCACGACCATCCCGATTTGGAAGAAGAAGGGCAGTCCTGCAGACTGCGCCAGTTACCGTCCAATTCGTCTTCTTTCGCACACCATGAAAATCTTTGAGCGAATTGTCGACGGACGTATCCGGGATGTCGTACAGCTTTCCACGAATCAGTGTGGTTTCGTATCTGGCTGTGGCACCGTTGATGCCATTCACGCCGTTCGTCTTCTGCTAGAGAAGCACCGCGAGAAACAGAAACCGGTGCATTTTGCCTTCCTGGACTTGGAGAAGGCCTTCGACCGCGTTCCGCGAGATGTTATATGGTACGCGTTGCGACAACATGGTATCCCTGAAGAGCTTATTGAGTGGGTGCGCATTCTATACTCTTGCCCAAGGAGTCGAGTGCGAGCGCCAGCGGGCACCTCGATGGAGTTTCCCATCTCTGTGGGGGTGCATCAGGGATCTGCGCTATCCCCACTGCTCTTCGTGGTCGTGATGGATGCAATCTCACGAGATCTCCAAATGGCGGCACCTTGGACGCTGCTGTATGCTGACGACGTCATGCTTGCATGTGAAGACAAAACCGAACTCGAGCGACAGGCACAGGCGTGGTGCGATCGCTTGGCATTGTTCGGTCTCAAGCTAAACGTCAAAAAGACGGAATACTTGACGACGGATGTGAATGAGCACGGATCTATTAAGATCGATGGTACTGAGCTCTCACGAGTGACATCTTTCAAGTGTCTTGGGTCAACAGTCACGTCCGATGGCAGCTTAAAGATGGAGGTGAATGCGCGTGTGAGTGCAGCCTGGTCCAAATGGCGCTCGCTGACTGGGGTGCTTTGCGACAGGACAATACCTGAGCACCTCAAATCGAAGGTTTATAGAACAGTAGTCCGCCCAGTAGCGACGTACGGTGCTGAGTGCTGGCCCGTGACGAAGGAAGTTGAAAGCCGCCTCAGTGTAATGGAGACGAAGATGCTACGGTGGACGGCTGGAGTTACGCGTTTGGACCGCGTTCGTAACGACACCATACGACAGAAGTTCGGTGTCGCTCCGATATCCGAGAAGCTACGCGAAGCTCGTCTTCGATGGTACGGCCACGTCCTTCGCGCTAACGACGACACCGTGTGTAAGATTGGCCTGAATCTTGTGGTCCCTGGAAAGCGGCCCAGAGGACGCCCGAAGCAACGTTGGCTAGATACGTTGCGCTTGGACTTAGAGATGGCTGGTGTGCACCCTGATCAAGCATTTGATCGGGAGAATTGGCGTCACCACACCAGAAGAGCGGACCCCGCCACCAAGCGGGACAGACGCTAATGAAAATGATGATCTAGTAGTTATTCCGACATATTGAAGCTTACAAGAGTCGCAGTTAATACAGTAAACTACAGATTTAGTTTTACAATTAGTATCTTCCTTTTTATAGGTATTTATATAAACTTTAGTAACATAAGAAATAATGTGGTTTTCAAAATTGATTTGTTTACAGTACCTACAGTCAGAACTGCAAATTGACCCTTTACTGGAGTTTCCAAAATTTTTAATGGAATATTGATTGCTCCCATTTTTATATTTTATGAATTTGTTTAGGGTATGATAGTTAGCTACGTTATAGTTAAATTCATTTGCAGACCTAGTATCAAAGTACCTGGGAGGTCCAGCCCAAGTACAGTGAGCAGTTTCCCATAATGGGTTTTAGGGGGCTGCCCTACGGGGTTGTCGAACCCGTTTTGTACCATATGGGTACGGTTAGTACTGGAGGCGCCAAAATAAACTGCTCACGACTATTTTGACTTTTATAAACCCCATCAGTACTAACCCCTATTTTTAGTAAGAGGGTAGGTCCTCTTTTTTGTAGTTAATGAGTTGAAAGCGGGATGTCAAGGTTCCCTTTAAAAACAACAACAAAAACGTAAATAACAACAACAAAAATAAACGGGGGAGGGGGATACTGTGTTGTAATTAGATATGGAGCAAATCAGTAACCATATATAAGGTCTTATGTGTTAGACTATAAGTTATTAGGTACATGATATTAGTGTTTAGAGTTTTTGTTGATAAAATACAGGATTGGATTAGTGCTTTGAACATTTTTGCCTTTATTTAATAAAAATACAGAACTAGAAAGAGCAGAAAGGTATAATGTATGCTTAGTCAATAAACAAATTATCGGTTAGCAAATAAGTAATTAGATTAAATTTAAAAGCGTCAACTTGACGCACAGACCACTGGTCCATTAAATCACCACTGGTGACTGAGGCAAATTTCCTCCATAATTTGTGTTAATAAAAGATAAAAGATATTAAGTAAAACCCGAAAATCGGTGCTGAATAATATGTGTCCTCGGGTTACCCTCGAAGGTACACACTTATTCAGTACATTCAAATACATTTCAATAATTTGAAGAACCAAGATAATAACTTTTATGGTTCGTTTCGCCACCTTCCTTCAGACGAACCTTGTAAATTATAACACCTCCCCGGTGGCTCATCAGTGAAGAAAGAGGTGTTATAATTTATTTATTTATTGTTAATATAATAATTTTGTATTTTTATTTTTTAATTTTAAACTATTTATTTATTCATTTATTCTATTTTTATGACAGCATTATTTTTTAAATTTTTTACCATAAAACGTTAAAACGAAGAAATTTATTAAATTGTACACATATTTAATTTTAGAAAAGATTTTATTACAATTCGTTTAAGTTTGAAATAATTTTAAAACATTTTTTGTTAAATATTGTTAGTGAAAAATAATAAACTTACAAAATTCTGTTGCTACAGCCACTCTCTTTCTTCTTTCTATATAAAGTAATTCATACTGTGCTCTATTGTACGGTATCAGGATAGATATTGTGATATATGTTATCATTACGGTATTCATTTCATTCTTTACACGCTGAGAATGGAGGTGCTACTTACAAGTGATTCTATTCAAAAATCACTACTTTTTTCAACGCAATTACGATGTTTATTTATTTATTTGTTTATTCAGAATAAATTTATAAGTTCAATGGAAGGAGATGGAAAACTACTTCGAGCTATTTAAGTGTTTTTATAAAGTTTATTGCTTTATTATAGTTATCTAACATGCTGTACTTATATAGTATTTGCCTGTTTTTATTTAGACACTTTCATATATTTTCGGTAATAAATTCTGTGCTATATCCATTATGTCTAAGTATTCTGTGAAGTTCTCTTATCTTAGTGCAAAAATATTGAAATGTTGAACAGACAGTAGCTATTCTAAGTGTTTCTGTATAAATGACATTATGTTTAATTTTGATTGAAATCTGTGAGTCTACGTGTGGAAACCTATTTACTTTAAAATTGAAAGAATCTGTTTTGTTGTATAGGTGGTTTTCAATTTTATTATTTACGACTTCAATAGTTATGTCGAGATAGTTACATTTGTATTCACTTTCGTGTGTTTTTTAAATTCCAATGTGTTTTTATAAACTAAAGTAAGTATGTAATCAATATGGCTTTCTTTGTAATTATGAACTATAAGTATGTCGTCCATATATCTAAAAGGCTTAAACAATTGGTTTCTATTTAAAATTGTATTCTTAGAGTATTCAAATTCAAACATAGACATGGTTAAGTCAGCGAGTAAAGGGCTGAAGTTACCTCCTTGAGGAACTCCTTTATTTTGTTTAAATACTATACTGGCGAATATGCAGTAACTATTTTTCAATAAGTAGTCTATTAAATATAAAAGATCCGTTATATTATAATACCTATATTTATTATTTTGAGTTGAGTTATCAGTATAGAAAGTTTTATATCCATTACAGGCTATGAAATTTTTTCCAGAATTTTTGAAGCAAAGAATAATAAGATTTTTCATTTTTTCCATTATAACAGTATGAGGCATGCTAGTGAACATGTCTGTAAAATCAGCGGAATACAATTTAACATTATCTGCGTCAATACTTGCTAGTTCTGGTGTTATGTTAGAATTTTTGATAGCCCAATATGTTTTAATAGACCTTGTATTACTAGCTACGTTATTGGCGTAATTAATAAAGTGTGTTTTTAGAAAAGTAAATATACAACAAAGTTCTAGGGCTAAGGGCTTAACACTGCTATTATATGCCCCGGTAATAAATCTAAATTTCACAGGGTCTTTATGAAGTTTAGGCAGTGAATAAATAATTGGTAAATCTACATTTGAATCTACGCTTAATTTATTTCTTATTTGGAATTGTTGATGCTTTTCTATTATGGGCAGCTTATTAGAAAAGTTCAAATTAACATATGTATTATTAGTGTTACTGTTGTTAAAGACATCATTTTCGTTATCATATGTAATTCCCATTTCTTTCATTAGGTTAAGTATGTAAAATTTTTTGCAAATAATACCATAATTATTGCTTGCTTTATCCAATGGACAAAATATAAAATCTTTTTGTAGTCTTTGTATTGTATGGTACGGTATATAAACGTTATTACTAATGTTGATATGACTTAGCAATGGTTTTATTTTGTTTCTGTATTCTATTGCAAAGAAATTGTTCAATTGGTTCTTTTGGTCTGTCGAAATTCCATGGGATCTACTTATGTGATTAATAACTTTTTCGACAGTGGATTTATATGTGTTATGCACTATATCTCTGGTGTAACCTATTACTGGTCTATATTTTGTGCCTTTTACCATAATTTCTTTCAAGTGTTGGTGTTCTATAATGTTTAGATTACCTGTGATAATATGACAATGAGTAGTGTCAATGAATGAGCTGTATTTACTTTTTTCTGTTTTACATATGCATTCTCTATTGAGTATATCTTTATAACTTTCAAGATTGGCGTTTTTTAGAAATTGATTATAGTTGAAAATAGTAGTAGATATAGGTCGCTTATAGGTATACACTACTCTGAAAGGAATAAATTCTTTTGTGGAGGTACTTCTGATTATTTCTTTAACTTTGCTGCTGTTGAATATTTTATTAAAGTTAATACGGTCAAAAATATCACCTTTATATTCCATGTCTACATAATTGAATAATTTCTTTTCTACTTGTTTGATGTTATTGTTTGTATTGTATTTTATATGTGTCAGCAAGCACAGAACAATAAGCTTAGTTTTTTGATTAACATTGCCAAGGAAGTCTTTACTTAAACTGAGATTAACAAGTGTATCCAAATTTTGTTTATTTAGCATCTTGATTTTGTTATAAACTTCAAAGACTTTAATGTTTTCTTCGTTACTGAGATATTGTATAAATTGGTTTGTATTATAACAATTTTTGTTTTTACTTCTTCTTTTATTTCCTCTATTTGTTCTTTCTTTTACAATCTGAAGTGAGTAAAATGGATGATTTGTTTTATTGTTTTATTTGCAAAGGTAAATAAAATTATAAGTTGCTTTCACTAGCGTCGGGGACATGACCTGTTGTGATATTTACGTCCTGCAGTTTGCTGGAGTGCTCTTACTTAGCTAGCGGTGGAGATTGCTTTTCACCATTATTTCGAACATAATTACGACAGCAAATTTCAGAGGAAACATCGTCAACCATGTCGTGTACGAGAAAGGCGCGCAATGCAAATGCCCCGCTGGGTACTCCTGCTCGACTGACGAAAAGCTTTGCATCGTTATCTCGTAGTCGTTTTGAACATCAGTTTATAAGATTTCTCAGAAATAAAGGTTACTATTCTCAACAGGTTTGTGTGAATTGGATGGCAGCACCGTGTTTCGACACTAAAAAACCTATCTTCTTCTGCTGCATGAAGAAACGATAACATATCGCGCCACTCATTCTGGAGGCGGAATAATAAGCACGTAAATGTGAGAATAGAAAATTTTCTTTGAAGCTCAGAATGTCTTAGACAAGCATACATATCAAGACCAGCTAAGAGGACGCCTTTGAAAAAGGTTGCTCATTGGAAGTAGCCGGTTGTTACAGCGTTAAAGAGAAATTTATTATTCAAATCCTCGCATGATTGCGCCGGTGGAATGTTCGAATGGTTGCGCGCTCCTGAGAAATTTTGAATGCTCACAATTTTCGAATGTCCAAACTCGATTATATTCGGAAAAGAATTTCAATGCATCGTAGAAATTTTCATTAATTGAAAATTCGTATTCAAACGAAAATCATTCAATACCTATTCGAATGTGTCACTCGAGCGCCACTATAATGCATTTGTTATAACCTCACACGGTGTTTTGTGTCCGTGCGAAACTAGACAGCACAAAGAAGCAGTAGACTAGCAGTAGCAGTAGCTTATGATTTGCATTTGTAAGACTCAGTTTGTAGTACTCCTTCTAAAACCCTACTGCATATTAAATACTTTCTGTTGCAAAAAATTTGTAGCGCCAAGCAGGGGTGTGCGTAATTACGATTTACGATTTACGATTTACGACATTTTTGGTCGTAAATCGTAAATTTTCGTAAATGTGATCTTCGGTCTACGGATGACAAACGCATAATGATACGATTCGGATCGTGACGATGTACCCACTTTTAAAGACTTCCCTCATAGCCCATTGCTATTTCCTATTTACCTTTTTTATGTTCTGCTGTGGCGCTGTGACAGAACAACACAGCTTTGTGGATAGGCCGCTCTAGTTAATTCCTGGCACTGGAACTGGGTAGCCTTTTTCTGGTCACACTCTAGCACAACATCTCACATTCGAGTGGCCTGAGTTCCAGTTTACAGAAAGACATGAAAATTCTCCTTGCACTGGAATGAAGATGATGTTCACCTGCTGAACCATATTCTATGCTGCAACCACCGCCTAGTCAACTTGTGACTTTTCACCACTTGTTCACCACATAGACGACTCTTCCCAATGCACACGAGTAGAACCCATGTAAAGCCATCAAGGAATATTGGACTTGATTAGAGGTTGTGGAATAACAGCTGAACTGTTGGAAAGAGTAAAGCAATCACGTTTCAACCTGATTATCACTGCACGTAATGACCGGAGTCTATTCACATTTCAGGTGCAACTTAAGCAAAACATCTGACATTTTCATGATGAAAGTGAAAAAGTTTGGCGCTTTTGGTCTTGTTTTCAGTGGCTTGATGAGCCTTGTGTTCGCCCTATGCGATCCGTTCAGAATGCTAAAGATACGATAGTGTTTGTTACAAAGGTAGTAGAGAGCAGGACTGGCTAATCCAAGCAGTCATTAATTAGTAATGCAATATTTTGGAGTTTTCGAAATTTAACAAGTGCAAGCAAGCCTGCGAGCGAAGTAAATGTCGAACATAATTGGCTGGTATCGTCGAACGAGGTTATTTCATTCCAGAAGTTGTGGTTGCCTTCAAAAATGATAAAGGGTAAATCATGACGTTAATCAGCCCCTGTTTGAGATGCGCCATCCATTCTTTCTACCTCTGTGGGATATTGTAGAGGTCATTTAAGTGGGAGACTGTGCCATAAAATGAATTGCGATGGTCAGCCGATGTAGAGATCAATGTTTATCCTTCCCAGGGAAATCAGGTACCAATTCACAACCCAGCAGGTATGGAAGACTTGACTGCCCGTGGTAGGATCCTAATCAAGAACTGTTCTGGAGCACGCGATAGCCATCCGCCTCCGACGTCTCTACCATGGGTTTCCCCTATATGTTTAAAATGCACCTTGTACGAGTCAGTTAAACCACTTTCCGTACAAGCTGCATCTTGCTTCTCTACTTTACTTCTGAAGAATGCCACAAAAATATCTTCTTTTATAGTTTCAAGTCAAAAATCCGACTATGATCAGTGTCCAAAAAAGTGATCACACTCTTTCAATCGTCACACAATTCCTTCCCGTCTGCTATGTACAAAAATGCTGTTGGGTACAATCCAAAATTTGGGAAGGCATAGAACTTTAGGTGTGTCATACCATAGAAATGTCCCATGCGCTCACTTAGTAGGGATGCTTGTTGGATTATTTGTACAAATACTGTTTTTGTCGAGTTGGACAGCGATCAATTTTTTTTGGTTTTGGATGGAACTTTTTTGTTGGTTTATTCGGAGTTGTTGCGGTTGTTTCTACAAAGTCATAGTTTTATATGCAAGCCAATGGCTAGTAGAATGATAAACACTTTTGGTCGTCCAAGCAGTGTAAGCTTTCTATTTGGGCACCCTGTATATGCAGGCGCATTTTAAGATAGCGTTTTTGAACAAGCACTTTATTTTGGTTCTCCAAAAACTTGCCAAGATTTGAAATGTGCTAGTTGATTTTAGCGGCTTTCGTCTTAATTAGAAAAGTGTCCAGCTCAAGCTGAAAACGTCACAATAAAACATAGTTAGCTTCGATTAGCTTTAGCATAATAGAAAAAAACAAGGAAATTAGATGATTGTAAGTCAGGCGCCTCTTACGATTTACGGTTTACGATTTACGATTTACGATTTACGAAATTTCGGATTTCATTTATGCACACCCCTGGCGCCAAGCAAGGAAGAGATTTGGTGTATGGTAGAAGATGGAGAGACTTTCAAACGTTCTCAGTTGCTATCTTTACTCAAACTCAGAAATTCAAGATTGTACTTGAAAATTTTGTACTTCGAGTGCAATTAAAAATCATTTTCGGGAAAACCAATTAGGTAGACCGGAAAGTTCTGGCTGTTTTGAATGGTCCACTTCAAACGATCACAACGATCGGAACGAGGAAATTCTGAAAGTGCTTAAAAAGATGGCAGTCGGCTGGCGGAAGCTCTGCTGAGTATGGAGGGTGAGGCAGAGCTTCAACTCCTGATTCGTTCAATTTTCGCATGATGATTTGCAAAACATGTCGATGGTGCTGTCCTGTAGAAGAATGGGATCCCTTCTGTCGACCGGTGCCAGCTGCAGCTCACACAATTTTCGGTACATCTCGTTGATTTCCAGACAGTAGGAATCTGCTGTGATGGTTCGGCCTGGTTCCAGAAAGTTTTAATGAATCAGGTCAGCCGCCAGCCACCACACTGGTTTTCTGATGGGATTCAGACTTTGTGAAGTGTCTAGGGGTGGTCGAGATAAACCCACTATCCTGATCGTCTTCAGTTATTGCATGGAATCCAGTTTTCATCACATGTGATAAGTAGATTCGATACAAGAACGGGTCGTTTTGTTTCCGGAGAGGCAAAGAAAAACAAATTTCCAAACGCGACAATTTCTGGCGTTCACTCAATTCGAGCGGCGCCGACGTCGAGCTTTTTCACCTTTCCGAGATGGCAGATGTTTTACTGATTCCTGGACCTTCCGCAATCTCACGGACTGTTTGCGATGGATTAGCTTCCACGAAAGCGAAAGCTTTAAATCATTGTGCTGAATTGCTGTAGGTCTGCGGCTTCTGCGTGCATCGTCAATGCTGAAATCTCGAGGACGAAATTTCTCAAACCACCGCGGTCCTTTTATCGTGACGAAACACGATTGCTCTCAGGGTTCTGCGAGCAGACGCTGGTACTTTGCTTTATCTAACATTCCCTCCCAGAAGCGTCTGTTCGCAGAATCCCGTGAGGCGAAGTTAGATGCACGTCTAGATTCTGCCGCGATACGGCAGAATCTGAATTTTTTCCTAAAAATTTCATTGTTCCTCTATTTTTGCTCCTCTGTTAGATCCAGTTTATCGTTTTCCCCCATATCTACTCCATGTTTGGGTTTGGGTACCCCTCATCACGTTTTCCCATGGATGAAACGCAAAACACGCCTTGACGATAGTAAAATGCCTTTTCTCGTATGGTTTACTCGTAGAGTAAACCTACAAAGGTGGCTCAATTACCCAAGTTTGAGATCGCCGCGAGTGGCCAATAAACGTTGGTGAGGAACCGTGGTTTGGTTACCGTGGAATCGTGGTCGATCGAGTTCACTATAATTCACTGAACGGCCGCGAACAATTAAAGCATCTGCTTAAAATCGACAAGACACCGGGGCACAAATTTCACGATTAAAATTTCTCGACCTTGTCGTAACATTTTGTGCTTTGGAAAAACGCGACGTTTTATTCAAATAACGCTTGTCGCTAGCACTTTTTTTCGGAGTTTTGAAGGTCAACTCGACGCTTTCGATTGATTTTCCATTCGAATGTCACGTTTAAAAAAATCCAGAAATAGCATTTATTTAAACACAAAATGGCGGGACCCATGTCGTTAAGTTCCCAAAAATCTCTCATCACTGCAACGCGCTACTGCAACAACTTAACGCAGCTGATCAACAAAGCAACACGTACCAGTGATCCCCCGTCCGTTATTGCGCCTCTCACCCCAGCGGAACGCCAGCCATTGATATACCAAATTGAGTCAACTTCTCCATTACTTCTTGAGACTCTTAATCCTTTCTCGGCCGCAGTTGACTCATTGATTGATTCGCTTGACGAGGAGCAAGTGAAGCAATGCAGGCGTACATGGACAAGGCCAATAATGCGCTCACGGCAGCGTAAGCAACACCTCAGCGGCGCAGGTAACTTTCGCATAAACATTAAACAAACTACTGCTACACAACTCCTGGGGACAGACACAGGTAACACTACCAAAGCTACCGTCCATCCCAATTCCAACTTTTTCAGGGAAAATATGGGAATACGCGGATTTCTGGACAATTTTCGACGCCAACGTCCGCAGCCATCCATGGAGGCATTCGTGAGGCACAGCTTATAACATCCACGAAACGAAAAATTCTTCATCCAATAAATCTGCTAAACAGGTTAGAAATAAATGAACAGAAAGAGGCAACGACATTGGAACCATCTCCGCAATTTACTTCTAAACCGGAATCTACATTATGCGAGCGACTTCACCAATACTACTTACGTCCACGTAGAGATGTACACGACGACAGAAAACGGAAGCCACGGTACAAGCGTATGATACAGCCGCGCGCGAAAATGGTTTTTCTTCCACCTCATGATCTTTTCCATGCGGACTCTTAGCACAGCAACATCTTCTGTAAACACGGAAATGAACTGCAGTGATGATGGGGTCCTGGTTTCTATCACAATGAGCAATCAGGGTTTTGAAATATGCACGGACAATCACTGCCAGCTTCATACGGCACAAGAAAAACAGTGCCTTGTAAAATTTCCGGGCCATTCCACATTACAACCATCCGTTGATGTAAAAATGGTATTCAGGAGAATGCCTATCAACCATGACGACAGGTTGTAGAACACTGACTTTTGCACAAATCTCGACTGCTGGTTCTGTACTCATGTACAACTCAACCCTGAGTGCTGGCCAACAGGAGCCATCGCTTTAATGCTTCTGCTACTGTATCTAGTTGTTACAGGCATCTTCATTCTACTGTGTGTGTCAATGACCATTGAATAACGTACTCGCCTTCTACTGGGATACGCAGGCAACCAAGAAGCAAGCGATTGCTGACAACGCAGAGTTTTTGGAGCCGTCGTCCTTGTCGACAAAAACGAGAAAGAATCAGAAGATGGCCCTATCGTCATCGACGAAACGCACAGCGATAACGAGAGGTCAGAGCCTGAGCAGGAAGCTCATCCACCTCCTCAAACAACTGTTCGTAAGAGTAGAAACCGAGAGACAGAATCAAAGTAGCAGCAGGCATTGATATGTATTCCGAGTACGATTTCAAGTGCCTAGCGACCACGTTCAAATCGCAGAAGGAGCAGGAAGACCTCACCTACACCATGGTGTATGACGCACCTGACACACTTAGTCCAGAACAACCATTGGTTGAAAGGGTTGTCGCAGAGGAAACCATCCCACGACGCGAGCGTGGCGAGATCGTGGAACATTTGAGAAAAAAGCTCAGATGAAACCTTAAAGCTCTTGATGAACTGAAGAACATGATCGACGAGATCAACCGCGAGTCCGTCTGTGAGCCACGCATCACGACCAGGGGTGTGCGTAAATGAAATCCGAAATTTCGTAAATCGTAAATCGTAAGCCGTAAATCGTAAGAGGCGCCTGACTTTCAATGCGTCGAATTTCCTTGTTTTTTCTATTATGTTAAAAAGCTAATCGAAGCTAACTATGTCTTACTGAGACGTTTTCAGCTTGAGCTGGACACTTTTCTTATTAAGATGGAAGCCATTAAAATCAACTAGCACCTTTCAAAGCTGGACAAGTTTTTGGAGAATCAAAATAAAGTGCTTGTTCAGGAACGCTATCTTAAAAGGCGCCTATACAGGGTGCCCAAATAAAAAGCTTACACTGCTTGGACAACCAAAAATGTTTATCAATCTACTAGCCATTGGCTTGCATATAAAACTATGACTTTGTAGAAACAACCGCAACAATTCCGAATAAACCAACAAAAACCGTTCCATTCAAAACCAAAAAAAAATTGATCGCTGGCCAACTCGACGAAAACAGTATTTGTACAAAAAATCCAAAAAGCATCCCTACTAAGTGAGCGCATGACACATTTCTATGGTATGACACACCTAAAGTTCTAAGCCTTCTCACCTTTTGAACTGTTCCCAACAGCATTTTTGTAGCAGGAAGGAATTGTGTGACGATTGAAAGAGTATGATCACATTTTTGAACACTCATCATAGTCGGATTTTTGACTTAATATTATGAAAGAAGATATTTTTGTGGCATTCTCTAGAAGTAGAGAAGCAAGATGCAGCTTGTATTGAAAGTGGTTTAGCTGACTCGCACAAGGTGCATTTTAAACAATTAGGGGAAACCCATGGCAGAGAAGTCGGAGGAGGATGGCTATCGCGTGCTCCAGAATAGGAGTTCTTGATTAGAATCCTACCACGGGCAATCAAGTCTTCTATACCTGCTAGGTTGTAAATTGGTACCTGATCTGCCTGGGAACGATAAAACACTGACCTCTACATCGGCGGCAACCGCAGTTTACTTTATAGGGCAAACACACTCAAATGACCTCTACGATATCCCATAGAGATAGAAGGAATAGAAGGCGCATCTCAAATAAGGTCTGACTAGCTTTATGCTTTGATCTTTATAATTTTTGAAGGCAACCACAACTTCTGGAATGAAAGATCGTCGTTCCACGAGACCATACAATTGCTTTTGGCATTTACTTCGCTCGCAGGTATGCTTGCACTTGTTAACTTTCGGAAACTCCAAAATAATGCATTACTAATTAATGACTGCTTGCATTTGCCAGTACTGCTCTTCACTACCTTTATAACAAGCGCTATCGTATCTTTTGCCCAGTTTTCAGCATTCTGAAAGGATCGCATAGGGCGAACGCAACAACCCCCAGACCACTGAAAACGAGACCAAGAGTGTCACACTTTTTCAGTTTTATCATGAAAATGTCAGACGCTTTGCTTAAAGCACACCTCATACGTAAATAGACTCGGCGCCTGTCGTGCAGTGATAATCAGATTGAAACATGATTGTTTTACTCTTTCCAACAGTTCAGCTGTTATTCCACAGCCTCCAATCAAGTCCAAGATTCCTTGATGGCATGAGCTCTACTCGTGTGCATTGGAAAGAGTCGATGTGGTGAACAAGTGAAAAATTCACAAATTGACTAGGCGGTGGTTGCAGCATAAGATATGGTTCAGCAGGTGATCATATTAATTCCAGTGCAAGGATAATTCTCATGTCTTTCTGTAAACTGGAACACAGCCACTCGAATGTGAGATGTTGTGCTAGAGTGTGACCAGAAGAAAGGTTAGCCCAGTTCCATTACCAGGAATTAACTCGAGCGGCCTATCCACAAACCGGTGTTGCTCTGTCACAGCGCCACAGCAGAACATAAAAAAGTAAATAGGAAATAGCAATGGGCTATGAAGGAAGTCTTTAAAAGTGGGTACATCATCCTAATCCGAATCGTATCACGTTATGCGGACGTTTGTCATCCGTGGAGCGAAGATCACATTTACGAAAATTTACGATTTACGACCTAATATGTCGTAAATCGTAAATCGTAATTACGCACACCCCTGATCACGACTTTCCAATAGAAATTTTCTTATTTCGCAAAACGTCATGTGTCTTCTGCGGTATGAGCGGAGCACACTATTCCCACTCATACCCGATCGTCAAGACTTCAGAAGAACGTTCCCAGGTATTATCTCGGGATAATCGAGGTCGAATTTGCATGACTACCGAGTGTTGTCGAGATTCGCACGCGTGTAGGAAAAAGACAGGAGATGCAACCACTGTAGGAAAGAGAACTGGAACTGCTCACAACACCGTGATATGCGCAAAACCCGAAAGGGGAGCGCCTAACAATCCTCCAACGAAAAGGAAGACAACATCGCATAATTGAGGAACCGACTAGGACCACAGTAGCTTCCGCAGCGGGCGGCAATTTTTGGAGACGCGGAGTATCGTGACGAAACACGATTTCTCTCGCAGTTCTGCGAGCAGACGCTGGTATTTCGCTTTTTCTAACATTCCATCTCAGAAACGTCTGCTCGCAGAAGCCATGAGGCGGAGTTGGATGCATACCAGAGTTAGATGCATCCGTCTCCGTCTTCGCCGGCGACTGACGCTGGATGTGCGGGCCACGCCAGGCTTGCCGACTTCGCCGGCTTCGTGTGTGGTGGGCTACGGCTTTGCCGGCAACCAACGCTGGGTAAGGAAGCATCCCGTCGAAGTCGATTGAAACGTACGCCTGCTAGAGATTGATGCCTTGCTTAGTATCACTCACATCCCTGTATAGCACTCAAGAAAATGCACGCATCACTTCTGCTTCGTCTGAGGTTGTGTTCACAACTTATCGCAGCTCATCAAGCCTATCGAATGTTTGACCGTCGCGGTCCAGTCGCCGTGTTTTATGCCAGAAGGTGTGACAAATATCGGAATAGTGACTTAGGACAAAAATACTATCCTCCTCTGCTATGGAAATCGGTCAAAGCACTGCCGAAAATTGGGACCTAGGGACGAGACTTGGTTGAAAGCGTAGCCGAACCAAGCGTAGGTCCAACCAACTTTCTTTGCTGGCCTATCCTGGTTCACCGCTGAAAATTGGAGCACCTGGGCAGGTGGAAATAGGATAGTAACCCAGCGCGTGAAGTAAGTATGCTGTTGAGATCAAAGTGAACAATTTCCAAATCAAAAGGAGCGTCTTCCAGACTATGACATTGGCCAATAATAATTCCAAATCAAAAGGAGCGTCTTCCAGACAGTGACATTAGCCACTAATTTTGAGGAGACGTACGGGTAGGACTATATACGAGAGTCTGGTGTAGTCGAAAAATTGGAGGAGGGGAGGGTGGGAACCTTATTTTTGATATTGAAGAACCATTACAGAAAGTGACTGTTGAGACAAATGGTTGAATGGCGAGACGTCTTCGATGTCACGCGGCTCATGAACATTTGCCCAATGACCTTCATCTCAGGAGAGAAGCTGCCTTGTCATTTCTTCTCTCACATTTGTGTTTTATTTGTACGTGCCGTCGCCTCATTATTTTGTCGTCCTCTCGACGAACTAATGTGCTATCGTATACCGCTATTCGCGGTTTGATCGCTCATTAACGTATCCGTCTTCTTTCTTTCACATCTCGTAGGTGTTCTACTTGTCATTTTATTCGATGCTGAATATTCAGCTATGCACATTTCTAAGTTACGGTCTTCGGGCTGCGAGATATGATTTCATGTATAAAGAGTTTTACTTGTCCGATAAGAATACTTTTCATCGCACCAGTTGAAAACAGTACTATTTGCAATATTTATTCACACAGCTGTCTAAATACACCTCGTTCTTTCGGCGAGGGTGTGCATATAGTCGAAGTATTGCTGTAATCCAATCAGTTGGTTGGATACGCCGTCGAGAGGCATAGGCCAGCCGCGCACGTCTGCGTGTACGACGTGACGGCAAGTGGATGGCCGTCGATACTGAATTTACATGTGTTGCTTCCAGGATGGATAAGTGCACACACGGTCAGCAGAGAGAAGTCGAACACTGAAAATAAAGTGATTCTTTTCATTACAAGCCGAGATTTCAGTAGTGTGCAACAGTATGGATTAAATCGAAGCATTTGACACAGAGTGAATGCTCGAGTCAAATATGCGAGCGATCTTTGCTTCCAGATTAAACAAGGCTTCCATCTTTTTAGGATTATTAACAAACTCGTCCCAGAAGGTTGTGCCCGAGTACTTGGGGTGCCATGGTTAGTGGCAAAGGTGTTGCCCTATCTAGCGACCTTTTTAGCTCCGTAACTTCATTGAGGCCACCATATTGACCTCCGGTTCTTTACAAGCAAATTTATACATATTTATTTAGTTATTTATCACAACTCTAGACCATACAGGTTCAATATTATTTAATTTCGGGTCAGCGTGCTGGATAAGAGCATCGCTATTTGTTCAGCGAATGTTTTATAACTTTCATCTTACGCTTCCTGCTGATTTGTATGGTCTAGATTCCTACAATGTTAAGAAATCTATATTATGTAGATGTGATCTCCAACTTAAAGCTGTTAGATGCAGGTAATAAACAATGAAGGCCCCTTTCGGTTCTCGGAAGGGAGCGGAAGGAAACTTAATTGGTTGGCTACAATATTGTCTTTCTGAATATATATGTATATATATATATGTATTTATTTATTCATTTATTCGTAGCGTAAGCACGACACTCACGCGCAAAACAAATGAGAAAAAGCAATAAGTTCTACCAAAAAAGGCACAAGACAACAATGAGACGTAGACAGAGGCACCTGAAATTCTGACGGCAGCAATGAACAGAATTTAGTCAACAGCAGAATTTAGTCAGCACCAGTTTCTTGAAGACATGCATGGATAAGGACAGGAGATTTTCGTTTTCCGCAAACAGAGAGTTGAGCTCCCGAAGCCTTCTATATGTCAAAAATGAAGATCTGATCGTGGTTTTTGCAATAGGAACCTGCAGACGGAGCCTACTTCTTCTTGCTCTTACTACTTGACCACCAAGGAAATGTGAAGGGCATATGTAGAGTTTGCCCGTGAGAATCTTGAACAGCATTTTGAGATCAGCAATCTTCCTTCTACACACCAAAGATTTTAGTCCAAGTATTCTATTTCTTTCTCTGCCGTTTGGGATTTGCGAATAATCTACGCCAAAGCATCTTATTATGAGTTTTCGGGTGAAATTATTTTGAACGCTCTCCAACATATCAACGTCTTTTTTCTTGACCGGGTTGAAAACCGTTGTACCAAACTCTATTACGGGTCGTACGTATGTTTTGTAAGCAAGTAAAAGCGTTACAGGACTTTTGCTTTTTAAAACCTTGAAGAGATTATATGTACGACAGTTGGCCGTTTTCACCACGGCCTTATAATGCATGTCAAAATTGAGCTTCTTAGTTATTAAGAAACCTAACTCTCGGACATCATCAACCACCTTTAGGTCAACATTTTGTAACTTATAAACAGGTATTCTTGCCCTATTATTTGCTTCTAAAGGTAAGAAAGAGGATTCCTCTGGTGCAAGTGGGAGATCCCACTTGTTAGCACAACTGCTTATGTAGTCAGGAGCTGCTTGAACGGAGTGGGTGTCCTAGTCTTCCTTTATTGTTTTGTATATTTTGCATCATCAGCGTACATTTTGCACGTCACCCCAACCTCGAGATTGATTCTGGAACCTCATAAGTGTTCAGCAAAAAATGTAGAGGTGAGAGCACTCCGCCTTGTGGAACGCCAGTGTAAGCGTTGAAAACAGAGGAGAGTGCTCCCTCAACCCTCACCTGATATGTCCTTCCTGTAAGGAAATTGTGCGTCCACTCCGTTATTCTTGGATGAATTCCGACAGTGTTCATTTTGAGCAATAGTTTGTCTACAGGCATCTTATCAAACGCCTTTGAAAAGTCTAGATATACTACGTCTACTCTATTTTTAGTTTCCATAGCTTCAATCCAGACATTAAGGAATGTTAGCATGGATGTTTCTACAGACCTTCCTTGCAAAAAGCTAAACTGATTATCAGAGATTACCTTGTGCTTTTCTAAGTGCGTAACGATATGTTTTTTTACGATTTTTTCGAAGGTCCTAGCAAACACAGAAGTGATACTTGTAGGACGATAGTTCTTTAGATCACTTGAAGGCTTTTGTTGGAATGGGCGTAACGAAAGCGTGCTTCCATCTTAGTAAAGTATGTGGCTTGAAATCTGTTTAATAAAGCCTAGAGGAACAAAGTCAGAAAAGATAGAGGACGATTTTGACAATTTGAGAGATTATCATAGATTTGTTCCCTGTGGAACCACGGAGAAACGTCCATTTGGGGAATACAACGAACCGGTAAGGAATCCGAATTCTCTTCATCTCTATCCTGAGAGTTAGATGTTATAGAGTTCGGATTCGCACGTTTTCCATAGTGCGTAAGAAACTGGGAAGCGAGTAGACTGGATCTGCCGGTAGATGATGAATATGGGAAACCATCGTCATCGAAAATGGTAGGTATGCCTGTCTTACATCCACTGCGGGTATTAATAAATTTATAAAATTTGTTTATATCACGAGATCCGAGGATTTTGTTCTCCAGATACACGTTGTATCTGAGCACAGCTTTGTCCACTTTTTTGTTGTATACAGCACATTTACTCCAGGAGGTTGGATCATTAGTTGTAGAGGATATATTCCATAAGTAGGTCCGTCGACATACCATTCTTTTGAGGTAATTTGGAAGCGTGTGTTTCCTTTTTTCGACTTTACGGAGTGGAACGAATGTTTCAATGACATGATGTAAGAAAAGCTCAGAAAAGTCTCGTACTTATCATTCACGGCGTGTAGATGGTGCAAGCTTCCTATCCAGTCAACGTTTGCGAAGTAATCTCGAACGTCGTTGTAATTTACTTCACTAAAACCCCTTTTCCACTTAAACGTTGACCGGTCTACAACCAAGGATATCAGGAAGGTCACTGTACTATATTCGCTACTCTCCAAGGGTGGACCAACACACACTTCCTCAACAAAGTCTTTCCTGTTACACAAGACCAGGTCCAGCATTGCGTCACCTCTAGTTGGGGATGATACTAACTGTTCACATCCGTGAGATTCGAACAAATCAAGAAAGACAGCTGATATTCGGCATAAATCCGAAAGATTAAAATCACCTAAAATAATGCTTGGAAAGCAACAGGCGCAAAAGTCATTGATGGCTTTTGCAAGCTGCAGCGAACCAGCCACATCACAGCTTGGTGCTCGATACACTCCTATAATGCGAAATAAATCGGAATGAATCCCAACATCACAAACTAGCAGCTCATACCGATCCCTAGCTGTTTCATGGAAAAATAAATTAACAAAAATGCCGTTAATTCCTTAAATTCGTTAAATCGTTAACTGTTAAATGCGCTGCCCTGGTCGGAACATAACTTCTTCTTCTTCTTCTTCAGCGTTTGTCCCGCATCGTCGCGGGGTCCGCTCTTCTGGTGTTACCACGCCACCTTTCCCGATCCTGCGCTTGATCAAGGTGGACACCAGCTATTTTCATGTCCGTGTGTAACGTATCGGACCATCGCTGCTTCGGGCGTCCTCTAGGCCACTTTCCAGATACCTCCAACTCAAGGCCTATCTTGAGGACGCTGTCTTCTTTCCCACGCAAAACGTGGCCGTAGCATCGCAAGCGAGCTTCGCGCATCTTGTCCGCTATCGGCGCGACACAGAACTTCTGCCGAATAGCTCATTTCGAATGCGGTCCATGCGGGTGACTCCAGCCGTCCAGCAGCATCTTCGTTTCCATGACGCTGAGGCGCGTTTCAACTTCCTCAGTCGCAGGCCAACACTCAGCGCCGTACATCGCTACCGGCCGCACGACGGCTCTGTAAATCTTCGACTTCAGATGCTCTGGTATCTTCCTATCGCAGAGCACGCCAGTCAGCGAACGCCACTTGGACCAAGCTGCACTCACGCGTGAGTTCACTTCAACCATCAGACCGCCGTCAGACGCTATTGCTGATCCCAGGTATTTAAACACCGAAATGCGTGCAAGTTCAGTACCGTTAATCTCAATGGAGCCGGACTCGTTTACGTCAGTCGTTAGGTACTCGGTCTTCTTGACGTTCAATTTGAGTCCGAACATCGCCAGGCGGTCGCACCAAGCTTGCACCTGCAGCTCGAGATCGTCTTTGTCTTCGCAAGCGAGCAACACTTCATCAGCATAAAGCAGCGTCCATGGAACAGGCTGCTGAAGATCTGCGTAATGGCATTCATGACGACAACAAAGAGGAGTGGAGAAAGCGCGGAACCCTGGTGCACCCCAACAGAGATGGGAAATGCCGTTGAGGTTCCAGCTGCAGCTTGCACTCTACTCTTTGGGCAAGAATAGAGCATCCGCACCACTCTATTAGTCCCTTAGGTACGTTGTGTTGTCGCAAGGCGTACCATATAAGCTCACGCGGTACGCGGTCGAAGACCTTCTCCAAGTCGAGAAAGGCGACATGCACCGGCTTCTGTCTCTCGCAATGCTTCTCCACCAGGAGGCAGGCGGCGTGTATAGCATCAATGGTCCGACAACCAGACACAAAGCCGCACTGGTTGTCGGAGAGCTTGACGATTCCACGGATTCGTCTATCAAGGATTCGCTCGAAGTTCATGCTGTGCGAAAGCAAGCAAATCGGACGGTAATTGAAGCAGTCCGCAGGACTGCCCCTCCAGGGTGATCTACTGAACGGGACCGTGAACAGAACCCACAGAAGGGATGGCCGGATGAGGAAATTCCATAGTGGAAATTTCCTCAAAGTAATCACACCATCGCTTCAGCGCCTTTTTGCGGTCTGTCAAAAGATGGCCGCTCTCATAATTGATGCCACAAACTTTTCAATATCCTCGGTTTGGCGATGGCGGGTCTTAGCAAGTCGGTACAAATACCGCTCACCATCGCGCGACTCGAGCCTTCGGTAGACATCACCATAATGAGTTGCTCTTGCAACAGCCACGGCTTTCCTTGCAGGTTTCTTCGCCTTCTGATACTCCTGCCAGTTGTTGGCTGTTCTGTCGCCGAGAAACACATGATACAGCGACTTCTTCTCTCGAACTTTCGTTTCACATCGTCCGTCCACAGCCATGTCAGCTTGTCGACTTTGCGTCGTCCAGGCACCGTGATGCCGAGCTCCAACCTTGCAGCTTGGCCTATCGCGTCGGTTGCTTTTTACCAAGTTTCATCAACAGCCGTAACTGTCGGTAACCGCACGCAAGAAATCACAGCTGTTTCTTTCTCTTTCATTCGCCACCACTTGATTCTTGGTGCACCGCATCGCTTGACCTGCTTCAGCCTCGGAGGGGCGATCTTCAAAGTACAGATCAGCGGTCGATGCTGTGGGGCGAGTCTCATACGGCAGGACCTTCGCGTCTGTGACAAGCCTCCGGTCACAATCCTTCATAAGGACGACGTCTATCTGAGACTTGGAGTTCTCACTATAGTATGAGATGAGATGGGAGTCGCGTTTTCGGAAGACGGTGTTCACAATGGTGAGGCTATGCGATTCCGCATGCTCAAGAATATGCTCACCATCGGGGTTACGAGACCCGTATCCGAAACCACCATGACAGCTGTACCCGTTCTTCGTAGCACCTACGTGCCAATTAAGGTCACCAGCGACTGTGGTGACATCTTTCGGCGGTACCTCTGCTGTCTTCTCATCAAGCAGGCTCCAAAACTCATCCTTGGCTTGATCGGAGCAGCCAGTCTGCGGAACATACGCAGAGATGAAGTGATGGAGTCGCTCCGTAACGGCGACAACGATCTTCATCAATCGATCGTTAAAGCGCTTGATGCTTACAATCGAGTCACGAAATCGTTTGGAGGCGATTATTCCGATACCACTGGTGGTCCTGGGACTTCTACATAGAACGGCCTTGAAGCCATGTCGTATGTCCCTTGACTTGCGGCAGGCCCATCTCGTTCCCCTTCACCGCACATAAATCAACTCTTCTACGCTCCAGTGCTTCAACCAATTCGCACGAGCGGCCCGTCAACGTCCTCACATTCAGCGTAGCCACGCGGGTCCTGCTTACGTTACGGGAGTTTCGGACTAGCTCAGTTGCCCCCGATGCCGTTATCGCATCAGGGACCCTCGCATACTTTCCACACTCGCCGGGCTCTGCGAGTGCGCGTCGGCTCCCGCGGACGCCGTTGCACTATCTCTAGAAACTAGAACTGTCATACACGATGTGACATGGGCCATCGTAGACCGGCCTGTCACAAGAGCCTGTCCCCTGGCATATATATATATATATATATATATATATATATATATATATATATATATATTTATATATATATATAGGCGATATCCGTTCCTCCACGTGGTGCCACTGCTTTTTCGCCGCTACGAATGTTCTCTTTCAGGAATTGCATATACCTTCTGAAAGCGCAGAATTTCCGCTCTCTTAAGCTCCACTAAGATGAGTGGAAAAGTGAATAAGTGCCGCGGCTGCAGCTCGTAACATCAACGCTGGATTTGGTGAGGATTTCGCTAAGGAACGCACCATTGACCACTGGTTCAAAAGGTTTCGATCTGGAGATGGAAGTTTCGAAGGAGAAGACCGAGGCCGCCATCACTCCTTGACGACGTCCAACTCAAAGCTATGGTGGAAGCGGAACCGCGTCAAACTGTGAGAGGGCTAGCACACCGATTCTCCGTCGACGTCAGCACTATCAGTCGCCACATAAATGCGATCGAAAATGTAAAGAAATTGGATGAAGGATGCCGCACGAAGTCGCCGCCAGGCAGATGCTGCAGCTCCACTACACCTGCGTGCCCTTAAGGCTGCGCAATCTAAGGAAGCTCTTTTTGATAGGACCATGACATGCGACAAAAAACGGATCCTTTATGAGAATCGTCGTCGCTCCGCACAGTGGCTGGACAAGAATGTCGAAGTCCCAGGTCCTAAGAAGATGCCGAAGCTAAGTCTCCATACAAAGAAGACTATGGCGACCGTGTTGTGGACAATGGCTGGTATAGTCGATTACAAGGTCTTGAAGACTGGAGAGACTAACACAGCGGAGAAGTACTGTGCTGATGTTGAAGTGATGCAGCAGAAGTTGATTGAAAAACAGCCGGCTTTGGTCAGAACTTTCAAAAATTGCAGTGCAGAAGCTGGACGAAATGGGATACGAGACTTTGCCACATCCGGCATATTCACCAGATCTGTCCCCTATTGATTATCATTTTTGCAAGCATTTAGATCGTCATGTGAAGGATAAAAAATTCAGCAACCAAAATAATGTCGAAAACGAATTCTTGTGTTTTATTAGTTTTCGTAGTTCTGATTTTCACGAAGATAAGAAGTCTACTGCATTGTTAGGAAAAGTGTATTAACCGTAACGGTGCCGATTTTGAATAATAAAATTGCTTCCAATCAAAGTTATGATCAGTCAAAATTTTCAATCAAAATCGGCCATTTCATATGCGACGACCTAATATTATATATAGAATGCAAGATCATATTATACTTTTCTTACTGTCATGTCATGATGTCGACAGGTTCCAAAAGAGATGAAGGACGGTTGCTGCGATGACCTTATAATTTCAAAACTGAGAGCGAAGTCCCTAAGCAGCCGTTTGGCAGTGTGGACAAATAATAATTGGTAAAAACATCTTACCGTAGCAAACTCCAAAAACAAATTCAGATATGGAGATTTCTATGGAAATCCGAAAATGGTAAAATTGCAGAAACGCGCCACAGCACGGGAACCGAACACTCAACCTTACGAACATGAGGCGGCACGTATACCACTGCGCCACCCATATCACGATGACATCATCTTGCGCTGCCGTT